>CM022757.1:15611202-16136202 GCA_012411365.1 Ameiurus melas
CTGCATATATAAACTATTTGTGCACATCTTTAGCTACTTTCTGACATGAATTTTCTTACAGTCTTCCTTTAAAATGATCCAAGAATACACTGAAGATTTTAATTAATCCCCAACTGAAAATTGCATTGGCCTAAATTATGCAGCTTTTGACATAAAGTAGCCCACTCTGAGTCATTTTTCTGGTTGCCATGGTAAGTGGGCCATCTTGTAGATTAAGCAGAAAAAATTGTTCAAAATGGAGATGTTTTGTGGTTTTTCTCATCTGCAGTTGCACGTCTGTTTCTCTGTTTGGAAAAGAAATTCCATATATCATAATGGCGTGGGTGATGACATTTATCTCTCTGTATGTTTTTTCCCTCCTTCCTCTTAATAATCACTTTGTAGGCCAGTTGATTAGGGCGAACAACGCATTAATTAATCTGTTTGAGTAGAGACTCAGAGAATGGCTGAGAGTTTTATTTTGTGAGCAATATTTTGTGTTAATTAAAATGTTAATCAGCCAGGATCCCTGAAGCCAGAGTCTGAGTCAGAGACCTTTTTTTTTTTTTTAGGTCAGAATGAGCTTGTCTTCCTTGGACACTGCCAACACTAATAAACCGCCAGAATCAAAACTTTGAAAGTCATGGCATGCTAATTTCTTTTTCCTGAGGAAGTCTTAGACATTTACAGTTATCAATATAAACAAATTCTAAAGGTTAATTAATAGTTAAAAAACTACCTGCTCCAAGCCATTTTAACGCACATGATTTGTGCTACATTCCTAACGGTGGAATTAATGAATCTGTCAACACAAGAAAACAAATATGTAATTCCTCAATTAAATTTATTGTAATACCATCAAATGAATAATTCAGAATAAAATGCTGCTAAAAACATAATACCAGAAAGAATTTAGGAAAATCCAGGAACATTTAGATTAATAGATTCAGCTACTAACTTTCTCAAGCATTATGCTTAACGACACCTGCTCATTTATCATTTTTACTCTAGTAATATAGCCATTAATTATCTTCCACTTACAGAGTTATCACCATTAACTGACAATCACTGACAGTGCTCGCATCAATAAATATCAATGAAGTAATAGCCAGTCATTTCATTTTATTAATATGCACAACTTAGGTCTTTATGAGCAGCACTTTAATGCTTAACACATCCTAAAAGTTAACTAAAAGGAAGGGCTTGCTCCAAATTGCTTCATAATGCCTCAGATAAGTCACTCTGCACTGAGACATGAATGAAGAGATGACAATACTGTATATTACGTTCCTTCCTCATCCTTTCATCTTGAATGGCCTGGACCTCCTCCTCCTGGCTCGATGACTGACTCTTGACATCTATAATAAAGCTGTTGGCTGGAGTTGGAAGAATAAAAGGGAAAGTTCTTAACGTCAGCAGTGACTGCTTTTGAATGACTAGAGAAAAAGTAAAGAAAAATGGGCACCAGTTCAGGGAATATATTTCATATACAAGATATCCCTGAGTAGTGCAGACAGCAAATTTACAGAGCTGAGTTTAAATCCCAGTTGCATCATGTGCTATCCACAACCAGAATTCTCAAAACCTTTGTGAAGGTGTGATAACCGAAAAAATCCAATAAAACACTGCATCTGCAGCAAAACTTACACCAGAAATTCTGTTCTTTTTACAATGTTAAGTGTTCATGAAGCTCATTGTGTTTCTCTTCATTGGCCGTGTTTGCGTGTGTTGTGTAGGAGGCTTGTTTTTACATCTTAGTGGGGACCAAATATCCTCACAAGGATAAAAATATCTGACATCTTTAACTTGTGTGAAGATTTGTCTGGTCACCATGTGAAAAAGCTAAAAAAAAATTCCAATGTAATGGACAGTAGTGTTGGAGCCATATTTGTAATATGTGGTGATGAGATGCCTTGCTCTTTAACACACACTACATGTTTAAAATTATTGACATCAGTAGTGCTTCTTAATTCCACAAATAAATCCAATGTTGTTATATTTCACGATGACTCACTGACATTATAGTTCAGCTCTCTGCATGCATTTTCAAATGGTAGATTTCACTGCACTGTCATTTCCATTGTAGTGTCAGTGCTAGCTTTAATGAGTAGGGGACCAGGCCTTTAATTCTCTATCAATCATGTGTCATGTTAATCCTCTCTACATTCACTGCCTCTCTTCTATTTTCCCTCTAAAGGCACAAATATGTTTGGATGCATTATCCCTGCATTGTTGAGTGCTTCTCCCATTTCCCAAAGCCTCCATATATATCTCTTCATTCTTCTCTCTCTCTCTCTCTCTCTCTCTCTCTCTCTCTCTCTCTCTCTCCTGCGCTCACTCTGTCTCTCTCATAACTAACACCCACTCATGACTTGCAGCTGTTCCAATTCCCTATTCTCCTTGCCACTGCATCAGACTCACAGGGACAAAAACTGGCCTACTTGCTCTTGTGTGTTGCTCTTATTTAACACAGCAAGGTCATTACTTTATTGCTCAAACAATTTGAAAACACTGTATCATTCTTTATTAAGATGCCAAGGGAGAAATGAAAAAAGCCGATTTTTGTCGGTTTTCATCCCCTTCACCTTACTTCACTCCTTCTGGCTTTGTTTTATGGGTAAGAGAACCATTACATCAGTGGTGACAGATAGGGCCACAGTTCATTAATGTTAAAGGTTCTGAGGTGCCATTAAGGGACCTTACATCAATGTCAGCTGCAATTGATTGCAATTACAGATAACAAATAAATAATTCAAGCCTTTTTTGTGTGTGTGCGTGAGAATGTAACCATGTAGGTAGTTGAGCGATATTGTATTTTGCATTGCACTTCATTAAGAGCACAGTTCACATCTCTAAACAGTCATTAAAATATTACCATAGAATGTTATTTAATGCAACATCAGTATGGCATTTTGACAATATCATGTCAATGCACTGTCTATTCCTCATAGGGTTACTGTTTGTCTCTCTGGGGGAAGTTTTATGTTGAACCCAACAGCAGAACAGATTTCAAGTAGAAACCTGTAATGAAGCTAAGAAGCTGTAACTATCCAAGGAACCCTTTAAAACCCATTGCAAATTTGTTTGGGCATTTACCCTGTTTTTTCATCCCAGCCAGTTCTCCCCATCATACGGCAGTTACCAGAGAGGCTAATGCATGCTTCTTCCAAGACACATGAGGTCAGCCAACCACATCATTTAAAAACTGCTGCTCATGCTGCATTATAAGATAGCATAACACACTCAGAGGAAAACACTATCGCCCCTTTTCTGTATACTGTATGAGCACACATGCACCCACGATTGACTAGTATCAGTGTGATTTATACAGGAGATAGAATCTGCCATCCCTTACACCCAGACAGCTCCTGTCCATGGATGGCTGTGGCATCAGTGGATTTTGAATTCACTTTTCTATTACACCATTTTTTATTTTATTTTTTATTTTTTTTCCAGGGCAATGGTATTTTCAAACCTACTTTGGTTCAAAATTGTGCTCACTTTATGGCCGCATGGAACCATTGCACAGTTATAAAATGCCAGAATGGTATTTCCCTGATATCAGATGTGCTATTTCAGTGGATGTTTTTATGCCACCCCACTTCAGCAAATATTCTACTTCACCCAGTTACTAACTAAATACATCTTGTGTATTTATTTTATCTGAAAAAAAAATTAAATATACAAGCAAAGACACTACATAGATTTAATTGAATCAATGAAATATCTTTTTTTTTAAACCCAACAACATACAAATATATTGTCCTCATAAAAATGTTACTAGTCAGTATAAATTGTTACCATTGTCATGAAAATACCAAAAAATATAGGTGCCACACCCATACTTGCCAACACTATGATATTGTGTCTATTTCTTTGTGAATGTGACATTATCATGAACATAGAAACTTTTTTCTACTTGCTTGTGCTTTAGGATGTCTAATCTAAATAAAGAGAATGGCTTGGAATGTGTAGAAAAAAGTTAAACCTCAAAAAGTATCAAATCAACTTTCTTCAACAGTGGGATCTAGATGGGATATCTAATCTCAGCTGTAGCTGATATAGGCTGCATTATGGTTGCGTAGTCATGACTTCTGGCAGTCCACAATATCATTTCAAATATATAGAAGCTAATATCTGGGGCTTTAAACTGCAGAAATACCATAAAACCCTACAACAGATTAAAAAGCTTTTTTTAAAGGGAAAAAAAATTGTGCATACTGTGCTGATTTATTCATGCTGCAATATCTCACCAGCTCATATCTGCAGAGAGCTGAAGAAGAGCCAGAACCTCAGTGAAAGTGCCAGGGGAAAGGGGCTGCTCATTTCCACACAAATAACCATGCGATGTTGACCAAATTAACAAACAGAGACCCTAGAAATCACTCGCCACTCAGACCCCAACCCACCCCACCTCCCCGGCCCAACCAACAACCACCAACACCCCCCACCCCCACCCCCCGGTCCTGTTTCACACTCTGCCAATCTCCCTTCGACCTCGTTTTCCCAGTTCCACTGATTACACAAACCCAATGACACCACCGCTTGCAAATATCAAATATGAATTTCAAGTGGCTTTTTATCTTGTTCCCTTCCACAAAATAAAGATCGGATGAAAAGTGACAGGCTCATTTCTTCAGGACTCCCATTGAATAACAAAATCTCTGTCAAAATGAAGTCTGCATAATTGGTTGAGATGTTGGACAAGTGACGACTGCATCTCCCATTGTAAAAAAACAAAAAAGAACAACAGTATTGTGAATTGTTGTCACAAAATGTCTGCGACAAGCTCATATAACAATGTGTGGGGTCATATGGAGTTTCTTTTTAATACAGATTGGTTTTTACTCAAGGGTAATGTGTACATTGTTTAGTAAGGCTTTTGCTGTAAGAGTATTTGAGAGTGGATGAGTGTGGAAAAGTCCAGAGCAGTATGTAAGGGATGTCAAAAACCAGTCAAAGCTGGTTTCATTTAAAATGGCTAAGAAAGATCTGGAGACAATTTTAATATACAAGTAGTTAAATTACAAATGAATCTAGAACACTTACATTTTATACAGCCAATAGTTTTCTGATAATTCTGGTAACTGTATTCTGCTACTTGTTCATTTTTTTAGCATTTGTGTGTACTTCATCCATTCATGTGAATAACTGCATTCTGCAATGTGATAAGACCCCAATGCCAAGTGGAGCCCTAATGGACAAGCGTGATATTTTATCATCTGTTTCTGAATTAAAAGTCTGTTTATAGAGAGATTTGAAATCTCAGCACTGATTGCTTCCTGACATACATGAAGCATGTGACAAATGGTCTTGCATCTTATCATATTTGTTCAATATACCCTTTCCGTAGCTCATGCTGATTCAACATCTATCTTTTAGCTAATTGTGTTTTTTTCATGTCAAATGTACAGAAGAATTTCATTACACATTGTCCTGAATTCACAGTTAACCCTTTTTGGAGGCTTTGTACAGAAAGCTACCCAAATACTCGCTAAACAAAATTGGCATGGCCATATTTGTACATGCTGCAAATAATGCAACTCCTATTTTGTATCACAGATTTCTTTAAAAAATAAAGGTCCTAAAATGTTAATAAATGTCAAATGAATCTGTCAGCCAGTAATGATTAATGACATGTTACATTTTTTTGTTGACACTGCAGTACAAACTGCCTCACTGCTTTTGAGAGTGTCAATAAAAATATCATAATATCACTACACTCT
This sequence comes from Ameiurus melas, assembly GCA_012411365.1. Taxonomy (NCBI): domain Eukaryota; kingdom Metazoa; phylum Chordata; class Actinopteri; order Siluriformes; family Ictaluridae; genus Ameiurus; species Ameiurus melas. Next base: position 15,616,908 of record CM022757.1, read on the forward strand.
GGCAAATGAACCATTATACTTCACAAGAAAAAAACAAATTAATATAAAAATTGGATGAAAAAGCTAAACACATCTACATTTTCTCCACTACAACTGTGTTTTTGGTGGGAGAAAATTTTCAATACAACCCATAAATGTTCCAGTGTACCACTTCTTTTTCAACTATCTTTATAAATCATGGACAGCATTGTAGAGAACACACTTTAATGTTGCTGAAATAAATGAAGACAATCATGCTGTTTACTTAATTTACTGTGGCTTTTACAAAGACACTAAACAGATGTAGATGCCAGTTGTACAAGTCTGAATCTCATTCAAAATACCTTCTCATAGGCATTTACAAAAAGAATTGGCTTGCTTTTGTAAGCTACACGGGAGCCTTTGCTTCATAAACTGAAGTGTTCCAAAAGACAATGATGTGGCATTTATTGTATGAACTGAGTGCAGAATGTACACAGGGGGTACACTGCAAAATGATGATGGTTGAAAAGGTCATGCCAGGATGCATTTATGAAGTTTATTCAGAGGTGTCATCTTGTCTTAATGATTTGTTTACAAATCTTAACATCCTCATGATCTCAATCTGAAACATTTTAATATGCCAGGAGCTTAATAGATGGTGTATTGGTTTAGTTCTTGATGTATATGATGTTTAATGATCTTACTAATGATTAGCATGTTACATGAACTTGCATGCTGCCCCCCCACCCAAAAAAAGTACCCATGTACAACCGCAATTTCAAAAAAGATATGACACTTTGTAAAATGTAAGTAAATGTAAATAAAAACTAAATGCAATGATTTTAAAAAGTTTTAATTCTTTGAACTGTGTAAATTTTTCAATTTGTTGGTTGCAACACGTCTCAAAAAAAGTTAGGACGGGGAAACAAAAGGCTGGAAAAGTAAGTGTAACTAAAAAGAAACAGCTGGAGGTTAATTAGCAACAGGTCAGTAACATGTTTAAGTATAAAAATAGTATCTTAGAGATGCAGAGTCTTTCAGAAGTAAAGATGGGCAGAGGTTCAACAATCTGCGAAAAGCTGTATCTACAAATTGTGGAACAATTTCAGAATAATGTTCCTCAATATAAAATTGCGAAGACTGAATATCTCATCAGCTACAGTATATATCATCATAATACAATCAACAGATTCAGAGAATCTGGAGAAATCTCTGCATGCAAGAGACAAGGGTGAAAATCAATATTGCATGCCCGTGATCTTCGGGTCCTCAGGCGGCACTGCATTGAAAACAGGCATGATTCTGTAATAGAAATCACTGCATGATCTCAGAAACACTTCCAGAACTCATTTTCTGCAAACACAGTTTGCCGTGCCATCCACAAATGCTGGTTAAAGCGCTATCATGGAAAGAAGAAGTCACATGTGAACATGATCCAGAAACGCTGCCGTCTTCTCTGGGCCAAAGCTCATTTAAAATGGACTGAGGCAAAGTGGAAAACTGTTCTATGGTCAGATGAAGCGAAATTTGACATTCTTTTTGGAAACCATGGACGCCGCGTCTACTAAACTAAAGAGGACTAAAAAGGAGAAGGACCATCCAGCTTTTTTATCAGCGTTCAGTTCAAAGCCTGCATCTTTGATGGTATAGGGGTGCATTAGTGTCTATGGAATGGGCAGCTTGCACATCGGGAAAGGCACCATCAATGCTGAAAAAAAACTCTGCCTCTCTAAGATACTCTTTTCAATCCAATCATGTTACTGACCTGTTGTCAATTAACATTCTTTTTAGAAACACTTACTTTTCCATCCCTTTGTAGCCCCAGTCTCATCTTTTTTTCTAAATGTGTTATGGCCATGAAATTCAAAATTACCTTATTTTTTTCTTAAAATGTTACATTAACTCAGTTTAAACAGTTGATATGTTTTCTATGTTCTACTGTGAATAACATATGGGTTTATGAAATTTGCAAATCATTGCATTCTGTTTTTATTTACATTTTACACAGTGTCCCAACTTTTTGGAATTGGGGTTGTATTTCGGTACATTGTTAGGGAAAAATTAAATGAGCTAATGTATGAGTAATGGATGAGCTAAAAATGAAAAGAGAGTAACATTGATACACCATGGTTTTACTATTTTTCATTCCAATGGTTCAGTATGATTTAGACATTTTGCTGGTATATCAAATATCAACTAGATAGCCATGGTGTAAATTCAATGATCGAGTGTAATGGAGTTTGAAGCAGGAAGGCAGATGGTCAAGACTTGTGGAAATGAGGGTATGCTTAGAATATCAAAAAGAATATCACCATATCACACTCCATTTGGTGGAAATAGGATGAAATACCAAAACACACATGCACTTAAGCATCTTTAGTCAATAAAACAATAAGATATTCATAGGTCCACAGACGTTGACTTGAGTATTTCCCGTCACATATTTTCTCCTTCCTGAAAATAAAGAAAACTTTCATGCAATATAGAAAGAAGTCTGTATTTTCTGAGTTAATTATCAGCTAATTAGTACATGTCCTGGCATTATTTTGTTTAGACATGCACATGTCTAAAAGAGTTTTGTTGTCCTTGAAGACAAACCAAGACTAACAGGTTGATAACAGAAATAAGCTCACATTTATTATGCAAAATAAAAAAAGAAAAGAAAAACATCAAAATAAAAACCCTACAACAACAAAGGAAAAGCATGTGCATTTGAGCACAAACAATCTGCATAAAGCAAAATCAAGAAACTTCAAAGCAGATTAAACAGCGCAGAACATCACATAGTTAAGCAGAACTCCGATCCAGCCACAATATTTACTTAAAAGTCAGTGCTGTTATATTCACATTTACTTCAGTGTCCTTGAACACATAATATTCCAGGATGGATGCAGGCTGTACACAGTCCAAGAAGGTTCAAAATCATATTATTATATATGTATCTGTATTTATATTTATATAATACACAAATATAAATTCTGTCCGGGCTTAAGAGCATCTTATATTAAATTCACAGCTGGATATAAACAGAAAAAAAATACAACCAAATTATTCATAATATCTGGATGAGAAATAAGTCCATAATTAGCTCATGTCCATCCAATTTTAATATCAGGGTCACCAAATACATGTCCAATATTACAGTCTTATGCTCTAGACCTTATATTTTTGACCAAAAGTGATTCTAGTATAGATAATTATAACATTGGGTGCAAAAACTGGGGCAACGGTGGTGTCTGTGCTATGGAAATAGCAGATGATTTTTCTCTTGGCTTTAAAAGAACAGTGAAAGGGGAAAAAGTGTCCCAGACTATAGCAAAGCTCCCCTCACACAAACGCTAGCAAAAAGCAGGAGAGTGAGTCCATAGCTCGTATCTATCCTGGTACCTGGAGAAGAAATTACAAGCACATTTGTTATCCTAAAGCTGACAGAGCAAACAGTAAACAGTGAATCTTAGGTATCAATTACATCCAAGTTCATAAATTATCATGAAACACATGCATTTTGCCTGGTATTGATCTTGTTATCACTATAAACCAGTACATTTTCTACAAATAAACATGTTGTGGAATCCTGGAAAGGCCTGAATTCTGATACCAGTTTCCACAGCCAGTTACACAAAAGAAGACATAGTTATGGGTTGGGAACTCAGCTCTATCTGAACATCTAGCAATCCTAAAATTCTGGTAGTGCTATAATGCAGAGGCTTTATCTAACAGTCTAATCTAGCGTGTGTCACTTTGGAGCCATGTATTTTTTTCCCTCAGAGAATAGAAAATTGTGTCAGCAGGTTAGGAAATGTGTCCATATTTTATTTCAAGTTAGCAAGGTCAAAGACAGAGAATTATTGTTCTTCAGCTATACATTTTTTTTAAATCTCAATGTCTCAGTTTTTCATTGTCAGTTTTGAGCCTGTGTGTCTTTCTGCATGTCACATTCCAAGGGCAGTAAGGGAATGTAAAAGACCCCCCACCCCCCCTCATTCTATTTTTTTTCCTAAACCCCTGTGAGGGCTTTAATGTCAGAATTAAGAGAGTATATCAGGATTTATCAAATACATAACTGTTCTCCTGAAGTCTGCTTGCAATTATTTTAACATATTATACAAAGAGATGATTTATTAATGAGCATTTTGCATAAGAGGGAGTGAAGTAATGGATATTGTAATGGGACTCATAAACTAGAGGATCCATTCATGTATTTCCATCAGAGGCATCACAACTTGAAGTATAGGCTATTAAATGTGTGCATTTATTAGAAGATAAACTGATTGACTGACAATAAGGAACTAATTGAATTATCAAAATTATGGTAAAGATATAAGAGGATGTGCAATACAAACAGTTACAAAAGTTAGAGAGAGAGAGAGAGAGAGAGAGAGAGAGAGAGAGAGCTGTATATGTAACCATAAAACCCCTAATAAAAAGGCAACATTGAGGAAATGGAAAATGAAATTTTCTGTAAATCACTGTGACATTTATGGGATTCTTCCTATAAACCAAGCACTTTGAGAGGAGGAGTGTCTAGGGAGTTTCTCTCAGCAAGGAACAGAGAATAGAAAGAAGAGAAGAGGGAGATACAAGCTTGTGACCTCATGCTCCTCCCTGCCAGATTTCATTTGGCCCATGGTGATCAACTGAGCAGGAGCTTTGCTGTGTAGAAGCAATCACAGTTGGCTGAAGCATCCCATGGTTTCCTTCTCCTCTGTATAGAGAATAATTAATCATTTGTCTCTAAATCTCCACCCTAGGATACTCTGTGACAAGAATAATGTAACCTAATGTTACATCATTCCTGCAGGCTGTCTGAGTCTGTGGATTACATCTGCACTTTTATATGATGGTGCATCTGCAATTTTATAACCAGTTCTGTCCAATTAGCTATAACTAGAGTCAAGAGTCATGTCAGAATATCACGGCCTGTGATGAGAGCTTGCTGGTCTTTTAGATGGCTTACTGTGGAGGTGTAGTTAGGTAAACATGCCTGAGGCATTCCAGCACTGCAATGAAGTTAGTGATAATTAAGAATTTGAAATAAATTTTATGTTAAACTGTATGATAAAATGCTATTATGATTTAATATCACTAAACTAATCCTAAATTTAGTATATAGGAATTTCAAATACAGCATTCTTTCATCTTAGCAAGTAAAAGTATCTTGAATATTGTCAAATTTATCTAGAATTTCACATTATAAGTTTGCAATAAACCAAATATAAGATTATTAAGCCGATTTATAGACATTTTTACTCATTTCAATCTTAAAATTGTGCTATTATACTGGGAGATCATTTTGTTCTCTTTCTAGATTATACACGTTAAACATTAGCAAAATGTTCTTCACGTAGAACAGTTCAAGCTTGAAATTAGTAAAAATGTATAGTGTATATATCATGCTGTGAAAAAGTATTTGTTCCATCCTGATTTCTTCTGGTTTTGTGTATATCTCATACTGTCACAACTCGTGACAGAGCGGATGAAGGAAGGAGGTAAGCGCACTTAAGAACGAGTGTAGTTTATTTACAAAGAGGCAGGCAGACAAATCCAACACATAATCCAAAGGCGTAGTCAGAAAACAGGCGAAGGTCAGGCGAACGGCAAACAGACATAAACTTGGGGCAAGGCAGATCTCAGGAATGTGGCACGGAAAACAGGGTCGAGAAACAAACATAAGCATAAACATGAACGTGAGCTATGACAATGATCTGGGAGCGGATAACCCAGCGTGAACTATAACTAACATGGAACGTGATCCAACGTTTAGTTAACCGCTCCGTGTGTAGTATGGTGCGTAGTATATAAGCCGGCATGAATTAACTTAAACAGCTTGCAGCTGGAAGTAATACAGACACATGTGGGGATCCAACCTATGACAGACACGGGGCGGTCATGACGAACATAAACAAAACACACGTGCCCTCCCAGCCAATGACAGAAACAAAAACAAAAGCACATTTCAAAATGTCACAACAGACGTGCACGCGCTCGCGCAACTGCGCGCGAGCGTGTTGCTTCAAGGGGGAACCGTGACACATACTAAATAGTTTATAGACACATACTAAATACTAAATCTTCAAATGAAATACAACATTAAACAAAGACAACCTGAGTGAACACACAATACAGTTTATTTATTTATTTATTTATTTATTTTATTGCAGCAAAAAGGCTATCCAACACCTATCACTCATGTGAAAAACAAATTGCCCCTTTAAACTTAAAATCTGGTTGTGCCACCTTTAGCAGAAACAACTGCAACCAAATGCTTTCAATAACTGGAGATCAGTCTTTCACTTACTTCTAGGACTAGGACTTACTTCTATACTTTGGATCATTGTCTTGCTGCATAATCCAGTTGCGCTTGAGTTTCAACTTACGGACTGAAGACTGGGCATTCTCCTTTAGGATTTTCTGTTAAAGAGCAGAATTCATGTTTCCCTCAATTACTGCAAGTTGGCCAGGCCCGGAAGCAGTAAAGCATCCCCATACCATCACAGTTCCACCACCATGCTTGACCGTAGGTATGATGTTCTTTTTTGTGGAATTCTGTATTTGGTTCATGCCAGATAACGGGACCCCTGCCTTCCAATTAGTTCCACTTTTGACTCATCAAACCAGAGTTTTCCCAAAAGGTTTGAGGATCATCAGAATTTAGATGAGCATTAATGTTCTTCTGGGTTAGCAGTGGTTTTCGCCTCTCCACTCTTCCATGGATGGCATTTTTGCTCAGTACCTTTCTGCTAGTGAAGTCATGAACCTTTAATGATGCAAGAGAGGCCTATAGGTCCATTGATGTTGTCCTTGGCTCTTTTGTGACTACATGGATGAGTAGTTGCTGTGCTCTTGGAAGAATTTTGGAAGGTCGGCCACTTCTGGGAAGGTTCACTTGTTCCATTTAATGGGATAATGGCTCTCACTGTGGTTCTTTGGAGTCCAAGAGCCTTTGAAATAGCTTTGTGACCCTTCTCAGACTGATGTATTTCAATTACCTTCTTCCTCATAATTTCTGGAATGTCTTTCAACTTTGATATAGTGTGTTACTGGGTAAGACCTTTTAACCAAATTCATGCTGTTGAAAAAGTTCTGTTTAAGTGTTGATTTGACTGAACAGGGTTTGCAGTAATCAGGTCTGGTTGCATATAGTCCAGCTGAATCACATTATGAATACAGTTTCATAGATTGGAAACTGCATTTTGTGTTTCCTCAGATTGCCTTTGTTTTATCTTACATTTTGTTTTAATTTTTGAAACAATTTAGTATGAGATATACACGGAAACAAATAAATCAGGACAGAGAAAATACTTTTTTCACAGCACTGTATATATTTTGCAGTGTGCAGGTATGTCTAAATGTACTATACAGTATACAGACATTTTCTTCTCTCTCTGGATCTGGAGATTGTGTGTGTGTGTGTGTGTGTGTGTGTGTGTGTGTGTGTGTGTGTGTTGTGTGTATGACAGACAGCGTGTGAAGCTTGTCTGCCATCCCCATGCGAGATTGAGGTGAATATCAGATATTCTGTTAGAGCAGAGCTGTTCACCATGTTGAACTGCCCTTCCAACCTTTCAGCCATCTCTGACACAATGCACAAATGGCCTTTCACCAGGGCTTGTCAGCTTGCAGGATCCTTACTAACATAGCGCTGAAACAAATGGTGTACGATTTTAATCTACATTATTGTCAGACTAATTGTGGATCAATATAAAAGGCACTTGAAGGTTCATATTTATTAAAAGATAAAAGTTGTCTAATAAAACAGGCCTATAACAACCTACTTTTACTTTTACAGTCTTGTGTGAAGCAACCGTTTCAAAAGGAGTCAAATAAATTTTCTATTACGATCAGCACTATTCCCCTTATGCAATATCTACTTTATCAAATTGATGAGGAGAGGTATGGCTTTTACTGGCAGGTGAAATGGCCTATAAAGTTCTTTACAGGAGCTCCAATAAATTCCATTATAAGTTGCAGCAGCTCGTATGAAGCAAATTACAAAACGTATTAAGTTTTTAAAGTTACTTTTAGAATTTGAATTTATGAATGAATCTAGAATCTAATGTTTTTTCATTAGATCCAGATGAAAGCTTTTGTGCCTGATTCATTCAGTAAATTGTGTATCAAACTTAATTAGCAGTTGAGAAATTTGACATATATCACTGCACAAGGTTAAAGTTTCAGCTCTGCTTGATCATATCTCAAGATAAATGGAAGACATGCATTATGACTTTTCTCTGGCCTGGCATCCAGGTGGTGGAGTAAACTTCCTCTTGCTGTCTGAATAGCTGAGTCACTGTCCGTTTTCAAACAAAGACCGAAAACCTCTTCCATAAGCACTTAAAAAGCACTAAATTAAAATTATTAACTCTCCAACACGGTTTCTGACAGTATTATTTAGCTGTCAGAAATCTGACCTATTTATACTAACATGATGTGCTTTTTAATGGTGATAATAAAGCACTTCTGTAAGTGTGGATAAGGATGTCTGCCAAATGCTGTAAATGTTACTGTAATAAAATTTAACGTTAATAATGGCTTAAACAGACTTTTAATACCTGAATATTCAGAGTTGGACAATAGTGAAATGGCTGCCAAGTTATGATTTCTTGAGGTTTAATGAAGCCAAAAGAAATGAAATTCTCCTTTATACTTGCCTCTGTAACCCTTCAGTAGTAATAAAAAAATTAAAAAAATAATCTTGTGAATGCAAACTCCCTGACAGGAGGCACTCTTACCTGATCCAGCACTGTGTTTGACTGTTTTGGACTGTGATGCCTGCGAGGTAGAGGAGGACTCGGAGTGCTGGTCTGAGTTCACACCATTGTTGTCTTGGCCTAAAGCCGAGTTGCTCTTACGAGGCTTCTTATTGGTCAGGTGCAGTGGTGAAGTCTTCTTGATGAGTCCTCTACGGACTGTTGCATTGACCTTTAGGTAGGCTTGGGCCTTGTACTCCTTCAGTTCTCCATAGTTGGCGTCAGTGACTCGGCACTCATATAGGCCCTCATCACTCTTGCTCACCCGTGCAATTTGAAGCTTGTGGGAAATGTCATTGCCTTGGACTTTGACTGTCTGTGAGAGGAACAGGTAGGTTTAAATAGCATCCAATCTGTCAATCATTCATTTTAATTTCCAATTTGATTTGAATTTTGCATTGAATACCCATGAAAAACATCAACTTACACTTATTTTAGTTCCTTCATCATCTGGGTCAGGCTCTGGTATCAGCTTTATCTAGAATTTCACAGAAGCATCAAAAACATGAAAGGCTGCCTTCAGGTTTTCATAATTTTAATCCACCTTTACATTTATTCATACACATCTTACATCAACACCCTTCACCCTTCACGTTCAGCCCACGTCATCTCTTAATATTCATGCTCTGAAATTCTCATTTGCAAGTCATAGTACCAATACAGCCTGTAAATGTTTCAAAGACTCTGTAGCTTTTTCTGTTCAAGGGAGAGGAAAAGACGTCATGCAGTTTCTATAAGGCATTTCTTTCTTGACAGCTAAAGGGAACACTGGTTCATTAGAACAGTCACAGCGACAGATGGCAGCACAAAAACCTTTTTTTCTGCTATTTAGGAAGTTTAAAATATTCAAAAAGTACTACATCAAGGAAACAACATCAGGAAAAAAAAATCCTGTCACACAGAAGAGGTACAAAGGACAATGGAGCTGAAGTGTTTCTGGTATTATCCCTGCACTGATGCAGAGCTTGTGCTGGAGGTTTTTAGGTGTTCTTCCTTTGACTATTGCTACCAGGCTCTTGAGGAAATCCCATAATGCTGTGTTGCTCAAGAGTTGCTGCAACAAGACATCCATATTGAATTTACCCCTCACTCAGTGTTTCCCTAGGATAGACTCCTGATCCCATCACCTTGACGAGGATAAAGTGGTTACTGAAGATCTGGCAATAAATGATCAGTGAAAAAAGAGGTTCTTGTAAAATTACTTTAGTATTTGTGAGATAATTGAGAAAAGATAATGGAGAATAGGGTAAAACATATAAAATCACATGGAAGGTGTCATATCACAGGAAACCAGTGACTACATTTCCTATCCTGCACTGCAGCCTACAAACATGGCTGCCATGGACCGCGATTCCCAGAATACTCACCTTCATTCTAATTACTCACATGTGCATACAATCTCACACACAATCACACCACACATAAAAGAAACTGTTCGAACAGTAAGTCTTTGTGAAGTATTACGTGAGTTTTACGTATACCAAGCGTTTGTTTCCCGGTTCATGTGTTATTGTTTTGATCTTGTTCTTGCCTTTGTTCTCAATTCCTGTTTTGCCTTGTTTATGCCCATTTGCTGATCGCCTGACCTTGCCTTTTTATGACCACGTCTATGTTTCACAATTTGGATTTGTCTGCCTGTCTCTCATATAATAAAGCTCTTATCTGCATTTGCATCTACCTCCTTTACTTTTAATTAAGTGACAGAAAGACATATATTCAAGCTATAATCTCTAACCCTTCTTCTAAAATGTTGTATTTTATCACAATTACCGTTATACAATTTACCAGTAACAATAAATTGGACCTCCAATACATTTCCATTCATATAAACACAACAAACACAAGCTAATTGTGATCTAATGGATTTCTAATTGCAACCCTGATTCCTAACATTCAATAGGGAGAACAACAACTTGCTTTAAGAGTGCTAATTTTCTGCCAAGTTGAATCACTAGCTTCTGTCCCTGCAGGACTGAAATTGATGACATCCGATCTACCAAATACAATTTAGTGTAGATATATACAAAATTACTTTCAAACAAATTTCTTAACCACACAAATACAATACCGTCGTTTTGGGAACTGCGAGGCAACCCTATCTCTATACACAACAACAAAATATTTTTTACCATTCATATGTAAATGCATCACTGTCTATGGAGCCACCAGTCTCAGAATGTTCTTGATGGACCACTTCTGATTGTTGGCCCTTTACAATAGGCTACCTCATTCAGAAGACTATGTCTTGCCTTGTGTTCAGTGAGATTAGCTTCTTTTAAAAGGTGCCCCATGATCACTCTGCATAATTCATGAGGCTCTGAAGTCTGAGTGCTAAATTAATGTCAGAAAAGGAGAATAGCATCAATTCTGGTATAAAAAAAGGCATAGTGCCTATGAATGGCTGTGGTTGTGCAGCATTTGTACTTCATTACAATGAAATTAAGCCTACGAGTCTCCTCATTCTCTGCTATATTTATGAATCCTTGCCCCTCTTTTAGCGAGTATATAATGCAATCTGAAAGACTGTTAAATGGCATAGATGAAAAGAGAAATACCAAATAAACGTTACATAGCTTTTATTGCTGTGGTTTGCCCTATTTATGCAAAATGTAGCACAGATACATTATAATGGCAGCGCCAGGGCTTTAGCAACCACTGGACCAGATGAACCACAGCTGAGTAGACATATGCTTAACATACTCTCGTTCACACATAATGACCTCAGGGCACCGTGGAATAAAACAAATGTGTGTGCATCTGCAAATTTCACATCACGGCCTCGACTAATTCGAGGCGAACAAGCTCTGGACTTTTAAGAGCAGGGAGATAAGAGCTAATTATGCTCTCGTATGCACTTAAGCAGTTTTCTTAATAATCACACATCAGGATGTACATTTAATGACATTTAACTGTGCTGATTCCGATCTAATTATCTCTTGTCATCAGGAGTGACCTGATGGTCTCCTTTTATCAATCGTGTTAATACATCAAGATTTATTAAGTTTTAGTGTTTGTCACCCTAATGGAAAATATCAATACAAATGGTTTGCTTAATTATATGTTAAGTATATCAATGTCTTTGCAATGAGGAACTACAACCCACAGTATGCTTTAGAACAGCCATGCTATTCCTTTCTTTTCTGTTCTTTTTCACTGCATGATACTGCAAAACATATTCACTAGTAAATGTCGAGAGTCTTCCAAAATGATCCATGAATCAGAAGCATTGCACAAAGAACAGGTACAGCCCTGAACTTTTCTACCCTTGTCAATATTTTCACCATTGGAAATCTTCTCTATAGTCTACTTCCAGTGTTCAGTGTGTCTTCAAGCCATCAAATGTATGGTATTTTTTCCACTGACAGTCCTTCATAACACTGGCAACACATCCACAGAAATCTCAGACATATAACTTACTCCTTGGCGGCTCCTGACAGCTATGAACTTAATGAATTTTGGTAGCTTGCAGACATATGTGTGTGTGTGTGTGTGTGTGTATACATATTTCACTTGCACTTTGGTGTTGATGTTCTGTTGATTCAAGTAATAAATCTCTAAGCTACAGAGAATTGCTATACATATGTAGACATCTTGTAGGAAATAACTTGTTAACTTCAGTGAGTCTAAGAAGAGACAGATGTTGGTGATTGATTTTATCTCAGGTATAGAACAAGGGAATACTTGTCACATTTGTTCATGACTTCAGGGTATAACATGGCTTACAAATCTTGCATGCTTGGTTCAATTTACTGAGGCTTTGAGCACTAAAATGCACCTTGCTTTGTGAGTACAGGGAGAAATCATAGCTTTAATAAAATGAATCGTAGAATGCTGTGCTTTAAATATAGTTGTGGATGCATATTGCACTGTTTAGATACATAGACTCAGTGGGGAGTGGAACTGCAGTAAAGAATCTCTGTTAAAAAGGTTGCAAGAAAACCAATAAGGCTCGTTTAACCTTAACCTCCAAAAACTCCACCCTTACACACAGTAATGCTTATATTGAAATATTTCTGATGTGTTTAATGATTCTGGTGCTAATTTGTTGCTTGGTCCTGTATTTATAATTATTCCTGTGAGACGTTATTGGTTAATGTGTGGATGTTACAAGGGGACATTGCTAGCTAAATTGATATTTAGTAGTGAAAAAAATAACTTGAGGCGCAAAGTGGCTTAGTGTGGAGTTTGCATGTTCTCCCCGTGCTGCGAGTACTCCGGCTTCCTCCCCCAGTCCAAAGACATGCATTGTAGGCTGATTGGCATGTCCAAAGTGTCTGTAGTGTATGAATGGGTGTGCGAATCTGTATGTGATTGTGCCCTGTGATGGATTGGCACCCCGTCCAGGGTGTACCCCGCCTTGAGATAGGCTCCAGGTTCCCTGTGACACTGTAGGATAAGCGGGAAGGTAAATGGATGGATGGGAAAAAAATAAAAATAAAAATCAGCAATCTCAAAATAAATGATAACGGTCAGGTTTTGCTGTTAGCTCCTCAAACCAAAAGGAGCAAAAGCTTTAGCTTGTCTGACTCAGAATTTTCCAGAAATGGTCAATGTCATATTAATATTAATGCAAATTAAATATAGATTTGGTGGAGACCTTGATGCACATTTTGGATTCAAAGTTCCAAAACTCAATGCATATGAAACACAGTTGTTTTGAGTTACAGCAAAGACCCACTCGGCTAGTTAGTGATGTATGTAAAAGATGACACGATTGATGGTGTTGACGTTCGTATTAGCATGAAGGCTAAAACTTTGGAAGCTGAATTGTTTGAGAAGAGTGTACAGGTGAGAAGGTGAAAGAACTGGACCAAAGGACAAAAGCAATGCTGTATCGCTCTTTTAAGGTAGAGAGAATGCAAAGGCTAATTCCCACAGGAACAGCATTGTGTGTAATGTAGGAAACAATTAGTGGCAAGTTTGCATCGCACCTCTGGGGTTAGGGGTTCGATTCCCACCTCCACCCTGTTTGCATATTTTCCGGGTACTCCAGCTTCCTTCTCCTGTCCAAAAAGATGCGATGTAGGCTGATCAGCATTTCTAAATTGTCCATAGTGTGTGAATGTGTGTGATTGTGCCCTGCAATGAGTTAGTACCTCTTTCAGGATGTACCCTGCCTTGTGCCCTGAGTCACCTGATATAGGCTGTACAGTATGCTCCCTGTGACCCAGTGGAGGATAAGCAATATAGAAAATGGATGGATGGATTCCGGGAGGATTTTTTACATTTTTATTTAAGCCTTAACTGCTCAGCTATACACTTGTATTCTGTCAAATTAATAAACATAATAAAAACATGAAACACACTTGACGAATTTAGCACATATATTTAACACAGATTTTTACATTGAGTGATCACAGACAGCTAAAACTTAATTCACATAAAGACTAGAAAGTCCACAGGCTTTATGATTGCACAAATAAATCAAATATCACACAGGAGCACTTCCTTTTCGCTGTCTGTCAGCTTTGTGCCGAATGAAACGATTGTGCTTTTTCTTTGTTCTTTTAACTTGATATTCTAAGAAAGTGCATGTGATGCATTATTTAAAAGCTGGACTTCACTTTATGGATTGAGTCTAAATATATATATAGTCCACATACAAGAAGGAAAGCCATGAATGCCCATTCTCAGAATTTTACACAGACTATAATAAGTTGCTGAGGAAGGTTTCATCCTGTGGATTTTTAATTGAGTGGTACACTCACTCACTCTCATTTTGTGTTAAGAGCTAAAGCACATATATATTAAATACATACCAAATTACACATGCAATCACATTTCAGTGTAACCCTAGCCAGTCTAAATACTGTAAGTCAGCACTGATATAATATTATTTGTTGGCATGTAGATCCAACATACCTGGAAATACTGTTGAAATGCAATTGTATTAACAAGGAATCGTCAAGATACATTGTTCTCAAAGCATCTCACAAGTGCTTTAACATTTTTAAATGCTCCAAATGCAATACACATTTCTCAGTCAATCATGCATTTATCAAAGTAATATCCACGTTGAATTAAAGTTCAATGTGTGCCATGGGATAAGGTACTGAATCTTTATGTGTGCAAAACAAAAGTATTAAAATGAAGAATATGTCCTGTTATGTTTTTCATGTGGATCAGAGGTTGCATAAGTGTGGGTTGCAGATTGGCTCAGAGTTGATAAATACAAAATATTGTTAGCAATAAATAAATAAAATCTCTTTCCTGTAAAAGGATAAATATATTAGATATGATATCTATATCATACTCCATCATAACTAAATATCACATATTAGATAGCTGGTCATTTAACTCATTGAACAACATTGAAATATTCACACCTAATTTTCCTGCTAATTCTAAAATTATAATCATTGTTATACTGTCATAGGGTTGGACCATATAATCATTTGGTGCTTAAAAGACAAATGAGGTTAGTCAGTGGAGTCCAGATGAAATAAACTTTTTCAATCTGTTGGGAGAGACCTTCAAAAAACCTTCAGAAACAACACTGTCTTCAAAGACATTTCTCAGGCCATTGCAGAGCAATGATACAGTCAGTCCTGACTTCAATGCCAACGTAAAATTAAAGGCTTTGACGAAAATACAAAGAGGTTAAAGACTACAGTAATCATAGTGGAAATAGCTAAATCACTTGTCCTTTTTCTGAACAAATAGATGTAATCCTGGTTGATATACCCAGTGGCCATCCACCCACAGTACTTGACAGCACTGTGGAACAATGGTGTCCAAAGACTGTATTTATTTTAAATGTTAAAAAGTCATATGTGGAGCAAATGCACTATATAGCCAAAGGTATGTGAACACCTGACCTTCACACACATATGTGCTTGCTTCTAAAACAGTCTCCACTCTTCTGGGAAGGCTTTTCACAAAATTTTGGAACATGGCTAGGGGATTTTGTGCTCATTCAGCACTGATGTTGGGCAAGGAGGCCATGGATGCAGTCGATGTTTCACTTCATCCCAAAGGTGCTTAGTAGGGTTGATGTCAGGACACTCAAGTTCTTCCACACCAATCTTGGTAAATGTGAATTGTCGTGCTGGAACATGCCTGAGCCTCTTATTTCCAGTGAAGGGAAATTGTAATTGCATGCAAAGACATTCTAGGCAATCTTTGCTTTAAACTTTGTGGCATCAGTTTGGGGAAGGTCCACATATGGGTGTGATGGTCAGATGTCCACATTCAATTGTCCATATAGTGTATCATGCCAAGGTTCTGACATTTTGATGTAAAATGACCTTGTAAATAAAAATCGGATATGGGTCAAGACTTACATATATGGAAACAGGTGGGACAAAATATCAGATATGTGTCAAAGTATCCGAATGCACATCAAGGCCCATAATGTAAATGAAGCCAGAATCTTTTGCAAGATTGGCGTTAATCACTCCAGTATAGTTTCAGAGACTTGTAGAATCTGTGACAAGGAGCACTGAAGCTGCTCTGGAAACTTGTGGTGGTTCAAAACCTTACTAACACATTTTATACTGGCTACTCAGCAGATGCCTCAGCAGGTGCAATTAACATTGCCTGGTATGAGGTCATTTAGGATCTGCAGATGTGACTCACTATGACGGGAGAGACACCCAATATGATTGATGGCTTTGCCTTGAACTAGACATTCTATCTGCCCATGACTGACAGCCTGGAATGAATTATTTCAGTTGGATTTGCAGTGGTTTCGCTCCACATCCTTCCCTGAAGCACAATTTTTTTTGTCTGCGCTCTATATATGTCTTATGTCTTTGCTGTCCCCTGACCTTCTGTCTGATCCACAAAATACAAAACAATACTTCACAAATACGAGTTTTTGCTGACCAATGCAAAATAAGTACTCTTTTTCTTTTTATAAGAAAGTTGACATCTCTACTGCAGGTATTTTCATGTTGAAAATCTTCAGATGGATGATTTCATCAAGGCTTATTCATTAGTACAGTACGATACTTTTACTATTAGACGATAATATTTTATGCTGAAGAATTCTGGCACTTGAATAGTTTTCTTTTGTATAGGGATTCAAATATGCAAACTTTTAACCTTGTTTCATGACTTAAAATCACTATATCTGCATGTTGGATGAGGCTGAAAAAAAATATTTCACTCTCATGTATTATATTTCTGTTCAATACATGTAATGCATGCTGAATTTTTTTTTTTTTTTTTTTCCGGGGGTCCCCTGGTGCTAATCATTTCAACATTATTCTTGTTCATGTGTAACTAGCTAATCCATTGTGCAAACACACATACACAAAGACACAGAAGCTTGACAGAATTAATGGGGACAAATGTTTGCTTGTGCCACATAACTGTATATACCACAATTCTTGATTCTGATTGGTAAAAAGATATTCATTAACTTTCTATATACAGTAACATCATAGTTCTGACAGAAGTGCCGGTTGAAATTCAAATCACATGTTTATAATATTGAACTTCTTTACTACATTATCATTTCTATAAAAGGTTAAAATGTACAATGGACCATGCCTTAATAAAAAAAAAATGCAATCATTGGCAAATTGCTGCTTGGGACATGTTTCATGTTGGGCTGCCAATGTTTATTTTCCAATAACAGCACTTCTAATTGTTTTTTATTCCATAATAAAAGAACAGCAAATTTAGACTTTGGAATGATAAGCTTCTATCTAACAATTTTGTTTAGTTTAAAATATTAAGCCATAAAGTTATAGCCCTAAATAAGGTCGTAGCATAGACAGACTTTCAATTGTATTATTATTTTTCAGAATTTTCAGCAATAAATATGTGCAAACATTCTATACTTACTGTACTGGAATAAATTAAAAAAATTGCAACACAAATGTTTGACATAACCGTATAATACTCTAACGCTACGATAATAATAACTCTACATAATAATAATAACTCTATTATAATTTTTATAATTATAATATTATAATTATATTATTAAAATTATAATTATAATAACTACTTAATGCTAGGTCAATTTTCCTAATTTCCTTTTATTCTTTCCTAAATCTATCCAAAATATCTCCTAAATCACCAAATACCATGTTTATATGTGAAATCCATGATTCAGAATGTGTTCCACATCGTGAACATTAAAGCCATTTATTAATTTTAAATGTTATGATTGCATGATTGCATAGCACTATAATACAACAGGTTTTTGTCCATGCAGTAAAAATCTTTGTGTACTGATTTTTTTGTATCTTTTAAGACTATTATTTACATGGTACTTATAAAGCACAGCTGTGAAAAACCCACAAATACACACAATGCCATTTAATCAGTGCTCATCGGTTGCTGCGCAATACAATATGCTTTTTCTACCCTCTGCAAACGACTTTCACACAATGAGTCGCAGTGGCAATTACAGCTTCAAATCGACATCCTTAATCAAAACAGTGTGGCAGTTCCATTTGAGCAGGCTGCATGAGCCGAAGCCCTCCTGAGTGAATGCATTTTATTTGGTGGCAGGAATGAGAGGCAAGAGGCCTATTGGCAGAGCAGAGGGCAAGAGGCTAAACCCAGAAGGGGGTCAAAGTCATCCCACACATCAAACTGAGCCGTCTGTGTTTAATCTAATCTGCCACTTTTATGTGTGGGCACTCATCTCCTTTACGGCTGCAGGCAGACGTCCACAGGCTTCTCTTCCAAAGAGTCACAATTGGCTCTTAATTCATCCCATTATAGTAAAGGGCTGAGGGGTATTTAGAAAGGGACTGTGTTATAGTTTAGCATAGGAGACTGAGAAGACACATATGCTGTACAGTATTTGCTCATAACATGGAGAATAGCAGGTAATAGATTGAATTCTATAATAGTCCTTAAAGCTATGGCAAAAAAACTAAACACTGTGGCTACACAAAATGAACACATGAAAATCTATAACAAATATAATTTGGCTTTTTTTTCAATAATAAAATGTAAAATAAAACTGTGAGGAACAATTTAACATTTAACATATTTTGCCTCTACCGACTTTCTCCTCTAGGGAGAATCTAATGATTATTCCCTGATACAATAACAACAGCCAATTTAAATTACAAACAAGGAATTTGATAGGGAATATATTATAAACCAACAAACAAACAAACAAAAACACACAAGAAACTTTGTGCATTTAAATCGATCTTTCTCTCTATCTCTTTATGTGAACATTATCATCATTAACCTTACCAAGCCAAAATTAAACAAGATAAACTTAAATGGCCTCATTAAACTTTGAAACCGCTGAACAAATTTTACTACTCCATTGAAAAATATCAAGCTTCTTCCATGAAAGGTAATATGATGCTATAACATCGGCATGAGCTTGTGAGTGTTTTATTTTTTAATGTTTGTATATCAACGAAGAACTGATACTGTATATGATATGAGATTTATTTTGTGGTGTTGCAGGTGTGCATGGAAAGAAGAGAGCATGGCTAAATCTTGTGATTTCTATCGTTCTTGCTTTTAATTCATTCATGCATGAATTTGCGATAAAGTTCAAATGAACTTGGCATAAAATGGCAGTAAACCTTTTTCTGAAGTTAGTCTGATGCCTTCAATGAAAGTATATATTGGCAAGTATTAAGAAGGAGCATGTACTGCTGTGCTTTTCTTAAATATGAACATGAACGAGATCTAAATTTACAGCCTTTCAGTTCAGCATTTTACAAAAGACAAAGAATTCCTTCCTCACTTTAGAGCTTGTGACATTTGCATGCTTACCACACTGACATCCTATAATCCTATGCAATCGAATGCTGATTATCTTGAGATTCTAATCAATATATCTCCATGAGTAATTTCCAACTAAGCTTTGGATTCTAGCTTTGGAACAGCAGTATCTTCCACTTCCTTTCCAAGTGACACATGAACAGTGGGAGACAGAGCAGGATGACTTAACACAGATTTGCTGACACAATGCAATCAACACAACCGGGTCTAGAGAATCACATGAAAAAGTCAGTCATATTTATTTTGCTTATTTTAAAACAATGCAACATAATCCAAAGTTGAATACAATAGTTTGGCATCACAAGCAGTTCTGAAATAATAATGCAGGCATGCACATTTGTGCATGTGGCAACAACAGCTCTATCCATGTTCTTGCAAGGGGCTGAGACAGATCAAATGCAAGTCATTCACTAATTGGATGCCCTCGTGCCCACTGTCTTCAAAGAGAACAACATTTGTTTTGATCTAGTAAATTGAATTGGACCACGCTGCTGGCATCTTCATTGCATAGTGCATGTTCACTGAATCCCCATCCTCCTCCCCCTCCATCCTTCTGTCCACTCATTTTCTTTCTCTCTCTCCCCATCTCTTCCTCCGTGCACCACACACACACACACACACACACACACACACACACACACACACACACACACTCTCTCTCTAGTTTCTTGTAGTATCCTTTGTCCATGGTTATGGTGGGAAAATAACATCTGTGGAATCATTATCATTTAAGACAGCACATACACCACACGTACACTGCAGATGCACTCATTAAACACTAAAGTCACACCAATTCCTATTTGTCTGCTTTCAGGAAAAATTGACTTTTCACTCATGATATATGAGCACGGTCACTGAAATGGCTTCTAAAACAAATCTTAGCCTTTCGGCAAATCACAAAGTAAGGGCATCCCTGAAGATAATTTTACCTCACAGGGTTTTCTCCTACAGTTCATTGGTGGTTTTCTCAATCTGTTCCCCTCAAGTGCCATTCCATAGTTTTTTGGGTGTATTTACAGTCTAAACCAAAATTCCAGTCAAATGCAAGATATTTTGGGATTTTATTTAATTGTCTGAAGTTTGTAGTTATGTCTGAAGTCAACTCTGAATATGGTACTAACACTTTATCCGCAGTATTTTATTTATTCTTTTTAATATTTTTTTTTTATTATTTAAAAAAATATTTTGTTTTTCTATGTACAACACTTTTAAAGCCAGTCCTCTTGTTGAAGTTCAACCCGCACCAGCATGCATTCCACATGGAGGACAAACATTTGCTCTGTCATGCTGCTGCACTCACAGATTATTAAGGTCAAATGTCATGACATTTAAAAGCAATCAAACCTAATCAGCCATGCCAAATGTTGTACCAATGCAGAACAAAATTTGAGGAAAAATATTTATATTTCTACCACTATGGTAATCTATTCCTGTCATCTAAATGAGGAAATTGTACTGTACTAATATTTAATTATGCTCTCAGATAGATTTACTGAGAATATCATGAACATCTCCCAATTATAATCTAATTGGTGCACATATACAAAATAGGAAATGTAGGACCTATTGTTTAATTAATGAAATCATGTATGGCATTTTAAACTCCACAATATTATTTTTACCCAGGTTTTAAAGGTCAAATGTACTGTGTGTTCTTAAATCAAGCCAGCTATATATCACATAGACGGGCTCCACTAAACTTTTCAAAGAAGTTCTAATGAAATTATTTTCCCTAACAATGAAAACAAACAAAAAGGCCCTGATCAATTACTTTTTGTTCTCTTTTTGCTGTTCCTACACTTTCTTCTGTAGTGCACAGCAGTATTGTAAACCATGTCTACGTGTGCAAATACAGTTCCCTCTTAGATCAGTTCTTAGTTCAAATTCTATTAACTGCCATTTGCAAAGACTATGACATCCATTCCATTACAAATGTCCACTGGGAAGTGTTTATAAGAAATGGGACCAGAGATAAAACCAATCATTTCAGTTCTCATTTCCAGTCATGTATTCCACAGTCAGTTATTCATTTTGTATATATATATATATATATATATATATATATATATATATATATATATATATATATATATATATATATATATATATATATATATATATATATAGTATATATATATATATATATATATATATATATATATATATATATATATATATATATATATATATATATATATATATATATATAATGTATTTTAATGTATTTAAAATGTATTAAAATGTATTTTTTTATTTTGGATGCAAAACCCATCTGCAGGTAACAAAATGATCAGGACAATGACAACACCGATTATCAATGTGTCTCCTTAATGACAAGCTGGTCAATGGGAGCAGTTATCAGAGCCAAGCGTTTTCATTGAGCTACCATCCTTATTGTCATCAACCATTGGGGTTAGGGAACTTGCTAGAAAATTGACCAGAGACCAGGCTAAATGAGAAAGCCTGAAAGATGGATTTTGTATTTACATGTAGCGATGCTCTCTAAATCAAAATGCATGTTTCCATAGAAATTAATGTCGTCTGTTAAGAAGACTGTCTCTGCAAATATGCCTCCGATTCTTGTTGGGTTCATTAGTGTTATCAAATGACTGTACTATCGTAGTTTAATCATTATTCTAAAAAACCTATGCAACATTTCTCAATGTTTTCTGTCACCTAATAGTAATTTAGTGTATTTGTGAGTTTTTGGCCAAAAATAAATGGTTTGTTTTTCCATAATACTTTATTTAAGTACAGAACATTTCTATGGCTCATTGTTTATGTAACTGTATTTTCAGTAGCCACAGGGTTTTAATTATTATTTTAGCTTATTTGTTTCATTGTTCTCTTTGCAATTTTTGACTAAATAGCAACCTTACTTACATTTTCAGTGTTAATAAATGGCTCTACTTCAGATCTGTGTGCATTTTTATACTACCATTACCATAGCACCTATATTATTGTCAAAAAATAAATATAATAGTCAATTAAGTCACAATTATTTGTATGAAAATTCATCATCAGCTAAAATGTAATAAGCAAGGCATAATATTCAATTCGATTTTGACAATTATACACATGGTTGGTAACTCAAGGCCCACACAGTCTTCCTATTTGAGTACCTACAAAAAGGTAACAGCAAATTAATCATATGACTGAAAATTAGCAACCAATCAAATAGTACCTTTGTAATCCATGTTTTGCCGCATCACACAGAGCATCATTTGTACATTATGGATTCATAGATGCTGATGTTTTTAAACACATTAGTCCACCACATTGTCTACAAATATTGGTGGACTGTTTAGCTAAAGTATATTTGATGCATTTTTAGTCACAAACAATTCCCAGTGATGCAGGCTGTCCTCTACTCTCATTGAAAGATATCGACATTGATGCTTATGAAACCTGCCAGTACATCATTTTAAATGCTTACCCTCATGGCTTTGTCAAGTGTTTGAACATGCTTGGTAGGCATCCTACCTGCCAGACAACCACATACTGGACACACAACTTGATGGTGTGTCACTTGACCCCTGCCCCTGTTACTTTCCAGGAATTCCAACCAAATTTTTGGTGATATAGTACCACAGATGTCGTGTGAATCCCATTGTCTGGCTCAAGGCCTTGACTACTAAGCACATGTTTGCTCTACCAGTCAGAAGCACCATAATGCCTAATTAAACCATTGACGTAGGATTGGTGAGGGTCAAAGTAATCAAATGAATCTGCTCTCAAGATCTGAACATGCCAATATTGCAGATGAGGCTATCTGTATGAGTAATCTGCTGGTGACTCAGCCTGGTTCACTGAGCTCACTTCTGTTTTGTAGTCTAACTCTGTATATTAATGCATTACATGACTACACTAATAGACATTTTTATGCAAGAAATTTGCAGGACTGAGTAGAAAATAAAAAGAAAGCATACTTTATCTGGTTTAATGGTTTCAAATGAATATCGAGTGTATTATGCATAGTATTCTCTTTATCCAGAAAGGTAAAATCTCAAGTCTGTGGTGAATATGGTTTCCCTAAAGCATTGTTGCAAAAGATCATAAGATGATGTGAGAAAAACATACACATGTAGGACTGTCATTTTGTGTAAGCAAAAGAACAGCTGATGTGTCCCTACTGTGGTACTAACAGGTATGAACTGCTCTCAGAATTAGGATATAAGGATATTTTCAGGACTAGCGAACATGATTGCTTCAAGTAGGACTTGTCTGAGGACCAACATTCCTTTCAAACAATTATTGCGAACTGGTATATTTATTGTGCACATTCTACTTCTGCCCTTCTTGGAACATTAGCAGGCTAGGTAGTTACAAATACTGTGTACTAAGAGCCTTGATTTAAATGAATGATGAAAGAGATGCTGAATAAATTAGGGTTCAACTCACAAGCAGAATAGTGATTAATTAATTGATTGACACAACATATGGTCAGTGTTTTCAACAAATAAATTAAATGCAGAACTGTGCAAAAGTTTTCTTGTCTGGAAAAAAATACATTAACACAATACTAAAACAAATATTTTTGACACCCCCATCATCCGATTTACTGTTGACTGTTGCTTTTTGCTAAAGTGTATTATTATCATTATTATTATTATTATTATTATTATTATTATCGTTGTT
Source organism: Ameiurus melas (assembly GCA_012411365.1). Taxonomy (NCBI): domain Eukaryota; kingdom Metazoa; phylum Chordata; class Actinopteri; order Siluriformes; family Ictaluridae; genus Ameiurus; species Ameiurus melas. The sequence goes on from CM022757.1 coordinate 15,640,973, forward strand.
GTTGTTGTTGTTGTTGTTGTTATTATTTGATTATTTTTTGTTTTCATTTGTGGAACAAATACAATAACATCACCAATGATGCTAAACAGAAATTTACAGAATGGTGTGAGGTAGGGACTGGAGCTGATTTCTTTCTAACCCAGACTGTAGATTCATGCAGGGTATCAAGGTGAAACACTCCCTTGATTTGGTGTCCACTGAGATTGATTTAAATCTGCTTTGCTAAGACTTTCAACGTATCAGCAGTAATAATTGAGAAGTAGCATTCATAAATACTATACACTCACAGGTATCATTAACATGGAAGAGGTGGATTACTTTCTCAATAATTCATTTTTAAAATTGTCTTGGGAGGAAATACTAGAAGCAAATATACCAAGCATACATTTTTTAGTCAAAGTACAAATTATACAAAGGGGCAAATTGATAAACATATGAGTTGTGCCCCTTGTTCTGAATGAAAAAAATGTATAATGGCAAGTGAAGCTTTTCTATTTACCAAGCTTGCTGTTTGGAAGAGATATGGCATGATTATGGACTTAGAACACTTGACTTAAAAAATGAAAGCAATTAATCTGTAGGTTCTTATGTGTATCCAAAAAGGTTTTATGCATACGATGATACCCTATGCTATATGGCATTCAATTTCATCATCCGCTATAACTGATTATACATGAGAACATCAGATTCACCCATTAGGATTTTAACAGCAAAGACCAGAGCAAACAAAATCCCACCACAAGCTGGTGTGAAATATTAAGTACACCATTACAAATATTTTAATGAATATTTCTTCATTCATTTTTATTAAGAGTTAAATATATCAAATGGCTCTTCACCTGTAAGGTTCAGGCCCATACACAACATCAGCTTTATATTATACTTAACACAGCATCACTGCTGCAGTCCACGTCGCCAGTACGCTCAATACAAATTCATATTCATATTCTTAATGGATACCCTTCATAGGTGAGCGCTTTTAGTGTAACATCTCCGAGCCCATTTGCAGTAGTCACCCATCTTATTACTCTGACTTGTCAATAACATATTTTTACAGAATACCTCTTCAATCCTTGTTTTTTTCAAAGCCCCTGCTCAGCAGAGACCCAGCTGCCTGTCATCTGAAGCATGCTGCTCTGGAAAGAATGAGTTTCTATGAACAATGCCACATACGGCACAGCAGCTATTGTCATTCCAGATCTGAAATTGATAGAAATCGTGGATCAAAGCCTCAGCAATATGTGCATGATGAGTGACAACAATAGTGCAGTAATAGCAGTATTAAACCCAAGCAGATTTTTCTGGGGAGAGAAAAAAAAGCCACCTTCGCCTCATTGTGCAAACCAGGTAAAGGGAAAGACACTTATGAAAGGAAGCAAGCCTGTTCTTGGTGTCAGTGATGACAAACTGTAAAATGCCCTCAAATACACAGTGACTGAGTGAAGGCTTAACACAAGCAAGCAGTGGTATTACTGTAGTGCCACTGACTGCAATTCCACTGTAATAAAAAACTGCTCTGATGACTTAATGGAATGTCACAACAAGTCATGGCATTCGCTCAAAGTGATTATGAAGCATTGAGACAAGGTTAAGTATATCTGTGCCTTTCTAAAATGTGAGCCACAAAGCAGTCTTAGACATGATAAGGTGTAACACAGATTACAATATGCTTTATAAATAAACACAGAACATGTCACGCACTACAAATGGGTGTCACAGTGCTTTTGTAATGCTGTCACAAATGTTTCAGAATCAGCTCCTTTTAGAAACATCAAAGACGCAGACTGTCACACACAGACTTGTTGTCATTCAAGCAATGCCATTACTAATAAGCCTGCTGGAAGCCTAAGATGCCATCTCCAGATATGCCTCAGTCCTACATCCTGTCCTTCAAAATGAGTCCATTTGCCTCATGGCAAGTATGTCACACAAATCTATGGGGATCTCAAGAAAGGTGAGACTTAAATTTAGTGGGACCCATGCTGGTGGAATCTCAGTGACATTGAATCACACTGACAGCTTTGATTATTTTATATAAACAGCAAATTATATAAAGACCATATGTACATGTATATGCATATGATGGTTTTTGGGGTTTTTTTACCAGCAAAAAAAAGCAGTTCAGTTTGTGGTCTAAACAAATGTGTGCAGCTAACTAAATAAATAAACACAAAATACAGACTAAATTTACATTAAAAAACTGAGATTAAACACCACAAAAATGCAGCAGGTGTCTGAGCTCTGTCAACCAGGAGGAAGAAAAGGCATAAGAACTTGTTTTGCATTAGAGAGAAAATTTATGGTTTTGCATTTCAGAGCATTTCTTCACAGTAGATATACATGTGGAAACTTTACAAAGCAAGGCTTTTCTAGTCACCCAAGTTAAGCAAATCAGAGGATGAGCATAATTAAGCTATATATGTGAAGACACACCTACTATACCTGATCGATTAACTTATCCATATTTATCAGCAGGCTAATATTCAGTGAATGCCGTCAGATCACTTAATTTTATTATTGGCCTATAGATATGAGCAAATTTCTTTATTAATTGAAATGAGTTCTTAGAGCAAAAAGTGTCATGATCAGTTTGATTAGACGGCACAAAAGCATACTCACTAAAGCCACCGGTTGACATACCTTTTAAATTGTTCGTTTGTGTTAAGCTTATAGACAAATGATGTAATATATATATTATATAAACTCCAAAAGGTTCACATAATTTTTTTTGCCACTGTATGTATAATATATATATATATATATATATATATAGAGAGAGAGAGAGAGAGAGAGAGAGAGAGAGAGAGAGAGAGAGTAGTCATAGATTGTGTTTTTTGCAGAATATTAGTTGAATGATAAATTCTGCCACTATCACAAGGAAAATTTGTACATTATATGCATGAAGATATGCATCTATCAATCTATCTGTCTATCAGTGAGCTCTCTATTCACCTTTTGTATTTGGAAAAAAAAAACATCTGTACAGTTGCTGTCCTCCTAACTGCTGAATTGTTAAAATATCATCTCCAAATATAACGGTTCCAAATATAATCATCCAAAATCCTTTGAAAATGAGACAAAGTGGGGATCTGAACAAGCATGTATATATAAAATTATATATAGCATATTATTCACCATTCACAGATTCCCCCACCATCATCTTGTACCGCCATAACGCGAGATTACCTCGGTCTCCTCCTCCTCCTCGTCCTCCTCCTCATCCTCCTCGCTGGTTCTCGGCTCCTCAGGAGCGCGGATGAACCACCACTGGATCTCCAAGTATACGGAGGAGGTGCCGCTCTGGAAAGCACACGCCATCTCAATGTTCTGGCCCTCCCTGGCAGTGATGTTTGATGGCAGATCGGTGAATCTGCCTGCGAATCAAATGCGCCCATACATGAGCCATCGCAAATGCGCAATAGAAAAGCAGAGTGTGTTGCGCGGTGACTCTTTATGGTTAAATTAAAATGTAGCCGAATTAGATTGTTCATCACACAATAAAAGCTGCTCGAGATTAATACAGAGTTGCGGACGAATATGGGTTAATTTAGGGGTAACATATTTCATATGAATCCCTCCCCCAACAGCAATTAATAAATAAATAAATAATCAGTTTAGATTGATGTCTATACACATTAATAGTCGTCCACATGGTAAATATTGACTTTTGCATGCACGAATCCTGTTTCTCTTTTTGGGTTTTTTTTAGGTTGTATGTGAGAAACCGAATCCCAAAATCAAGCTTAGATACTGCACATCCGACAACTTGAGATGCAGCTCGCGCTTGACGCCCCTTCAAAGTTTATTCCCTTACGTTTAACGGCAAGAAAGAGCATCACGAGCTCTGGCAGAAAGAGCAGCATGCACGGTCACGAGCGGGGCCAAAATGCACCTTATTCAGTTATCCGAAATCAACAGTTGTTACTAATAACAGGTTATATGCCCTAAAAAAATCATCATTCTACCAGTTAATCTGCGAATCCCATCAATTGAGATTAACAATGTGATCGATATAAGATCATCCTCCAGGACCACCAAAGAAAACATCATTGTGATCTCGGGAACATTACTTATCTCGTTTGTTCTATTTTTATTTGTTTGTTTATTTGTTTATTTATTTATTTATTTATTTATTTGTTTGTTTTAATCGCTTACCTTGGAGAGAAAATCCGATCTGGATCGACAAACAGGAAAAGAAAACCAATCCAACAGAGTCGTGTAAGGTCCACATCGTTTCCATATGACGGAGAAGGTCTCGCATCAACCGGGGGAAAAAACAACAATGTGTTCCGGAGAAAAAAAGAAAGAAAGAAACTGTCGTTTTGTGGGTGTTAAATATAATGCGATGAAATGTGGTTCGACTTTAAACGGCGACCGTGTTGCATCGCTCTAACTTCAGGTTCAGATGCGACTCCCGGTGAAGTTGTCCGCTAGTGCTGCTGGGCTCTGTGTGCGCGAGCCGCTCAGATGGATGTGAGAAGAGGCGCGATGCCTTCCCTCTCGGCGCGCGTGGCCGCTGCTGCTGCTGCTGAGACGTCAGCGCGCGCAGCTCCCGCCAACGGCGCCAAACTAGTGACTGCTCGACAGACTGCAAACCGATTTAATGTTTGAAACAAAATGCATTTGTTAAGAGTTTTAGTTTTAGTCAAGTAGAAGCTAGTTTAGATGGACATGGATATCATGCTTGACAATTGCTGCACTCATACTGATTAAAAAAATATATTTCAGCATTTTCAATTTCTTCTTTTTTTTTTTTTTTTTTTGTCGTACGATTTGGTCAAAAAGCCATCAAAGCAATGAAGTGGAGTTTATGTGAGGTGCCATTTGCTTCTAGGGTTTTAAAATCAGGTAGTTACGTCACAGCTGGCCTCTCACTGCATGCTAAATGACTCCAAGATGAATGTGAGCATGAAAATACACATCCTAGGCTTCTGTTTACTGAAATACCAACTAGGGACATGACGCATTTGTGAATTAAAGACTGCATGAACGGATGGACACTGAATGGGCACATGGATGTATTTGGGAATCAGATATTGAATGGGTACATGGATGTACAGTGCTGTGAAAAAAAAATAAAAAAATAAATATATATATATATATATTTGCCCCAACCTGATTTCTTCTTTTTTGTGTCTCTATATCTAATGCAAAATTGTTTTAGATGTTCCAACAGCTTCTAAAATAAAACAAAGGCAACCTGAGTAAACACTAAATACAGTTTTTAAATGATAATGTTATTTGTTGAAGCAAAAAATGTATCCAACAGCAACTGGGCCTGTGTGAAAATGTATTTGCCCCCGTAGTTACTAATTCCCAAAATCTATGAAACGGCATTCATAATGGGATTCAGCTGGACTAGACGCAACCAGACCCGATTACTGAAAACTCTGTTCAATCAAATCAACACTTAAATAGGACTTTTTCAACAGCATGAAGTTGGTCAAAATGTCTTACCCAGTAACACATTATGCCAAAATTGAGAGAAATTCCAGAAATTATGTGGAAGAAGGTGATTGAAATACATCAGTCTGGGAAGTGTTACAAAGCTATTTCAAAGTCTCTGGTAGCACTGAGAGCCATTGTCTCCAAATGGAAAACTCAGCACAGTAGTGAACCTTCCCAGAAGTGGTCGACCTTCCAAAATTCCTCCAAGAGCACAGCAACTACTCATCCAGCAAAGTCACAAAAGAGCCAAGGACAGCATCAAAGGACCTACAGGCCTCTCTTGCATTAATAAAGGTCGCTGTTAATGCCTCCACTATCAGAAAGACACTGGGCAAAAATGGCATCCATGGAAGAGTGGCGAGGTGAAAATCACTGTTAACCCAGAAGAACATTAACGCTCATCTGAATTTTGCCAAAACACAACTTGATGATCTTGAAACCTTTTGGGAGAATGCTCTGTCGATTGATGAGTGGAAAGTGGAAGTGTTTTCAAGACAGGAGACCCGTTACATTTGGCATAAACCAAACATAGAATTCCACAAAAAGACCATCATACCTACGGTCAAGCATGGTGGTGGAAGTGTGATGGTGTGGGTACAGTGGGGGGAAAAAAGTATTTGATCCCCTGCTGATTTTGTACGTTTGCCCACTGACAAAGAAATGATCAGTAGCAGGGGACACAACACTTTCACCCAGTTGTCCTCTGGTGGTCAGATGAGACCAAAATGGAGCTCTTTGGTATCAACTCAACTCGCCGTGTTTGGAGGAGGAGGAATGCTGCCAATGACCCCAAGAACACCATCCCCACCGTCAAACATGGAGGTGGAAACATTATGCTTTGGCTGTGTTTTTCTGCTAAGGGGACAGGACAACTTCACCGCATCAAAGGAACGACGGACGGGGCCATGTACTGTCAAATCTTGTGTGAGAACCTCCTTTCCTCAGCCAGGGTATTGAAAATTAAAAGTAATTACTAAGTCATTACCAAGTACTAAGTCATGTTTTGTAGAGGGGTCAAATACATATTTCCCTCATTAAAATGCAAATCAATTTATAACATTTTTGACATGCTTTTTTCTGGATTTTTTTGTTGTTATTCTGTCTCTCACTGTTCAAATAAACCTACCATTAATATTATAGACTGATCATTTCTTTGTCAGTGGGCAAACGTACAAAATCAGCAGGGGATCAAATACTTTTTCCCCCCAATGTATGCATTGCTGCTTCAGGGCCTGGGCAACTTGCAATAATTGAGGGAAACATGAATTGTAACTGTAAATATCAGTAGGGGCTTGTCCACAGGTGCAGGTGGGGATATAGCTACATATCAGCCATTTCCCAACTGAATACAGATTTTAATTCTATGAAATACTAAATATTACTACTATATGTTAAACTGCTAAATATTGATACTAATACTCTTAAGTGAGCAACAATTAAAATAAAAGTATCTGTTTGACAGACATAAGTGATGTTCCATTGATTTGATATAAACCAATGTTCTAGATATTGTGTAATTGTTGGACAGTGTGCTCACTTACCCATTTAGCTCCACTGAGTTATTATTATAAATAGTGGTTAGAAATGGAAACTGCAGAAAACACAATTAGATGCCCATTGGGGTTTGAATCACATTGCATGCTCACAATGCATGTTCAGGTGAGAAGGGAACTCCTGTTTAATTCCATTTAATGACAGGCTTGCCAAATTTCAGTAGTTAAAAATAAATAAATAAATAATAAAATACCCCACAGCATTCAATTCCTTATTTCATACCAACTTATTTTAATCAAATCTAATAAATTGCCACAAACAACAGCAATGTTTGTGTCTATGGTGTACAGAAGTCTTATTTTATTGTAACATATATTGCTAAAAATTGGGATAAGGAAAAGGGATTATGGAGTGCTTAACGTTATACATAAGAAATGTTTGTGCAAAATAGTGACCTTGTTTCCCATGCAACGGCTGAGAAAATGAAGAAAAATATTAAATGTCTGGCTTTTCTGAGGTAGTGTTAACTCTTTTGTGTGTTTTTTTTTTATCTCTGTTTAGGCTAGTATTTATTTATTTATTTATTTATTTTTTGCTTTAACCTGGCAACCCTGGTTAATGATATCACCTCTTCCTTGTACACCTGTCATGGTAGTACTAATAAGGTGCTGGACTACATCAGCCATTGCACCTTGCATGTTCACTGCACGCACCACGAGCACATGAATCACAATGTTGTCTGATTATCACTGTAATTTAAGTCGTTTATTTAATAGCCTTTAGTCATTGTCACCTTGATTTGTATGATATTCAAGTTGTTGTTTCCTGTTCATCATAGTCTTTGTGCTTCATATACTTCATTGTTAATAAATGTTGTCCTGCACTTGCACCTGTGTCTACAACCCATTCCTAATAGAAAGATGACCAAACAATGGATGCAGCAGAATTTTTTTAATTTTGGCATGGACTCCTACAAGACAAGCGCCTGATGTGGAAGCAAAAGGGAAAGAGTGGATGGGACAACACACCATGCTGGCATGACCTGAAGCAATGTGCCCCCTCAAAAAAAAAAAAAATCAGGAGGGGACCCCTGACCAGGCTAGGACCATCTCATACCCTCCTTGCCCCTCTGAGGACATCGCTCTGCTGAGGTCATCCCTCTGTCCCAATGCCCTGCTGCCCCACAAAGGATGCTATTATGACTAGCGGCATTGCTATTGCCATCACTCAGTCTACCTGCTCAGCTGTGGATGACACTACGCCACCTGGCTCAACTTCAGACATCACTCTACCTTCCTGCTCCACTGAGGACGTCACTCTGCCTCCTTGCTTCACTGAGGACGTCACTCTGCCTCCTTGTTTGGCTGAGGATGTTGCTCTGCTTCACTGTTAATAAATGTTGTCCTGCACTTAAATCCATCTCTACAATCCATTCCTGACAGCACCAGAGAAACTGTGACCATGGTGACAGGAAACACATATGCTGTATCAAACAGTTCTGCAATGGTACATCTAAACTGCTCAGATAAAGCTGCTAGACTGCTGGATGACTGTATGTTGTTGACTCTCATCTGCCTATTACAGGGTTACTCTAAAAATTCACAAGATAGTAGCCTATAACAAAATTCAAGTGTGACAGAATCTCAACTGAATTCTGTTTGTCATTATTAAAGTTTTTCTCAACCGCCGAAATTATAGTCACCGCGGCATTTAGAGAGGTTGAAATGATAAGGTTCTATCTGACAAATACTGTGGTTGTAATTGAAGAACCCTTAAAGTGTCTAAAGCTTCCAAGAGTATATATACCCTGTGTGATGCTTAGTGAATCGGGTTTTACTGTAGTTAAACTGACACTCCTTATCAGGTTATCTGAATATCAGGAACCTTTGCTATAAGCTGTATTCTTTGGGCAATTCCTGGATTGTTGGCTACAGAAGAGTGTCAGACAAGGATGGATGATCTTAGGAATTATGCTGTGGGAATTCAGCTGACATTGGGAAGAAGTCAATGCAATGGTACTGACAGAGTACTTTTCACCCAGAGTTACAAATAGTTGTCTGGCAGGAGAACCATGAGGCTCTATTGGTCATGACAGAACTGAGATGTATTCAGTGACAAAGTGATGTATTCAGTGACAAAGGGAAATGGAGCACGAAGACAATGAAGGCTTTAAGCTTGTTTGTGTTGTTTGTTTCTGAAGTTTGCAGTGTATCAAATTTGTAATTTGTGTGAAATCATTTAAAATGTATATGTATGTATGTGGTTTGCAAAATAATTAGTGGTATGGATAGGTGTGTTAAATACTTATGAGAACACTACACATGTAGCCTGCAGAATATGCATACTGCTTTTACATATTGGCTCAACTCAAAGCTTAATATTTGGCAGAAGACTACCATAAACAAATATACAATAAAATGGTGCAGATTTTGCAAACTTGGATATGCATTTGTTGTCATTAATATTGGCTTGTTGCTAAAAGAAATTGGTCTCAAAGTTGTTCATTATATAAGAAAAAGAAAAAGAAACAGTTCAGAATTAAATATGTAATATGTAGAGTAATAATCCTGTACTATCATTGTTAATGTTCTCCTGTACTATCATTGTTAATGTTAATGTTGCTAATGTTCTGTACTATCATAGTTAATCCTGTACTATCATTGTTAAGGTTAATGTTCACCCTGGTTCTGATCCCTCATACCTCATAGCATGTGTATGTCTGTTTATGACTATTTTGGTTGTGCTTTCTTTGTTTGGTTATTGCCTCCTATTATCTTTGTCTTTCATGTTCTGTGCTCACTGGTTGCACTTATTCTATCCCTGCTGCTTTATGTAAAGTCTGATTGGCTCCACAGTCTCTCAATGTTGTGTAAGTGAAGTGCTCTCCACTAATATTGGCACCTTTGGTAAATATGAGCAAAGAAGGCTGTGAAAAATTGTCTTTATTGTTTAACCTTTTTGATCTTTTGTTTAAAACAATTCTCAAAAATACTCTGCTTTCATGGATATCAAATAATTGCAAACACAACACAGGTTTATAAAAAAAATCTTTGTTAAATACAGGTGTGCAACAATTACTGGCACTCTTTTAGTCAATACTTATATGTCCCTTTGACAAGATAAAGGTTGAGTCTTCTCCTATACATATCAGGGGATCTGAGACCATTTCTCCATACAGAATCTCTCCAGATACTTCACACACTGGTGGCCTCTCCTCTTCAGATCATCCCACAGGTTTTCTATGGATTTCAAGTCAGGGGAGTGTGATTGCCATGGCAGAACCTTGGTTTTGTGGACAGTAAACCATTTTTGTGTTAATTTTGATGTATGGGAATCTAAGGGAATTTGGCCTATGTCTTACCTCATATTTATACCCCTTCAAATACACTTCAAATATAGTTTTCACGTATCAATTCATAATTGTTGCACACCTAGGAGGGCATGGTATATAAAACAATTCTTAAACTTTAGCCAAGTCTAAAGCCATCAGTTTGTCTGGTTTTCACTCTTGGTTGCTTTTTGAAAAAGTCTAAGTGACATTGACAAGGGCCAAATTGTGATGGCTAGATAACTGGATCAGAGCATATCCACCGTGGAAGTCTTTTGGGGTGTTCTTGGTATGCAGTGGTCCAAGGAAAGACAACGGATGAACCAGTGACAGGATAATGGGTGCCCAAGGCTCATTGATGCTCATAGGAAATGGGCATTGTATAATTGCATAATGCTGTGTGCAGTGACTTGGCCTCCAAATTTCCCAGATCTCAAGCTTCTGTGGAATGTGCTGGTCAAACAAGTCTGATCCATGGAGTTCCCCCTTGCAAATTTGCAGGATCAAATGATATGCTGCTAATGTATTGATGCCAGATTCCACAGCACACCTTCAGTGGTCTTGTGGAGTCCATGCCTCAATGGATCAGAGATGTTTTGGCAGCACAAGGGGGACCTACACAATATTAGGCAGGTGGTTTTAGTGCTATGGCTGATCAGTGTATGTCCCAAAAGTTTCCCAACTATATAAAATGAGAGAAAACAGCATGCTGGGCATACTCAGTAGATGTGAAACATGACCTTTATGTCATTTCTGCCATTACTGTTTGTTTTGATTCTGCTGTCATGACAGTGAATAGTATACATCCTTTCATGCATTCCACAGTGTGTCTTATATACTATACAAAGCAGTCAAACATAAATTTAAAATATCATTTAACAGTGTGGGCACTGCAGATACAAATTAATGTTATTAAGTAATGTTATAATCTTAAACAGTCCTTAAATTTATAGCATGTATGAACAGTAGAAACATAAGGAAATAATGCATGTAGAAAGAGATGGAAAACCACTTAAATTTATGGAAGTCATAGCAACAGGAAGCAACAAATCACTGGCACTGTTAATGCAGGTAATACACATTTGGTTGGCTCAAATGTTATTGTTGGAGCCTGCCCCAGCTGACACTGATACCTGGACATGTCTTAGGCACACAGTGCCAGGAAGGATTAAATGATCACCTCTGTCTACGCAAGATACACACAAAACATATGAAGCAACATATTGCCTCTAGTATCTACTCATTTGAGCAATCACATTCCATTTCAAAGACTACAGGGAAATAAAAAAAAAAAACTACATGGCTTTTCTCTAGCAGCCCAGAGCATAAAAGGAGTTTCCTGCCACGACAAAGCATGATCAAAATTCTACAGCATGATTTACTGAAAATACCAAGGGATCCAATGGATCTTCTCTCTGCAACAGGATCATTGAAGACTAATAACAACAATTCAGTGGCTAATGAACAGGCTGTCCACATACTGTAATATAATTTACAGTTTCAATACTGGGTTCCATTATTCACAGGTGTTCATCCAACAGAGGTATGAGACCCAACTAAATAGCTATACTGGCCACAGAATTTGAGTTATTACTAGGAACCAGGCAGTAGAATCCAAAAACATGATCACTTCTTGATTTAAGTGTTCAGCCTGACCATTTCCAAATAAAATTCTGAATTCTAAAAAAAGTGGTGGAATTCATCCCATCTTAGATATAAAATACTAAAGGCGGACCCATGCAAAGCCAGAGTCTCTGCATAGTCCTCTAACTAGATGGCTGGCTGCAGTGTGGATAGTGATGAACCAGACAGAAATCCTAATGTGGAAACTAAGACTGAAAGTAATTTACAAGATGAACCATTTGATACCTGTGAAGACTGAAATTCCTAGGTATGGAGCTTGAAGATCAGACATGCAGTAAGAAAATTACAACTGGCCACAAAATGGGCCTCATTTATCAATCTGTCAGAAAGGTTGTGTGTAAATGTTTGCTTAAGCAAAACCTAACTAAAAAATTCTGCTGGATTATAAAAGTTTCTGAACTATTTTGTAATGACAGTATTTTGGAATTTGGCAGAACTCAGACACAGACATATGTGGGGCGGGTGTTTAGGGAGATATTTATTTTCTTAAATGAAAGGGAAAATGGAAGATGCAAATGCAGACATGGGATGCTGTCTCCAGGTGAGGAGGACATTGAGGGATGTCTCAGGACGGCCAAGAATCTTGGGGTGATTCTTGATGATGGCTTGACCTTTACAGACCATATCTCAGCAACTGCAAGGTCCTGTAGGTTCATCCTGTACAACATCAAGAAAATCCGACCCTACATCACTGAACAGGCTACACAGATACTAGTCCAGGCTCTTGTTATCCCTAAATGGGACTACTGCAACTCCCTGCTTTCAGGCCTCCCAGCCAGCTCCATCAAACCCCTTCAGATGATTCAGAATGCTGCAGCGCGCCTCATCTTCAACCAGCCCAAGAGAACCCATGTCACACCCCTCTTCATCTCCCTCCACTGGCTTCCTGTAGCTGTCCGCATCAAGTTCAAGACCTTGATGCTCACCTACAAGACCTTATCAGGAACAGCACACTCCTACCACAACTCTCTCCTGAAGGCCTACGTTCCCTCTAGCAATCTGCAATCGATTAGTGACCGACGTTTAGTAGTTCCCACTCAGCGTGGTGCAAGGTCCCTTTCCAGAACGTTTACGCTAACTGTTCCTCAGTGGTGGAATGCACTTCCAATCTCAATCCGGACCAACTCATAATAAATAAAAATAAAAAAAATTAAAAATTGCACTTACACCTTTACTTACTACTCTGTGCATTTTGCTTCCTCTGGAACTCAATTAATGGATCTTCTATGGTAGCACTACTTGTATTGTTCTCTGCTTGATATATCACTTTGCTTGTATTTTTCTCATTTGTAAGTCGCTTTGGATAAAAGCGTCTGCTAAGTGAATAAATGTAAATGTAAATGTCTCAAGGTGGAGAATAATGGCAGTAACTGCTGGCCAGACAATGTGGTACGGGCTGGTTGCAGGGTGCAGCAGTGGGAGGACCATGACTCCTCCATAGGTAGTGGGACTGAAATGTCTTGGTCATGGGAGAGCATTGCTGTCATTGCTGTCTGAAAATAATGAACAGAAATGTCAGTATCAGTATGTAGACGGGTCTACCTTCCTATGGTCATAGTGCCCTTTTATCATCTCCAGTCTCCTCTGAGACGGTGAGGAGCCACAATGATTACCTCTCCCCAGCCGTGCTTCATTCCCCCATTCCGCCTTGCAGCCATTTGCTTTCTAGTGGTCCACAACAGTGTTGCTGAAATGGAGCTGTACTTTCAGCACTATGGTGGCAGTAGTGTGAGTAGTGTGCAACAGTTTGTGTGTGGTATGGAGGCCTGCCGTTACAACTGTTTTCATACTCACTTGTGTAGTGTTTGTTGTTGAATGTCAATCACCTGTCAGTTACAGGTAATTTGCATTTTGTGATGCCATAAGTTCCATAAAAAGCTAAAGCTCACTGCGATGAAATAATTTACTTTCTTAGATTTAGAAGTGAAAGTTATTTTTTAAGTTATTTTTGTCAATAAAAGTAGTCTGCAGTCAAATTGTTCACATGAAAATGGAGAAAAAATATACTCACTAGGGAGCATAGAACACACTGCACCTTGAAACATACAGTGAGGGAAAAAAGTATTTGATCCCCTGCTGATTTTGTACGTTTGCCCACTAACAAAGAAATTATATTCAATTCTAATAAAAGAAAGTCTATAATTTTAATGGTAGGTTTTTTTGAACAGTGAGAGAAAGAATAACAACAGGAAAATCCAGAAAAATGCATGTAAAAAATGTTATAAATTGATTAGAATTTTAATGAGGGAAATATGTATTTGACCCCTCTGCAAAACATGACTTAGTACTTGGTAATGACTTAGTAATTACCTTTAATTTTCAATGCCCTGGCTGAGGGAAGGAGGTTCTCACCCAAGATTTGACGGTACATGGCCCCAGCCATTGTCCCTTTGATGCGGTGAAGTTGTCCTGTCCCCTTAGCAGAAAAACACCCCCAAAGAATGTTTCCACCTCCATATTTGACGGTGGGGGTGGTGTTCTTGGGGTCATAGGCAGAATTCCTTCTCCTCCAAACACAGTGAGTTGAGTTGATGCCAAAGAGCTCCATTTTAGTCTCACCTGACCACCAGAGGACAACTGGGTGAAAGTGTTGTATAGACTGATCATTTGTCAGTGGGCAAACGTACAAAATCAGCAGCGGATCAAATACTTTTTTCCCTCACTGTACCAGATAGGTCAATTAAGCAACTGGTCACTTAATGCTGGCAAATATCATTAAAACAAGATGCTGCAGCAAACTGAACCAGCTTATACACTGCCTGAGCCTGCCTTACTTTTATACATACTCACTTTTACATTCTTAACTTAATAACAAATCTTACTAATTTATGGAGTTATGTTGTCTTGTTTGTGTATATATATATATATATATATATATATATATATATATATATATATATATATATATATATATATATGTATATATATAATAGTAGTAGTAGTGTATATATATATAATATATATATATATATATATAGTTAATACATACATATATATATATATATATATATATATATATATATACTACTTTATTTTTATTTATATAACAATTTTTCTTGTAATATCTTTTGCAAATGCCTGCATGAGAAATTTATGTTCATTCATATCCAGCTTCAAAATACACTTGAGTAATGTTCACATCAAACATCAGAATGGGGAAAAATGTCATCACAGTGATTTTGACCATGACATGATTGCCATGTATGTATATATAGACCTAAAGGTCTAAATATAGCTACATAGAGAGGATGTTGATAGCAGTTACAGCAGTTGTAAAACTAGGAATGTGGTATCTCAGACAATCTCACTATTCGCTGACAGCACAATGCCTGTCAGCCAAATCACAAAAAACATCCATGCAATGTATTGGTGACAAGAGCATGTCTTTATGCCATTTGAGCTATTGGACCAGCCTGTGTGTGATATTTGTAACAGCAATCCAGGACATTCTTCTTTCTCACCAGTTTTGTGTATGGTTGGACAATTTCCTTCCTATTTCTTGATTCAGGTATTTAACTTGACCAGTTCACAGTGGATGATAGTCAGGTCAATTATTATCCATAATTAAATTAATTGATTATTACATAATCCCTGAAAAAAACCTGGAATATTATAGTTTCTCTTTATAGGGTAACTGAAAATTCAGGAAGAGGTACCAGACAGCAGGCTTTAGACAACCGGTTGATGATAAAGAGTATGGTGGGGAATTCTTGTAAAACTGCAGATCACTTATGAAGTTTGTTGTGATGGGATAAAATATGTTGTAGTACAGGTACAGGTAGAATCCTGCGGATGGATGGTAGTAAGATCTAGTTTGTACACAGACTGTGTGTGATTGATATGTGATATCCTTGTTCATTGAGGACAACCAAAACTGCTCGAGGGTTCTAAGGGTCAAGGCAATCTGGCCTTAATAAAGTAATAAACCCTTTGGATAAATTGTGCCCTTATGGATTGAGGCATGAAGGATTTATGTCCCTCTCTTTGAGCTTAAGTGATTTCCTCCATGATTTCCAACAGGATGTGAGCTTGAATGCAAGTGGGTGGACGTATGGTCTGTTCAAGTTCAATGTTTTTGTTGAATCATAGATTCCAAAAAGGTCAACTTTCTTTGTGTTTTTCAGGCCAGTATGTCATTATAAACTTGAGTTGTGTGAAAGAGTGCATCAAGCTTGTAAGGAATTCAGTCTGTTTGTTGGTTTCACATAGACTATGTTTACATGGACAGTAATAATATAATTATTGACCTTATTCTGAATAAGACAATATTCTGATTAAGGTGTTTACATGAGTTGCACTTAGAATATTCTTTTCATGTTCCTGTTTTACATGTTATAGAACATAGATCAATTAATGGCATACATCATTACATCCCTATGCCACGACGTCCGACGTTCCCTCCAGAACGTTTCGACATACAGTTTATCTTCGTAATGGTACCATATACAGTTCTGGGTGTTTCATTTTTAATTTTATGTAAGGTTCAAGTGCAGTTAATTATTTGTCATGCTATACGAGCAAATAGATGACTGCTTGAAGTCATTGGCTGCATGGGAAACCTTGTACATAGCTACAATATAGCAGGTTTCGGATGCAGTCATGCTCTCTTGTTTGTAGTCAAACAGTTGAGCATTGCCGTGTGTGTATGTGTCCTGTTGCAAAGTGCGGTGAAAAATCCCACACAATGTTAATAGTGTGATTAAGGTGTGTACATGTCTATAATGCACTTCGATAATGTGATTAAAATAGAAACACTCCGCATGTCTTGATTCGATTTGTGTTTACTTCAACTATGACTTTACTCAGATTAAGGTAATCAATAATCACTGTTTGCATGGCAGTTTCTTAATCATAGTATTTTCTTAATCGGGTTAATATGGGATTTTGTTGTCCATGTAAACTTTAGGATATTCTAGTTTGCAGTGGTATGTGAGAAACAAGAAAGGATTATCTACTTCTTCCTGCCAGTACCCCATATTCTTCTAAGGATACTTTTATGGCCAGGAGCTCTGAATTTTTATTTGCGGAATTTAAAAGTAACAAGTGCATGGGTACTTTGTGGGTATATTTTCATGATATTTTAACAGGTATAGTCTTGTTTGGAGGAACATAATATAGGAATGATGGCTTTAGAACTTAGCACTTAATATAAAAAGGACAAAACAAGGAGGGGGCACTGAGCAGTACATAGGATGTAACTAAATATTTATAGTGGCCTGACATTTTGATAAATGACATTTTTCATTCATCTGCCCTTCTGATCTGGATGAGTTTGTATCCATTGTGTACATTTAGGCTAGTGAAGATATGGGCCCTCATACCTGTTCCAAGGTTGATGGTACTAATTGTAAGGGATACTGATACTTTAATGGTGCTTAGACTACTGTAATTAATGCAGGGCCAAATGCTGAGCCTAATCTATAGACTTTTTATTTATGTTGTTCATTATGGTATTAAACATGGCACGGTAACTTCACGTCATCGGTCGTCCACTGTTCCAGGAGATAGAAGGGTTGCGAACAGCCAGGTGATGCCTAGTTCTATGGAGTTGTAAGATTTTTTGATGAGGAAGGAAATAGAGACGATTTGCAGGATTCCTGTAAATATGTTTATTGGGACAGTGCTTTGAGTTATGCTTTCCTTTCCCAAGAGACTCCAACCCAGAGCATAAATGTTAAGTGGGCATTTCAAGGAAACCAGGGGAATTTTAAATTATTTATCTACTTCCTCATCTTTGAAGTCTCGGAATATCCCAGAGTCAATGAGGGCTACAAAATTAGTAAGAACATGATTAGCAAGACAATCTTACTGGGGGAAAATACTCACTGAGCACTTTATTCAGATCACTATAGTAATACTGGGTTGGGCCTTCTTATTCTCTCAAAACAGCCTCAATATGTCATGGCATGAATTCCACAAGATGTTGGAAATATTCACTGACATTCTGTTCCATGTTTACATGATTGCATCATGCAATTTCTGCAGATTTTAAGAAGACCTTTTCTGCATGGAATCTCCCATTCTACCACATCCCAAAGGTATTCTACTGGATTCAACTCTGGTGACTGGGAAGGCCACTGAAGAACATTGTTCTCTTCAATGTTTGAGATATTTTTTTTCTTTGTGACATTGTGCTGGAAGTAGCCAAAGGTAAGATGTGGCCATGATACTGAAACAGGCTGTGGCATAGAAACAATGGTTTATTGGAATTAACAGACCCAATGTGTGCCAAAAAACCATTCCTCACACCATTTCACCACCTCCACCAACTTGGACAGTTGACACAAGGTAGGTTGGATCCATGGATCCAAGCCACCACCCTGCTGTTGCCCCAACCATTTGTATGCCTCAGCAGAAATCAAAATTCATCAGACCATACTATTTTTTTCAAGTCTTCAACTGTCCAGTTTGGTGATCCTGTGCCCACTTCCATTCTTGTTAATGGAGACAGGAGTGGAACCTGATGTGGTGATCTGCTGTTGTAGCCCATCCACCTCAAGGTTTGATGTGCTATGCATTCTGAGTTTTCTGCTCACCGAAATTGTACAGAGTGGTTGTCTGAGTTACTGTAGCCTCTCTGTCAGCTCGAACCAATTTGGCTATTCTCTGTTGACCTCACTCATCAACAAGGCATTTCCAGCCACAGAATTGCTGCTGATCACTGGTTATTTTTTCTTTATTGCACCATTCTGAGTAAACTATAGAGACTGTTATGCCTGAAAATCGCAGAATCAGAAATTATAGAAATACTAAAACCTGTCAGTATGCCACCAACAATCATGAAATGGTCAAAATCACTGATCACATTTTTCCCCATTCTGATGTTTGATGTGAACATTACTCAAAATTGCTTGGATGATCTTATGCATTGCACTACTGCCACATGACTGGCTGATGAGATAATTACATGAATGAGTAGGTGTACAGGGTTTCCCAATAAAGTGTCCGGTGAGTGTAAATTCTAATAATTTTGTGACACAGATTCTTGACATCCTTCCCAGAAATGGCTCTTTTCTCCACAGCACAAAACCTTTCTTTGCTTAACTTGTTTAACTTTGAGTGACCTACCTTCAGTCCTTATTCCATACATAGTTTCCATTCCCATGGATTTTAAGAAAGGTTTTTGTAACCATTGTAACCAACTCCAGCAACAGCGACTAGGAGGAATTATCTGTTTTGTGTAGGTGAATGCATCAGAAGTGCAATGTTCCTCTGCCTGTGCCTCCCACTGCTTTCCAAAGTACTGCCAATGTCGAGGACCTCCATGCCTCAGAGTAAACAACATCTGGTCTCTGTGGTGCAGGACCAAAGCCAGGAAGATCTCGTGGCTGAGCTCGGCATCATGGAAATGGAGGGGGGCATCACTATGGACAGCCGCCAGTGTGAGACCTACAACTACTTGCTGGCACATAAGCTGATGGAAAAAGAGAAACATGAGGAAGAGTAGGGTATGAGGGCCATGCTGGAGGGACAGCTAGAGGAATACATGCAGCATGGAGTACTGGAAGAGAAAAGTGACAGCCATCTGAAGAGGAAGCAGTCAGTCAAGGAATGTCTGGGTCCTCAAGTTGAGATGGACCTTAAAGACCTATGAGATCATGGTGGACAATCCTGAAGATAAAATGATTGACGAAATAGCTCATAGGTCAATGGAGCCAAAGAGGGAGTTAATAGAGTGTCTCATGAAGGTGATTGGCACAGAGAAAGTGATAAAGCTTCTGTCACAGACTGCAATGATTGAACAAAATAAAGGTCTTTACACAATGGATGGCAGTAGAAGGCAGATGCTTGGAGGGGTTTATCTGAACTTGCTGAAGAATACTCCTAGTATTTCTCATGATCATGGCAAGGAATTATTATTTGAAGAGAACCAGAAAGAGCATAACAACAAGAAGGCTAACAAGAAGGTAGCCAAGCAATGGCAGAAATTCTTAACAGCCAAGAAAATTAAGCAAGCAATTGGCACTTTGAACCTACAGGAGCATGATGGTGTTTCTCAGGAAACGTTTACCAGTGACACGAAAGATGTGTTTTTCACGGGAGGATGGGATGAGGAGCAGCCAGGGCCTGCACTGGGCACAGAGGAAGCTCCTGTAGTTTACAACTCGAATGACCTGGAGGTCTTCTGATGCTGATGGTTGTCTTCTTGAGTGACTGTGTAGACAGTGACTAGACAATAAAGTTTGCTGTCACCATGTTCAGTGATGTGGACTGATCAGATTAGATTTAATTTAATATATGTATATTTGACATTTAATATATGTATATTTGTCATTTTTTTCCCCTCATTTCCTGCTCCATCTCTTGTGTGAGGCTGGACATGGCAAGTAAGTTTGTGTGTATATGTCTTAACAGGCTCAGAAACCTTAGGCTGCTTTGTGTGTGTGCGTGTGTGTGTGTGTCTTTTAACAAGCTTAGAAACCTTAGGCTGCTTTTGCATTATACATTTTTCCCTGTGCAAGTTCCATATGTAATCTTATGTGAAGAAGGCAGAATGTGATCCTATCACTTTGAAGCTCTTCTAAAAGTTAAAGAGGAACATTCCACTTTTTTAGAAAAGTGATGTTACATCAAACATGGTTTCATCAATCAGATATCAGCTTGGAGGCAAACGAGACAAATCAACATGCAGGACAGTGCTGCTTAATGATATATTCAGTTGGAAATATTTCACTGTGGGGGGGCATTGTGATTTAGTGGTTAGCATGTTTGCCTCATATCACTGAGGTTGGGGGTTTGAATCCCCCCTAGGCCTTGTGTGCATGGAGCTTGCATGTTCACCCTGTACCTCAGGGGTTTCCTCCATGTACTCTGGTTTCTTCCCCAGTTCAAAGACATGCATTGTAGGTTGATTGGAGAATAGATAGATGGATGGATATTTCATGTTACAGTATTGGAAGAAAAAAAAAGAAAAGTTTTTTTGTGACAAGGAGGGAGAAGCCAAGTTGTGAGGATACACACCTGGCACAGACTTGGCTAATCAGTGGGCAAGAGAGAGATTAAGGAGCAGCTGGAAGTGTGAGGGAGAGAGAGGGAGACAGACAGACACACGTGCATTTTATGTTCCATTTGTGTTTATTTTATGTTGGTTTATTATTAATGGTTATGTTTATGTTTAGCTAGTTCCTGCCTCCCCCTTGCCTCACATTACAGTTTGTTACAGTATTATTGTTAAGATTTGTATGATTGTTCAGACGAAATACTAAAGTAAGCAAGCCATTTATTGCAAGGCTGGGATTAGGACCCTGTGGTTGTAGGTCTTGGCTTCATTAGGACCAAATACTGTATATTAATGACAGAATGCAGTTTTTAATGTTTGCTCATCCTATCATCTTTCTACAATGATTATCAAATATTAGTGCATAGTTTGATGCAAGCAGTTTTCCTGGTGAAAATGTTAGGAGCTCTTCAGGCTGCTTTCTGGACACCAGGTGATGGAATACATCTTAAAAGTCATGTTCACAGCATTAAGAAACCCTTGCATTTGCCTTGTATTGCTACAGGGAGATTAGGAATTATTGATTCTGTTTTTGGAAGTTGTACTAGAGGATTCACGATTTACTGGGGTAGGAGCTGGTCTGGTAGCATTTTCTAAGCAATTCCTTATGAGCTGATCCTGAGCAGTAGAGATCTGCTGGAGCTGTTGGGCATGTGCATGTTCATGCAGTGAGTTAAACAGCACAAAATGTAATTGGATTTTGTGTAGTCAGGACTTGACTACATATCCCAGCAACCATTGCACACCATGGGCGCATGACAGCTGGACACTTGCACCTATTTCACATCTTTTGGTTAAGAAGCACTAGTATATAATTTATGCCTTACCCCTCACACTGTCTTTCTTTTGTCTCTCCTTGCTCTAATTTCTGTTACGAAACAGGGCTTGGAGACAGGAAGCAGATGAGCTGTCTTTATTGTGCTGCTTAAATAACCACACAAGGAGGCAGGAAACCAGATCTAAACACAACACTAACTCAAGCAAAGGGCATGAAACTTAACTCAAACAGTTCTCCTTTAACTATAAACAAAACAGGAAACAATCATCTAACAATGGCAAGAACACATCTACCCAGAACAGGAACCTCTCATGTAACTAGAACAGGAACATCTCATATACAGTGGTGTGAAAAAGTGTTTGCCCCTTTCCTCATTTCCTGTTCCTTTGCATGTTTGTCACACTTAAGTGTTTCGGAACATCAAACCAATTTAAACAATAGTCAAGGACAACACAAGTAAACACAAAATGCAATTTGTAAATGAAGGTGTTTATTATTAAAGGTGAAAAAAATCCAAACCATCATGGCCCTGTGGAAAAAAAAGTGATTGCCCCCTAAACCTAATAACTGGTTGGGCCACCCTTAGCAGCAATAACTGCAACCAAGCGTTTGCGATAACGTGCAATGAGGCTTTTACAGCGTCCTGGAGGAATTTTGGCCCACTCATCTTTGCAGAATTGTCCTAATTCAGTTACATTAGAGGGTTTTCGAGCATGAACGGCCTTTTTAAGGTCATACCACAACATCTCAATAGGATTCAGGTCAGGACTTTGGCTAGGCCACTCCAAAGTCTTCATTTTGTTTTTCTTCAGCCATTCGGTGGTGGACTTGCTGGTATGTTTAGGATCATTGTCCTGCTGCAGAACCCAAGTTCGTTTCAGCTTGAGTACACGAACAGATGGTCGGACATTCTCCTTCAGGATCTCCTGGTAGACAGCAGAATTCATAGTTCCTTTTATCACGGCAAGTCTTCCAGGTCCTGAAGCAACAAAACAGCCCCAGACCATCACACTACCACCACCATATTTTACTGTTGGTATAATGTTCTTTTTATGAAATGCAGTGTTCCTTCTACGCCAGATATACTTGGACACACACCTTCCAAAGAGTTCCACTTTTGTCTCATCGGTCCACAGAATGTTGTCCCAAAAGTCTTGGGGATCATCAAGATGTGTTGTGGAGAAATTGAGACGAGCTTTGATGTTCTTTTTTCTCAGCAATGGTTTTCTCCTTGGAACTCTGCCATGCAGGCCATTTTTGCCCAGTCTTTTCCTGATGGTGGAGGCATGAACGCTGACCTTAACTGAGGCAAGTGAGGCCTGCAGTTCATTGGACGTTGTTGTGGGGTCTTTTGGGGAACTCTTGATGAGTTGTCGCTCGGCGCTCTTGGGGTAATTTTGGGCGGCCGGCCACTCCTGGGAAGGTTCACCACTGTTCCATGTCTTCGTCATTTGTGGATAATGGCTCTCACTGTGGTTCGCTGGATTCCCAAAGCTTTGGAAATGGCTTTATAACCCTTTCCAGACTGATAGATCTCAATTACTTTCTTTCTCAATTGTTCCTGAATTTCTTTGGCTCTCGGCATGATGTGTAGCTTTTAAGGATCTTCTGGTGGACCTTACTGTGTCAAGCAGCTCCTATTTAAGTGATGCCTTGATTGTGAACAGGTGTGGCAATAATCAGGCCTGGGTGTGGCTAGAGAAATTGAACTCAGGTGTGGACAACCACAGTTATAGTATGTTTTAACAAGGGGGGCAAACACTTTTTCACACAGGGCCATGATGGTTTGGATTTTTTTTCACCTTTAATAATAAACACCTTCATTTACAAATTGCATTTTGTGTTTACTTGTGTTGTCCTTGACTATTGTTTAAATTGGTTTGATGTTCCGAAACACTTAAGTGTGACAAACATGCAAAGGAACAGGAAATGAGGAAGGGGGCAAACACTTTTTCACACCACTGTAACTTGGACTGGATACAAACACTCAACTAGGACAGGGTATAAACTAAGGAACAGGAAAAGAGACAGAGCATGGCAATATCACAACCTGGCACCATTATACATTCCATCATCTTCTCTGTTAAGACGTGACTTGACTACAACACTTTAGTTTAATACCGCGCGATGTGCGCAGCAATGCGAGGGGTTTAAGTAGACAGTCTCTTGATTGCCAACAGCTGGCGACACTTAACCCAGCTTTAGCATCCATGCGCACTTCAATCACGTGCACATGTTGTTGCCACAGCGCTATCTGCCGGCGGTACCCTTACAATTTCATTGTCTTGTTTATGCCTTGTATTCATAGCTTAGGTTTCTGGTATTTCTAGGGTTTATTTGTTATTTGTTTTATTTATTTATTTTTTCTCATTTATTCTGCACTATTCATCCATCTTCACATCCCTTACATGACATTGTAGTAACAATTCACGCACTTCATGCATATACACAACCATCCATCCATCAATCTTCTACCACTTACTCCTTTCTCAGGGTCGCGGGGAACCTCAAGCCTATCCCAGGGAGCATCGGGCACAAGGCGGGGTACACCCTGGTCCAGTCCAGTCCAGAGGTTAGTGGTCAATGTTTTACAGATATTATGTTTCTCAGACTACAAATCAAATTGTTTCTTCAACATGAGATTCTTGCCTTCAATATAGTAAAATTTCAGAAATGTACAGTAATTATAACCCTTTCAAAACAACTTTTATTCAGTGTCCTTTGTAGTGGATACCAGGACTTAATAACTTCTGTTTTGAACCAATTTCCATTCTTCAGAAACCAGAGGGCTAAGTGAGGCAAAAAAATATTTTACTTAGCTCTACACCTGAATTCCCATCCACAATTCTGTCACGAGATGAGGTGGAGGAGGGCATGACAGTACAGCAGGAAGGTGAAAGTTCAGAGCAGGACATATCAGCTTTTGTGGAGCCTGAACAGGGACAAAGTGATGACACCTGCTGTCCATTATGGATAAGAAGCAATGTGTAAGCTTGGGCTCTGATGTGTATTGGTATTACAGTGTCTAGAAAGGAAAATGAGGAATTTACACACACACACACACACACACACACACACAAACATACAGATAAAAGCTTGTGTGACCTCCCTAGGTCAGGACAGGCAGAACACAGATACGCTGGAGACAAAATAGCATGAGAAATGTACTCTTTTAAAGGAAATTCTGGATGTACGAAGGTCGTTGGTGCAGAGGGGATTGGAGTGGAGGTAGGGGTTGCTATCTTCCCAACATGGGGAGTGATTAGCAAGCTGGAGCAGCCGTGAGGCAGAACCCAGGAGTTGAGGAGCAGGCCGAGGATAATGGCGATTGGTGCAGTGCAACCAGGGAGCTTCTTCTCCGGCATCTGGTTCTGTGGTGCGAGAGAGATAAAGACATGTATTAACAGGTATGCCTGTGGAGAACAAACTCACCTCACTGTCCCTGCTGCTTCCTTTTATAGTCTGCTGTCTTCTGCAGGACAGTGAGGAGAAGCCACTCCACTCATTAGCTTGCAGCCATGTGTGTCTATGCCACCCCGCCTTGCAACCACACTCTCCTTTGCTGTCCAAAACAAACAGGGTCACATTACCCCTCCACCTCAGCTCTGAGCCTATTGCTGGTGAAAGTTTGGTCCAGAGGGAATGTATTCTGGAGAGGGCATCGGCATTTCCATGTTGGGCCCCAACACAGTCCTGGACTGGAAACGAGAAGTTTTGTAACGAGAGGAACCAACAGGTTAATCTGACATTCATGTCTTTTGCCCAGGCCATCCACTGCAGGGCAGAATGGTTGGTGACTAGGGTGAAGTGGCGCACTGCCAGGTAGTACTGTAGCTCCTCTATGGCCCACTTCACTGCGAGGGCTTCTCATTCCACAGCGGCATACTTCTGCTCAGCAGGGGTTGATGAAGGGCAAGGAGAAGTTGGGGGTTCTGAGGACAGGCAAGCTGGCGAGGGCCTGCTTGAGGGCCTCAAATGCCCATTCTGTTTCCTTGGTCCACCATAACTGGTCAGATTGGCCCTTCTTGGTAAAGTCTGAGAGGGACGATGGTAGAGAGGAGAAGTTTGGCACATATCTCCTGTAGTACCCCACCAGCCCCAGTAAGGCATGTACCTGTTTCTTTGATGAGTCCCCTCAAACTTCTTCTCCTGTGGTTTCAGCAGCCCCTGACTGATGCAATATAACAGATACTGAGCCTCTGTCAGCCCTAGATGGCACTTCTGCAGGTTGGCAGTCAGCCTGGCTTTCTGAGGCCTGCGAGTACTTCCCCGAGGTGATACAGATGATCAGCCGAGGTGGAGGAGTGTATGATGACATTGACCAAGTATGCAGCTGTGAACTGGTGGTGTGACCTCAGAACAATGTCCATCAGCTGCTGGAACATTGCTGGTGCCCTGTGGAGGCCGAAAGGGAAAACTCCATACTGCCAGTGGCCGCTGGCAGTGCTGAAGGTGGTCTTAGGCTTTGTGTCATTCACTAGGGTGACTTGCCAAAAGTCCTTCAGCAGGTCTAGGCTGGAAATGAGCTGGGTTCTCCATAGGTGCTCTATCAGGTCGTTGATTATGGGAAGACTTCGGTTCAGTCTCCAGAAGGTATTGCAGAGGCGGCTGTTTCTGTCGGGCTTCGGAACCACCACTATAGTGCTGGACCAGGGGCTGGCAGACTCCTTGATGATTCCAACCTGTATCATCCAGCTGACTTCCTTCTCAATAGCCTGACAGCAAGCCTACAGGATGCGGTAGGGCCACTGTCTGACCACCACCCCTCGTGGGGTTTTGATCTTGTGTTGAAAAAGGACGAGATTAGGCCTGGGGTGGACAAGAAGATGTTGGTGAATTGGTCCATCAGCTCTCTCAGCTCTTGATCATGCGAGGTCTTCTCCTCGATGGACCAATGTATGCTCGTTGGGTTCTGAGGGGACAACAGAGAAGGCGGAAAGCACTGGAGCAGGCTGGACCCATCTTTAGAATAGGTTTAAATGATACAATTGGGTGAGCCCACTTACTGGGCTGTTTTAGGCAGTAGCTGACTAGGCTTATTCTCTTAAGGACCGTGTAAGGTTCCTGCGAGTTTGCCAGGAACTTGCAAGAGGCATTTATGAGCAGCAGGAGAACCTGCTTGCCTGGTTTAAATTCCCTGAGTTGGGCTAATCAATTATAGGACCACTGCTGCTCTTGCTGGGCCATCTCTATGAGCTCCTGAACAATCACTGTGACCCAGTCAATTGGCTTCTGCATCTCCTGCACGTATTTGACCAGGGAGCAGAACAGAAAGGGTCACTCATAACAAGCTTCACAGGCCACATCCAGCAATCCTTGAGGTTGCTGTCCGAACATGAGTTGTACATAACCCTGTAGAGGTCTGGGGCATCACCTGGGAAGGAGGAGGTCTCAGTTTCGGGCATCTTCAAGCAACATTCTCCATTTGAAGGTCTGGTTGAAATGCTCCACCAGGCCGTTGGTTCATCTGCAACAGCTGACACAGGTCACCCATGAGTTTAGATACAAAAGTCATACCTTATTTGGTTAAGATTTCCTTGGGGATCCCCATACGGCTGAACAGGAGCACCAGTTCTCTGGCGATGTTTCGGGAGGTGGCCTTTTGCAGCAGGACTGCCTCATGGTAGCTGGTGGTGTAGTCGATGATCACTAGGATGTATTCGTGACCCCGGGCAGACCATGGGGGCAGCCCTACCAGATCCACAACTATCCTGTGGAAGATGACACCGATAATGGGGATGAGGGACATGCGGGGTGAAAGCATTTGGGCTCGCCAGTCCCAATTGTCTGGTGCTGGATTTTGAAGTTTACAAGATCCGGAATATATTCGATGACCAGCAGCTGGGAATTGGAGGTAATGCAGTTGCTTGGATGGCACAGTCACTTCCAAGAGGAACACACCTGTACTTTGACAGGTATTTCACCTCTGTCAAAGTACTGGATATGTTGAAAGCAAATGATCTCCTAGGAACAGGGACCATTATGAAAAATTGAATCGCTGTGGAAGTTAAAGATGTCAAATGACCAAATGACACCAAACTACAAAAACAAGGAAGATGTGGATCTGAAATGGTTGTCAGAAATCTATCAGAGGTTGCAATGATTGAGTGGCAGGACAATAAGGCAGTTCTCATGACTCCGGTATCCATGGGATAGATCCACCAGGACAGGTGCCTGAGATAGTCAGCGAAAGAGAAGTGTAATGTTACTGTGTCTAGACCTGCTGTTGTAGTAGAACAAAAACATGGGTGGAGTTGATTTGTGCAACCCCATGATTAACTTTTACCTGATGCCAAACCGCACAAGAAAATTGACCATCCATACAGTTCAGATGTGTTTCCTTCATCTAACTGTATTTAATGTTCCTGAAAAGAAACTTTAATGGAAATCCACATGAAAATATCTGCAATATCATTACATTCGGTGGTCAAACAAGACCTGATGTCGACTACAAGAGATATATGATAAAAATAAATAAATAAGATTTTTACTGTAACATTTTTCTTTGAACCAGAATACTTACATGGAGTCCTCTTCCACTCCTCCATGACGACATCACGGAGCTGGTGGATGTTAGAGATTTTGTGCTCCTCCACCTTCCATTTGAAGATGCCCCACAGATGCTCAATAGGGTTTAGTCTGTCACCTTCACCCTCAGCTTCTTTAGCAAGGCAGTGGTCGTTTTGAAGGTGTGTTTGGGGTCTTTATCATGCTGGAATACTGACCTGTGTCCCAGTCTCTGAAGGGAGGGGATTATGCTCTGCTTCAGTATATATATATATATATATATAACTGCAACTTATGAAGAAAACCATGAAATTCCAAAAGGTTCACATACTTTTTCGTGTGTGTGTGTGTATATATATATATAAATATATATATACATATGTATATATAATGTAAAATGGTAAGTGCCTAAGACCAATATTTTTTCTACAAATGTGCTTTTTTAAATAAATAAATAAATAAAAGACAGAACCATTTATATATATATATATATATATATATATATATATATATATATATATATATATATATATATATATATATATATTTATATATATATATATAAAAGTCTAAAGAGGAAGGGAACATATAGGGAACATTTAATTGTAATTTAGTAAATTTAGTTGTAAATTTAGTTGCTTAGAGAATTTAGTTGTAATTTAACTTTTTTAGATCTATGTTAAAGTACAGATTTGGCTGAAAAAGCATTTATTTTCCTTTCTTTGTTCCTTTTTTTCAGTAGGATTGAATAAATGTTTATTTCTGTCTTTTATTTATTTATTTATTTATTTCTTCAAAAAAGCACATTTGTAGAAAAAATATTGGTCTTAGGCACTTACCATTTTACATACAATTCCCTCAGTTTAAACATTTGATGTGTTATCTAGGTTTTATTGTGAATGACATATGGGTTTATGAGATTTTACAACTTTATTGTAATTGGGGTTGTATTATATAAATATTTTAGTTTGACTATTTGACTAGTATCCAAGTCATGCAAGATGTCGGTTCTATCAAGTATCTTTTAGATGAGGTGGAACAGACTCAATGCAATCATTTCAAAATGGCAAAATATTCCTACATGATGCATTTACTGTATTGTAGAATGGATGCTCAGGTGAAGTCATGCTACTCTGAAAGCCAAAGGAAACACAAAATGCTATCACCCTTGTACACAATGACCTCGGTACAAATTCTGAAACAGAAGGTCACTAATGCCTTAAATGCAATAGAGGGGGCTTGGACACACACACACACACACACACACAGGTCAGCCATAATGTATAAAACCTATTGTGCCTATTGTAGGCAGTGGAAAAGCATCAGTATGGACATTCTGACCAGTCTGTGGCTACACATCCCCATACATAGCAAGCAGCGATACACTGTGTGTTCAGAAACATTTGGCCTGGCTGGCCTTCACTCCAGATATGCATCAATAAGTCTTCCATTCTAATATAGTCTGGTCCAAAAGTATTTGGACAGGGACACAATTTTTGCCTTTTTGTAATTTTGCCTCTGTACACTTTCAGCTTTTGGAAAGTATAGGCATTTTTTTTCTCAGGATCAAAAGTAATTGGACAATTGACTGATAAGCAGTTTCATGGCCAGTTGTGGCTTATTTCCTCAGTATTTCATGACCGATTAAGGAGATAAAAGGTCTGGAGTTGATACCACATGTTGAATTTGCATTTGGTAGCTGTTCATGGGAACTCTCAATATGTATTCAAAACAGGTGTCAATGCTAGTAAAGGAGGCTATCATTAGGCCTAACACAACAAAACAGGCCTATCAGAGAGATATCAGAAACTTTAGGAGTGGCCAAATCAGCAATTTCAACCATTTTACTGAGTCCAACCATTTTCACAGGCTCAAAAGTAAATAGACAAAGTAACATAATAATAAATATTAGGATTGTTTTTAATACTTTGATGCAAATGCATTGCAGTCAATGACTGACTAAATTCTGGAACCTATGGACATCATAAAATGTTGAGTTTCCTCCCTTGAGACCCTTGCTGGGCCTTTACTGCAGCTGCCTTCAGTTGCTGCTTGTTTGTGGGTCTTTCTGCCTTCAGTTTTGTCTTCAGTAAGTGTAAATCATGCTCAATTGGGTTGAGGTCATCAGGTTTTTAAGAACATTTAATTTCTTTGTCTGAAACCCACTGAATTAAAGCTGAAAGTCTACACTTCACGATATCATCTTCGCTTCATTTCCAATCCATTGTGGTTGGGTACAGTGGTAAAATTCCAAAAATTGACTTGTGGACCCCTTCAGAGGTGCCATTGAGATAATCAATGTTATTCACATCACCTGTAAGTAGTTTTACTGTTATGACTGGTGTATATAGTATATATGATTTAGAGACCTTGTGCCACAAAATATGTACAAGGTGATTGTCATAATCTGTTAACATGTTGTGCATCCTTTGGCCTTCAGAGTAGCATAAATTCACCTTGTACACAGGTACCACTAAATTCACACATTGATATTCAGAGCTCAGATATTAAGCAGTAGTCAAATAACACACGAGAGGTATGCATGTAGGGTGGAATTAGAGGATGTCAAAGTTACAGGTGAATTTGACTTAGAACTTGACCTTGAAATTAAGCCCATTAAGTTACTCTAAAATTCTCTAAAATTTTGTTGCACCACTTTTAGCTTTGATTAAATTGTGCATTGTTTAGGGCATTATTTTGACAACCTTGTGCAACATGACAACATTTATTTCCATCCAGAATTGCATTCATTTTTGGCCAAGATCTTGTATTTACGATGGGACAGTCGAACCACTCCCTAAAGTCTTCTCCAGCACACCCCAATGACTATCAATGGGGTTAAGCTCAGGACTCTGTGGTGGCTAATTCATATGTGAAAATGATTCCTCGTGCTCTCACCACTCTTTCACAATTTGAGCCCAAGAAATCCTGGCATTACCATCAGGGAATATGACTGTGCCATCAGGGAAGAAAAAAATCCAGTAATGGCATAACCTGGTCATTCAGTACATTCATGTACTCAGCTGACTTCATTTTATTGCTGCATAATGTTGCAGAGCCTAGACCTGACAAATTGAAGCAACCCCAGATAATAACACTGTCTCAGAGGCTTCATGTGCATCCCTTCTTACCCTGATGCACCCATCACTTTGGTAGTAAATCTGGACTCATCAGACCACATGAACTTTTTCCATTCTCCACAGTGCAATCTTTATGCTCCCTAGCAAATTGAAGTCATTTTAATCTGATTAGCCTCACACTGATTTGGCGACACAGCTGTTTTGTCCCAATCCTGTAAATTCTAATCGCATTGTGCATGTGGAAATGCTCTCTCTGATAAACATAGCCATGAGTTCTACTGTTGATTTTTTTTATGATTTGACTTCAGCAAGCGTTTTAAAGATCATTCAAGATTTTGAACATTCACTTTTGTGACCACAATTCTTCCTCCAATTTGACAGTTCACCACTCTCCTTCCCAGTTTTAATAATGCATTGGACAGTTCCTAACCCAGTTCCAGGGAGATTAGCAATCTCCATAATTGTTTACTTTGCTGAGACAGATGCAAGTGCAGTTAACGAGACAGGTTGGAGACAGATGCAAGTGCAGTTAAAGCTTTTAATGAACAGTGGCAGGCAGACAAATCCAAATCGTAGGGCAAAATCATGGTCAAAAACAGGCAAAAGGTCAGACGATCGGCACACAGGGTAGAGATGGTAAAGGCAGAAAATGAAAACCGAGAAATTGGAAACAAGATCAAAGACCCGGAAATGAGAACACAGAACAAAGGCTTAGTAACACACTGGAAGCAATGCAAAACACAGAAACACGTGTCACAGTAAACAAAGTCAAACAAAGTCAAGCACTGTTGCACATTGGGCAGTTCACGCGCGCTGAATTCTCTGGTACGCAGCGTGAGGGGAAATCTGTGACACACACTGCATCAGTTAAGGTTAAAAGAATTGTTGCCAACTATGCTAGTAGTACATCAAAAATAACTGGAATAAAAAAAAATATATAACTATTGACTATGCCAAAAGAGTTAAAAAGGAAAGTTTTAATAGGAAAGACCGGTTAAATGCTGGTTTTACTGGCAGAGGGATACAGTGTTGCTTCCACCCTTAACATTTCAAAGAAGGTGGTTCATAAGAACAAGGTCAAGCAGCAGATATTGGGGACAACAAAGCTACAGACTGGCAGAGGTCAAAACAACTCTCCAGTGACTGGGATGACCACCAACTCATTCGAATGTCACTCACCAACTGCAGTATGACATCAAGTGACCTACAAAAAGAATGGTAAACGGCAACTGGAGTGAAGTGCCTTGCAAGGACAATTTGAAATAGGCTCCTAGCTGCAGGGCTGAAATCATGCAAAGCTAGAAACAAGTCCTTCATCAATGAAAAGCAAAGAAGAGCCTATTTGAGGTTTGCAAAAGACCATAAGGATTGGTTCGTAAAGGACTGGAGTAAGGTGCTCTTCTCTGATGAGTCCTTTTTTCAGCTTTGCACAACACCTGGTCATCTAAAGGTTAGACCGAAACATGGAGAGGCCTACAAGCCACAGTGTCTCACACCCACTGTGACATTTGGTGGAGGATCGGTGATGATCAGGGGGTGCTTCAGCTAGGCTGGATTCAGGCAGATTTGTCTTTGTGAAGGATTCATGAATCAAGCCACATACAAGGTTGTCTTGGAAGAAGATTTGCTTCCTTCTGCTCAGACAATGTTACACAACTCTGAGGATTGTTTTCTTCCAGAAGGACAATGCTCCATTCCACACAAACAATATTTTTATTTGTAATTTGGAAGAAATTTTGTCAGTAGTTTATTGAATAAAACAAAAATACTAATTTTACTCAAACACATACCTATAAATAGTAAAACCGGAGAAATTGATCATTAATTTTGCAGTGATCTCTTAATTTGTTCCAGAGCTGTTTTGGCGGCACAAGAGGGACCTACACAATATTACGCTGGTAGTCATACACACACACACACTCACACACACACACACATACACACATACACAAAACAAGCACTGGTTAGGTAACTTACCATCTCAAAACTTAAGATGGAAATTACTTGGAGAGATTAGTTATGGTCAATGCTAGGTCTTCTTACTAGTGTGTTGGCCATTAAATTCTAATACCACACTGTTTTTTGTTTGTTTTGTTTTTTTTTAGAATATTTGCACCATGAAGTTATTACAAAGACTATGTTCCTCCTCACCTCCTGCCTCCTACTGCTGTCAGTGAGGAGCAGAATGCAAATACACTGAGCTCTCCCTTACTGAAGCACATGTTTCTCCTCCTCAGTTTGCTCACCCGCTCAATGGGAACTCCTGCAGAGTAAATACCAGACCTGTCAGCGTCCACCTCTGTTTGCAGGAGCTGCTGATTTTGACCTTTCTTTTATTAGATACCTGTCTCATGTGGGAATTCTTTCATTCCACCAACATATTTGATTGTGTTAAGTGAGAGGTATAGATTCTTTCTTGTGTCTGGAACCAGTAAGATGGGGAGGACTGAGAACTGACTAGCAGAGTAAATCCAATTCATGTACTACACACTATTTTAAGGGTTCAACAGTTTTCCACTTAGCTGTTCTGTCATTTTTTTCTATTTCTTCTTCTTCTTCTTCTTCTTCTTCTTCTTCTTCTTCTTCTTCTTCTTCTTATTGTTGTTGTTTTTAATTCCATGAAACTTAAATATTTTCAGAACTATTAGAGCAATGTGTAATATGCTACATATAGTATACACCTAGTTTCAAGTAATGTAACATTATTATAGTTATTAGGTCCATTATTTTTCACTGCCTGTTAAACTAACTTGACACATAGTAATTATATGTGTGAAAACTGAAGCAGTTTTTACTTTTAAGACAATAAATTTTTCATAGCATGGCGACTTACTTGGGTACTTAAATTTAGTGCCCGGTGGTATTACAGATAGATCACAGATAGGAAAAGACTATGTAATTATCAGGGATATAATAACAGCTACTGCAATGGATTAGAGTCTATTCCTGCCTTGGACCTAGTGTTCCCAGGATAGGCTCCAGGCAGAAGGAGCCTGAACAGGGTTAAGCCATTACTTAAAAATAAGATAAGATAATTTAGATACCTTAATGTATAAATGAATAGTAACAACTGGCTCAGATAAAATTTCTGTTATTAAATGGCATATGTTCAGGTTCATGTATACTGGGTGACAAAAAGTAATGAGTAACTCAGTTCATTAAAACATTGTCTTCATAAACAATTATGAAGCAAAGGTTTCAAAATGGAATTTATTATTCATTTGTTATTATAATTATTAAATATTATAGGGATATGGTGGAGTTTTGCATGTTGTCCCCATGTACTCATGGGTTTCCTACAGGTTCTCTGGTTTCCTCCAACCTACCCCTATGCTAAATTGTCATTAAGTGTGAATGAGTGT
Organism: Ameiurus melas; assembly: GCA_012411365.1. Taxonomy (NCBI): domain Eukaryota; kingdom Metazoa; phylum Chordata; class Actinopteri; order Siluriformes; family Ictaluridae; genus Ameiurus; species Ameiurus melas. The sequence continues at coordinate 15,675,612 of CM022757.1, forward strand.
GACTGTGTGTGCACATGGTGGTATCTCATCTGGGGTTCTCAGACCTTGCACCTAGTTTTCCCAGGGTTTGGCTCCAGATCCACCGCAAGCCTAACTTCGATAAAGCAGTTAGTAAAGAAGCAGTTATTTATTATTATACAGATTATACTAGGTATGCTGGTAAAACTGGACTAATTAGTTTGTGTTGAAAGTTGAACTACATGTATCATGTTCCTATATTGATTTTTTCACATGTAATAATGAAAATATAGAAATAGCCAGAAAATATATTTATTAAGAGACTGGAAAGAGCTGTAAAATGGACTCGGTTTCCTGAATGGATAAGCCACAAGAACAAACAAAAAAACAACGTTTACATTCACCTTGTAGAATCTGCAAAGATATAAATAAATAGTATGTTCAAATATATGAAAGGTTCACCTTTTAAAAACAATTATGGAAAAAATATATGTATATATATATATATATATATATATATATATATATATATATATATATATATATATATATATATATATATATATATATATATATATATATATATATATATATATATATATATATATATATATAAAACAGTTTACACGCGGTAGGCAATTAAGGTCACAGTTACAATAACTTCAGACGCTAAAGAGACCTTTCTACTGACTCTGAAAAACAGAAAAAGAAAGATGCCTAGGGTTCCTGCTCACCTGTGTGAACATGCCATAGGCCTGCTGCAGGGAGGCATGAGGACTGCAGATGTGTCCAGAGCAATAAACTGCATTGTCCATAATGTAAGGTGCCTAAGACAGTGCTACAGGGAGACAGGAAGGACAGCTGATCGTTTTTGCAGTGGAAAATTACATGTAACTATGTTTTCCCCAGACTTGATCGAGAACATGCCTTGGTGGAAGAGTGGAGAAACATCCCACATTAAGAACTGACAAATCTGGTGCAGTCCATAAAGATGAGATGCACTGCAATACTTAAAGCAGCTGGTGGCCACCAGATACTGACTTTTCCTTTTGATCTTGACCCCCACATTGTTCAGGGACTCATTATTCCTTTCCTGTTCATCAAATGTCTGTAAAACTTGAATGAATTAGTTCAAAGTTTTACATTCGCTTGATTCTTAATACTGTGTGTCATTACCTGGATGATCAACAACTGTTTGTATGTTTTGTGATAGTTGTTCCCTTTCAAAGGGAACTTCGACATTGCATTTAGCATAACAGTATGGGAACGCCCTAAAATCATGCCTCTGTAGGATAAAATCATGCCTCTACTTATAGGCCTGCCATGATCAGGTGACATGGCAATTAAGCGTGTCGCATGATATATATTGCAACTGTGAACCATGCCGCCAGCCATATTATCTTTAGTGAGACTGCATGTCTGTTGTTTGTGTGACAAAAGAAAAAGAAATGCTTAATTTCTACTCTGTATTTCTCAATATCTCTAAACTTCTCTATCCCTTTTTTAGAAAAAAGAAAAGAAAAGAGAGTGAAAGAATGAGCGAGAGAAATTTCAGGAAGTGTGTTACACCTTGCTCCCGTTTCATCACGGGAGGAGACAGACACTCTTTCTGTGTGAAGTGTTTGGGCGTAGAGCATGCAACAGCAGCCCTCGAGGGGTCTGTCAGCATTGTGAACATTTCACGATTAAGCAACTACGCTCTCGGCTCGCTCTCTTCTCATCTGAAGGGAGTTGGGTTTCAGAGCCTCACGGATCTGGGCCAGCCGCTGTCGAGGCAGCTAGCATGTTCAGGTCCCGGGGTTCTTGTATGGATTAGAAATAGAAGCCAGAGATGAGTGCTGCTCTATCTTGCTCTGTCTTCCGGGTCCAGCTCTCCACCTGACTTTAGAGCTCGCGTCACGACTCCTTCCTCCCCTATGGAAAGCCAAAACACCCTCGCTGACTCCGAGGAGTCAGTAAAGGGTGCCATTGCACCAAAAACCAACATCAGCTCTCAAGCATATAAAGAGCTGCTTGAGGTGATCACTACGGTGGTTCAAAAGTTGAATATAGACTGGCCCAGGGAAGAGGAAGTTGTTCGAAGCAAGCGGGATGAGCGCTTCCTCTCCAGTAAAAATAAATATAAAGCTCCCTCACACCGCAGAAAACTCCCCTTTTTTCCAGAAGTGCTTGATGAGATTTCATGCTTCTGGGGAAAACCATACACTAGTTGTGTTTATAACCCCGCAACGTCTGATTACTCAGCCATCATGGGGAGTGAGCAGCACCACTATTTAGCGATGCCAAAGGTGGAGGAGGCGCTTGCGAGCCACCTCTCATAATCAACGGCAGGTAATTTAGGGAGGCCAACTTTAACTTCTAAGCCATGTAAACTCACTTCGCTATTGGTGGGCAAAGCCTATGCGGCAGCGGGTCTTGCTTGTGGGTCCCAGCTTACAATGGCAGTGTTGCAGGCCTACCAAGCAGACCTGCTGAGTGAGCTCGATACTGGTGAGGGAATTGGGCCCGAGGCAGTGGCAGAGCTGCGCCGCACCACAGATTTATCTCTACGGGTGACCAAACAAATGGTCCACCATATCGGCCCTTCAATGTGTAGCCTGCTTGTGGCGGAGAGACACCTATGGCTCTACCTCTCAAGGATGGGGGACAAAGATAAGGTCTCCGTGCTGAACGCCCCTGTTAAACCTTCTGGCCTGTTTGATAGCGCGGTCAATGCCATCGCCAACAGGTTTCATGAGGCAAAACAGCAAATGGTGGCGTTCAGCCAGTTCCTTCCCAGTCAAGTTGAGTTTGCACAGGCCTCCATGAGTGGAGCCCGGGCCAGCACTGGTGCGAGGGACACACAGAAGACGAGTATAGTGGCCCGCCTCCTCCGCAGAAAGCCAGGGGGACCGGGTGGCCACAGCCTGCTAAGAGGCCGGATCTAAGAATAATCATAAAAGCAAAGCAGGCAAGAAGTAACGCTCCTGATGGGACACAGAGGGATGCATCAGGGGACATGAGGCTGCTAGCGCAGCTAGCCCTCAGTGCTACTGTAGGGCCTGCCCTGGCCAAGGCCATCCCACATTTTCAATCTTCTCTGGTCAACGAGCTGTCACAGGGCAACGGAAATCTGATGTTTTTGCACATGAGACTGTTTCAGTGGTGGCACAGAGGATGCACCTGCTGTGTCCAGTAAGGGCTCTCTGTACTTACGTCCACTGCTCCGGCCAGTGGTGTAAGTTGGCGCAGCTGCTTGCCTCTATCCAATTAGAGATGCGTTGCTTTGACACAGCATCACCTTTACTGTCACCGTTAAAGCAGCGCATCTCTAATTGGATAGTGGGAGCAATCTCTATGGCTAACAAGGCACGCGGTCTCGCCACGCCTCTGGGCATAAGGGCTCATTCCACTAGGGCGGTCGCCTCCTCAAAGGCTTTGTTGAAAGGATATCCTTACAGGATGTGTGTGCTGCTGCGGGATGATCTACACCACACATATTCATTCGTTATTACACACAGGATATTCACTCCACCGCGGGCTCGAGTGTCTTGCAGTGACCCTCAAGCTTGGGTCCTTTTGAACAGGCCGTACCCTCGGTATGACGGAGTGGGTATTCCGGTTCCCATACTGTTATGCTAAATGCAACGTCGAAGTTCCCTTTGAAAGGGAACGTCGTGGTTACGCATGTAACCCTGTTCCCTGAGAAGGGGACAGGCCTGTGAATTGCGGCTTCGCTTCAGATAATAGAGGCTGGCGGCATGCTTCACAGGTGCCATATATATATATATATATATATATATATATATATATATATATATATATATATATATATATATATATATATATATATATATATATATATATATATATATATATATATATATATATATATATATATCATGCGACGTGCTTAATTGCCACGTCACCTGTTCATGGCAGGACTATAAGTAGAGGTATGATTTTACACAAGCTTCAGATACCGGTCATGCGCACAAGGACGTTCCCATACTGTTATGCTAAAATCTCGTTCCCTTCTCAAAGAACAGGGGTACGTGGGTAACCCCGACGTTTATGAGTCCCTTGTTTGTCTTACGCAGTTAAACAGCCCACTGTTAAACTGAAAAATCATCCAGGTCATGCACATTATTTGATTTTGTAGCATATTCTTTCCAAAAGTGGCTATTGCAAAAGGTGCAAATATTCACTGATACTCCAGAAGGCAACACACTACATTTAAGAGCTAGATGTATGTCAATTTTTTAATAGAATTATCAGTGTAAATTGTTATTATTGTATTAAAGATGTATTTTGTCATTTAGTACTGCCCTTCTGAAGCTACACAAAGATATTTACATGTTTCCAGGAAGACAAAATAATAACAATTTATTATAATTAACCGATCATCCTGTTCAGAATTCGTCTACAGTACATGGAAACAAATCTGCAATGATACGCCTCTTCCTCAAATAAGCCAAGAATCATTCCTGGATGCAGACTCAGGTATTCATACAACCACATACTGTACATTTAAGATTTCTTTTGTTGACAATGATTAAAATACTCACAATGCACAACTGAACTTAATACTTTACTATATACTGACCCGCTGAGATGTAATAATAAAAATGCAAACAAATAAATAAATAAACTATGAAAACAAAGACCAGAACATTCAAGCACAACCAGACTGCATGTAGGCTACATAACAAAAATAACTAGACCTAAATAAAAGCAGGCAGTCTGGGTGAATCTTTTACTATGAACACTTGTGAGCTGTGTCCCATTTTTTTTCTCCACTGTTTATTCTGCACTGATCGTGTTGGATTGATAGTTGTATCCCTAACAGTACCACACTACAATGCAGAGCAATCTCTCTGAAGCCTCTGCCTTTACAGCTGAGTACAGTGAAAGGGCAACCTGCAGGTGATTTTTTTTTTCTGACTGTGTGTGCATCTGTCCCCTGATACATATTCTAACACACACAACAGAGAAAGAACAGACAGAACTGGGACAAACAGTGGACTGCGTAACCCTAGCCCTTGAGTAGGATTCCTGAAACTGGTGAAGCATTTACAGGAACACAAATGAAAGTGAGGGCATGTCAGTGTACTGTAGGCTATTGGGTAAACATGTGATGCCTACTGTGATTAAAGTCAGTTTTCACACTTTGATTTCTGGACTCTGGGCCATTTTCTGTTTGGTGAAATGAGAAAGCAGTTTTTGAGCCCAAGAAACATCCAGAGAATTGAGTCATGGCCCATCCTCATCTGCTCCATCACCATTTGGTTTGGAAGCTGCACAACCCTATTACAGGTGATGAGAGCTGCCCAAACCATCTCTGGAACAGTCTTATCAACCCTGGAGAGCCTCTACCAGGCTAGTGTCATCAGGAGGGCCCACAACATCATTAAGGACAATAGCCAACCCCAGCACAGCCTATTCACCCTATTACCATCAGGCAGATGCTACAGGACTGCAAAAGCAAGAACAAGAAGGCTAAAAAACTATTTTTACCCACAGGTCATCAGGCTTGTGAAGGACTCTCATAAACTCTTGAATATTGAATTATAAGATCCATGATGGCAGGGAAATGGTTCTTAGGGTCATCAGAGGATAAGGAACACCTTACTGATATATAAAACCAGACCATGGCTAAAAATCTTCTTATATGAGATTGCCTTCTCTTTTGCTGGTATTCCTGCACAATGGCAAACTGTGCATCCTGAAAGCACTGTTCAATACCACTTGACTGTTAGTACCAAAGAGGGGGGAAAAAAATTATGAACCTAGCACCTACCATTTTGCAAACCCACCGGCACAAAAGTGACATGTGGAATTACGCATTCCATCCATGGTTTGGAAGGAATTCTTCTACAGTACATGAAAACAAATCTGCAGTGATAAGCATTTCATTCCTGGATGCAGACTCAGGTATTCAGGTCAAGTGTAAAAATGCCTGATTTTATCAGTATGGTTGGAATACTGTTTTGTTGTTGTTGTTTTTTTTTGCCTGTTTCCTGGGTAAAGATGCATGACCTAATATCAAACTTACAAAGAGCCAAATGCTGATGTTTTCAAGAATAGTCTCAAAAGTTTGAATGTTTCACGGAAATATCCAAATATACACTTAGTCAGATCAATGCATGTACTTATTGATTTAAAGAAGGAGAAAGAAAACAGCTTCTCTCATTTTGATTGCATATTTCACATAAAAGCTAAAAAATGAAGCAAATGTGAGGATCAATGTCATTTCAGTAAATTTAGGAGACTGATATTCTGGCAGGTTATTAATATTTGGCCATACATTGCTTGGAAAATGAAGTTAAGTCATCTCCTGAATCTAAAATGGGAGAATTCAATTACCTCTTTGGGCATCATATTTACATTAATATATGACTACAATTAAATAGCCAACAGAGATACAAAGAAAATAGCTGCAGACAAGACTATGCATCATTTTACATGTGAAAACAGTGCAATTTTCATCTATTAAACAGAAACACCCAGCAGCATGACAAGTATTCTACTTTTTTTGCCTGGTTTCATATGGCTATATAACTAACATCACAAATGGTTGAACTTTGAATTCAATCTGCTTTCTTCCCTACCATTTAATGCACTTCAGATCAAATGAAATTGGCTGACATCCAAAATCAATCTTTGATTTCTAAATTTTAAGGACTGATGGGAAAGTTAGCCAAAGCACAATTTAATTGTTTTGGAATGTCCTTGAAAAATGTGTCTCATCTATGCCAAGTGTTTCCCCCCCGCCCCTCTCTCTCTCTCTCTCTCTCTCTCTCTCTCTCTCATATACAGTGCCTTGCGAAAGTATTTGGCCCCCTTGAACTTTTCAAGCTTTTGCCACATTTCAGGCTTCAAACATAAATATATAAAATTTTAATTTTTTGTGAAGAATCACCAACAAGTGGGACACAATTGTGAAGTGGAATGAAATCTATGGGATGTTTAAAACTTTTTTAGCAAATAAAAAACTGAAAAGTGGTGCGTGCAAAATTATTCGGCCTCTTTACTTTCAGTGCAGCAAACTCACTCCAGAAGTTCAGCGAGGATCTCTGAATGATCCAATGTTGTCCTAAATGACTGATGGTGATAAATAGAATCCACCTGTGTGTAATCAAGTCTCTGTATAAATGCACCTGCTCTGTGATAGTCTCAGGGTTCTTTTGAAAGCGCAGAGAGCATAATGAAGACCAAAGAACACACCAGGCAGGTCCGTAATACTGTTGTGGAGAAGTTTAAAGCCGGATTTGGATACAAAAAGATTTCCCAAGCTTTAAACATCCCAAGGAGCACTGTGCAAGCGATCATTTTGAAATGGAAGGAGTATCAGACCACTGCAAATCTACCAAGACCTGGCCGTCCCTCTAAACTTTCAGCTTAGACAAGGAGAAGACTGATCAGAGATGCAGCCAAGAGACCTATGATCACTCTGGATGAACTGCAGAGAACTACAGCTGAGGTGGGAGAGTCTGTCCATAGGACAACAATCAGTCGTACACTGCACAAATAAAAAAAAAAGATATCCATAAAAAGGCTTGTGGCAAACTTTAGTCTCGTCTAAAGTTTGCCACAAGCCTTTTTATGGATATCTTTGAGAAATGGCTTTCTTCTTGCCACTCTTCCATAAAGGCCAGATTTGTGCAGTGTATGACTGATTGTTGGGGGGGTTGTGATGAGGAAATACCAATCTGCCCCCCCCCAATATACATGAGAAAATATTTTCTATATTTCCCGTTTTAATTTTCTCTGTCAACAGATACTGTCAACTGTCTTTTCTTCATCTATTCTATTTATTTTATTTATCTATTTATTTATGTCTATTCTGTTTTTAATATATTTCCGTTTGTTAAGGAAAACTGGTGTCCCGCCCCTCCAATTGTACACTTGGTTTTGCCCATTTCGAACGCAAGTTGGTTGATATATTTTAGCAGCTCAGACTGTAAGAAATGGAGACAGCAGCCAAGAGTAGAAAAGTGCAGCAGAACATACAACCTTTTTTCAGACAGTAAGTAACTAGATACCTAAATATCTAGACTAACGTCAGTTCCAGTTTTTGACCATTAATGGTACATTCACCTGCACATCCTCCCGCCGAGTTCATTGTGAACCCTCCCATTGTGACAGACTGTTATAAATGCGAGTGAACATGAGGAAGGTTGCACAGCATTTCGTTCGCAGCGAATACATCTGTTCACAGGACGTCCTCAGCACTCTACTATTTCCCCATGCTGTGGAAGCTTATATCAGAAACCATGTCAATTCAAACAGTAACTGTAATCCTAAAACTATGTTCTAAATATGCACATTTTCAGTATCAAACTGTGGAAGGTTGGTGGCTGTGGGGGAGGGGTAGCGTCTGTGGGGGCGGGGGTCTAGCGCTTGGACCCCCCCAATGTCCATACAATGGTTAAACCCTTGGTTTGTGACTGTGACTTGGTTTGTGACTACACCCTCTTAAGGATTATTTGGACAGTATTGTACTGCAGGAAGTAGTACATCTATCATAATGGTGAGAAAAATGCAATTAACAAAGGAAGAAAGACAGATCATTATAACCCTTATAAGTGTAGACCTTTTCTTTAGAGAAATTTCAAAGAAAACCAAGGTGTCAGTGGACCACCAGTGAACTAGTGAAGACTGGAAGATCTTATGAACTGATGAATCAAGATTTGAAATCTTCGGGTTTTGTACGCAATCATGTAGGGATAAGGATGGTTCCTTGGTGTGCAACAGCAACTGTCTAACATGGAGGAGGAAGCGTGATGGTCTGGGGATCTTTTGCCGCATCCAGAGTTGGTGAATTGCAGAGAAAGCGACATCCTGAACCAAAACTGCTATCACAGCATTTTGCAGTGCTATGTAATACCCTCCGTTATATGCCTAGTTGGCCAGGGGTTCATCCTACAACAAGATAATGACCCCAAACATACCTCCAGGCTATGTCAGAAATACCTTGGAAGAAAAGAACAAAACGGTAGGCTTCAAATCATGGAATTACCTTTAGACATGACCTCTACAGACATAAACCCCATCATGCTGGTTTGGGATGAATTGGACAGAACCGTGAAAGCAAAGCAACCTACACTTGCAACAAATTTGTGGGACCTTCTGCAACAGTGTTGGGAAGAATGTTCAGAATAATATATGATTCCCATTATAGAAAGAGTGCCATGAGTGTGTTCTACTGTTATACGTGGCTACTTTGAACAAAATGATTCCATGATTGTTTATTTGTTCTATGCGTATAGTATATTGAAAAGTTAAACTGCGTAAATTATATATACAGTGGTGTAAAAAAATGTTTGCCCCCTTCCTCATTTCCTGTTCCTTTGCATGTTTGTCACACTTAAGTGTTTCGGAACATCAAACCAATTTAAACAATAGTCAAGGACAACACAAGTAAACACAAAATGCAATTTGTAAATGAAGGTGTTTATTATTAAAGGTGAAAAAAAATCCAAACCATCATGGCCCTGTGTGAAAAAGTGATTGCCCCCCTTGTTAAAACATACTATAACTGTGGTTGTCCACACCTGAGTTCAATTTCTCTAGCCACACCCAGGCCTGATTATTGCCACACCTGTTCACAATCAAGGCATCACTTAAATAGGAGCTGCTTGACACAGTAAGGTCCACCAGAAGATCCTTAAAAGCTACACATCATGCCGAGAGCCAAAGAAATTCAGGAACAATTGAGAAAGAAAGTAATTGAGATCTATCACTCTGGAAAGGGTTATAAAGCCATTTCCAAAGCTTTGGGAATCCAGCGAACCACAGTGAGAGCCATTATCCACAAATGACGAAGACATGGAACAGTGGTGAACCTTCCCAGGAGTGGCCGGCCGCCCAAAATTACCCCAAGAGCGCAGCGACAACTCATCCAAGAGTTCCCAAAAGACCCCACAACAACGTCCAATGAACTGCAGGCCTCACTTGCCTCAGTTAAGGTCAGCGTTCATGCCTCCACCATCAGGAAAAGACTGGGCAAAAATGGCCTGCATGGCAGAGTTCCAAGGAGAAAACCATTGCTGAGAAAAAAGAACATCAAAGCTCGTCTCAATTTCTCCACAACACATCTTGATGATCCCCAAGACTTTTGGGACAACATTCTGTGGACCGATGAGACAAAAGTGGAACTCTTTGGAAGGTGTGTGTCCAAGTATATCTGGCGTAGAAGGAACACTGCATTTCATAAAAAGAACATTATACCAACAGTAAAATATGGTGGTGGTAGTGTGATGGTCTGGGGCTGTTTTGCTGCTTCAGGACCTGGAAGACTTGCCGTGATAAAAGGAACTATGAATTCTGCTGTCTACCAAGAGATCCTGAAGGAGAATGTCCGACCATCTGTTCGTGTACTCAAGCTGAAACGAACTTGGGTTCTGCAGCAGGACAATGATCCTAAACACACCAGCAAGTCCACCACCGAATGGCTGAAGAAAAACAAAATGAAGACTTTGGAGTGGCCTAGCCAAAGTCCTGACCTGAATCCTATTGAGATGTTGTGGTATGACCTTAAAAAGGCCGTTCATGCTCGAAAACCCTCTAATGTAACTGAATTAGGACAATTCTGCAAAGATGAGTGGGCCAAAATTCCTCCAGGACGCTGTAAAAAGCCTCATTGCACGTTATCGCAAAACGTGGTTGCAGTTATTGCTGCTAAGGGTGGCCCAACCAGTTATTAGGTTTAGAGGGCAATCACTTTTTCACACACGGGCCATGATGGTTTGGATTTTTTTCACCTTTAATAATAAACACCTTCATTTACAAATCGCATTTTGTGTTTACTTGTGTTGTCCTTGACTACTGTTTAAATTGGTTTGATGTTCCGAAACACTTAAGTGTGACAAACATGCAAAGGAACAGGAAATGAGGAAAGGGGCAAACACTTTTTCACACCACTGTATATATATATATATATATATATATATATATATATATATATATATATATATATATATATATATATATATATATATATAATGAGTCAGAGATCTAGGCTTTGTAAAATTGCTTCACTATTTAGACCAACACTTGTGCAGTCAAGTGCTGATGCACTGGAGAAAAATACAAATAAATAGAAAATAAGCACCTTATTTTACCTTGTTATATTTGCATATGTTGTGTCTTCAAAGACACTTGTGCTTTATGATACTGTTGAGTACATCCACCACATGTACATGCACAGTGCAGAATTTGAGAGGGTCAGCCCTACATTTTCTTGTTATTTATCTTTCTAAAAGCATCCATACATGCACACATGCACCATTTGTTATAGAAGACGATTGCTTCGAAGTGGGCTGTATTATGCAGAGAGCGAATTGTAAACAGACTGACATACTGTTAAACATAGTCTATTAAATTAGCTCTGTAGGACTCCTCACAGCTGAAGAGAAGAGCCCACAGTGACATTTTTTTCTTTTACTTCTTTTTTTTTTTTGCTCCTTTTCCAGCTAGCTTTCTTTCACTTTTTTGCTCATCTGCATGTTTTACTTCATTATTATATTGCTGTTTTTGTCTCTTCCTCATGAAAAGTGTCTTGGAGTGCTGGAAGCTTAATGAGGCTTTGACATTTCATAAGTGGCAGATGATCATAACTCTTGCTATTGGGGAAAATAGCAGGGGAGGTCTGCACTACAACTTCAGCCACAAGAAAGACCTTCCAATTGATTGACTGCAGGTTAATCAGATGCAACATATCTAATACATCACCCTTTCCTTTATTCATGATCGCCCCTACTCATTTTTCATTACCTGGATTACTATGTTACAACTAAATAAAAATGTGAGAGATTAGAAACATTGATCAATAGTCAGACAAATGTGGATGGAGCACAATGGAATAGCTTTTGCACCAATTATGAACTGATTCTGGGAGAAATTTCACAGAGGAGAAATTTCACAGAACCTGGTAGGAACATATCATGAACATTTGCTTTCTTTTCTTTGCTTTCTTAATTATTAAAAAGCTACTGTTGTTACCATTGTTAATTTCACTATGTTACCACAGTTGGTTTCACTACCCAGTTTCTGCAGGTCATGTAGGAACACTACAGTTGGATAATAAATTATAGGATAAAAAGGTGAGTCTGTTACACTGTGTGAAAAAATTTTGCTGACATGGTTTGGCACCATTTTTGTCCTAAGAGGGAAGAGTCACTGCAAGTCAATGCAAGTTCTTCTGCCTGATCACATTTAATCTATGATTAAACTATCATACATTTCTATTATACATTTTAGAAATTTGCCATAAAAATTTAACAAAAATTATAGAATAAAAGAGATAGGTAAACCCTGTCACTTATGTGCTAGTTTCACAAGTGTTGCATCAGAGTGAAAAAGGGGTCATATAACGCTTTGTAATGTTTGCCTTTTCTTTTAGTCTGTATTGTATCTGTTTGTGCAGGTATTGTGATATTCAGCTGTGGGAATATTTACCTGCAGAGTAATGCACATTCCCTTGACACAATTACCTGTCTGTATTTTGTGTCTTTTTGTCTGTTGATTTCATAAGCCAAATTAAACAGCTATAACTTTGTATCTGAAAGGGAAAAGAGTTAGATAATAAAAAACTTATTTTCACCGATAATGTTGAATTATTTTGTAGTGACCACGATTTTCCAGAAATTGTGTTCAGGAGAGTTCAGTGCCCCTGTTTCCCCTTCAGCGCACATGTGCAAAATCATGACAGAGACATGAGTCTCTGTGTGACAGCTAACGCGTCAAGCTTAATTAACTAATATGTCACAATTAGAACTGTTAATACCTAGTTCTTCTGGGGCATTCTTTTGTTTGGACAGTCATTTATATTGAAGTTTAATACTATTATTATTATTATTATTATTATTATTATTATTATTATTATTATTATTATTGATGTTGTTGTTATTTTGTCACACAACTTTAAAGTGTACCTATTATGGTTTTTCAAATATTACCTTTCATACAATGTATTATATAGCTGTTTGTGAATGTAAAAATGTTTGCAAAGTTTAAAAAATCAAAGCGCACGACAAACAGAGTTATTGACTCCCAAAAGAAGGAACTGAATATGAACACGTGAAATTAATCGTTTGTAATTCCAGACAACTTCCTGCACAAACCTATGTAGGTTTGTAACCAAAAGCTCCGTCTCTGGTATTTATTTGCTGCTCGCGAACAGAAAGAGCTGACACATGCTGACAGTGGTAGACCATTCACAACAGACTGGGACATCTGACCAATCAAAGCAGAGTATGCTCTCTGAAAGGAGAAGTTTAGAGTGAATCCTTTAGAACAGATCATTGAATGAGTTGTTTGTGACACTGGAAAAAAAAAGTTAATGCTGCAGTTTAAATTATGAGAACATTAAAGTGTTTTTTGACCTTGTGTGTATGTAAATCTAATGTATGATACCTTTAAAACAAAATTAGCATGTTTCAAATCAATAATAGGTGTACTTTAAATTTTGTTGCAAACACAAATAAAGTATATTGTATGGCACAATAAGTTGTCTGTGCTGTTATTTTACACTACTCAGCTCAATTAGGCACTAGGAATTACTCCGGAGAAGTGCACCTATAAAAGTAGTTTCATTCAGCAAGTCTGAGAAAAGTGTTTCCCTCCTTCTGAGGATTTATAAAACACTACTGGTGATGTATTTTACAGTCATCATTATGTGTAAGAAGTTTCATTTATAGATCAGTCCCTTACACTGAGAAGACAGGGGGAACAGATTTACTTGGACCTTCTCTCTGTCCTCAGCTGATGCTCAACCACTTAATTAGACCTGACCGTAGACTGATGCTTATACGTGCTGCTCTCAACCAATGATGCACTAGAGCTACGCAAGTACCACCTCCTCATCTGCATTTTGCACATGGAAAAGTAAAAAGAAATCAATGTATAAATAAACATGGAAATAAATACATGCGGGAATAAAAAAAAATAAAAAAAATAAAATATGTATATATATATATACATATATATATACATATATATATACATATATATATATATATATATATATATATATATATATATATATATATATATATATATAAACGAATGCATAATTAAATAAATATAAAAATACATGAAAAAATAAACAAATAAACAAATAAATAAATAAATAAATAAAAGTTAAAAAGTATAAAAATAAATTGAATCCCGTTCTATCTGGGTGAGCAGCATGGAAGTCTCTGCACAAGTGTGATACCGCCATCACCAAGGGACCCGGTATCACTGGCCTGCGGAGAGAGACATGGAATGACGGGGCGATGTGGCTATACTTGGGGAAGTCCAGGCGGTACGTGACCTTGTTAATTTGCTTCAGGATCTGGAAGGGGTCGATATACATGGGTTTGAGTTTTCTGCCCAGGAGTGGCAACTTTAGATCTCTCGTGGAAAGCCACACACTGTCCCTGGGTTCATAGTTAGGGTGATTCCTCCGGCGTCGGTCTGCTTTCTGTTTGGCGGTGTGGGAGGCCTGCACCAACTGTTCATGGGCACATTCCCAGATCTGATCACTCTGGAGGAACCACTCATCTACTAGTCAGTGGGGGACGCGTTCCAGGGGAACAATGGCGGCTGGTATCCAAAGACACACTGAAAGGGGGTGAGCTGGGTGGCGGAATGTTGTAGAGTGTTTTGTGCGTACTCTGCCCATGGGAGGAAGTTGCCCCACTCCTCTGGATTGGTGGCCAAAAGGTTCGGAGGAATCGTATGAATTCTTGATTGGTCCGTTCTGCCTGTCCATTGGCCTGGGGGTGGTAAATGGAAGTGAGATTAACGGTGGATCCCCTATCTTCTCCATGAAACTATCCCAGATACGAGATGTGAATTGCGGACCCCTGTCACTCACAATCTCCTCCGGGATACCGATGTATCTAAACATGTGATGGAAAAGTAGTTCGGCTGTGGCAAAAGCAGATGGGGTGGCCGGTAGTGGAATTAGGCGCAGGGATTTCTAAAACCGATCGACGACCACCAGTATTACAGTGTTACCTTGTGACTCCGGCAGGTCCATTATGAAGTCTAGAGTCAGGTGGGACCACGGGCATACAGGTGTGGGTAGAGGTGCCAATTTTCCATCTGGTAGAGCATGCAGCACTTTAGACTGAGCACAGGTTGAGCATGAGGACACAACATGCTGTACCTCCCTAGGCATGTGGGGACACCAATATTTCTCGGCCAGCAGTTGTTAAGCGCAATGAGCTCCCGGGTGACTCGTCGCAAGTTATGAGTTCCAGATGGTATCATTTCGATACAAATTTTTTACTTGGAGGACATGCTGTTGGGATTCGTGACCTGAAGAAGCGAGCTAAGGCTTGATCTAGGGTCCACTCTATGGCGCCAACAATACAGGAGGGGGGCAAGATATAATATTCATGGTTCACCCGACTTTCAGGGGAGTGAATACGAGATAGAGCAACTCCTTTGTGTTCTATGCTCCTGGCTTATATGACAGGGTAAACTGGAACCTGGAGAAGAACAGGGACCAGCGAGCTTGTCGGGGCATGAGCCATTTGGTGGGCCTCGGGTACTCTAGATTTTTATGGTCCGTATAGATTATGAACGGGTGGACGGCACCCTCCAGCCAGTGTCTCCACTCCTCTAGGGCCAATTTAACTGCCAGGAGTTCTTGGCTCCCCACGTCATAATTGTGTTTTGGGGGCGACAACTTTTGAGAGAAGAACTTGGGTTTGTCTCCAAATCTCTGAGACAGAATGGCCCCACAAGTTTGCGAAACCAAAGAAACATTGCAACTCCTTGATAGTTCGGGGAGTGGGACACTCCACCACTGCTTGAACCTGTTCGTCCATGGAGACTCCCTTCGGACTAATAACATAACATTGGAATGAGATTGAGTGAACTCACAATTCTCGGTCTTTACATAAAGCTGATATTGCAGCAGGCGGCCCAATACTTGATTGGCCAGACATGATTGACGTGCTCTTCCAGGGATGTTGAATATACTAGGATATCGTCAATGTAGGCGATGACGCACCTCCCCAGCATGTCCCTCAGGATGTCATTAATTAAGCTCTGGAACACTGAGGGGGCATTAGTGAGCCCATGCTTCATGACTAAGTACTCATAGTGCCCGAAGGTGGTACTAAAGGCCGTCTTCCACTCGTCCCCCTCCCTGATGTGGATCAGGTTGTACACTCTATGTACGTACTGCACTGTCACATGGTTGAGGCCCCGATAATCAATAAATGGTCGAAGCCCCCCTCCTTTCTTTTCTACAAAGAAGAACCCAGCAGACGTGGGGGACATGGAGGGTCAATTGTACCCCTGTTGGAGGTCCTCCTGAATGTACTCTTCCATGGCCCAATGTTCAGCTTGGGAGAGAGGGTACACTCGATCCTGTGGTGGACTGGCTTTGGGTAGGAGGTCTATGGCACAGTCGTAGGGTCTGATTGTGGTCACAGTCGTGGTGAACTGCTTGCTCTTTCTTTGCTCAACACATCTCAGAGCTCACGATATTCTGGAGGGACCGTGACAGGCACATGAGATATAGGACACTCCACTGTTGTGGCCACTCAGGCAGTGGTGTAAACAGTACAGGGACCATTGGGTAACCTGTTTGTTCGTCCAAGATACCTGAGGATTGTGACGGTCTAGCCAAGGTAGGCCGAGAATGATTGGGTGCCTGGGAGAGACTGTGATGTACAGGACGATGGTTTTGAGGTGAAGCACACTGACTTGTAGGTTTATTGGCTGTGTGCAGAGGGATTTTGTACGGCGTAGACGGTACAACCATATTGCCAGGTCGATGAGGTCATCAAGGGTTAGTTGCTCGCCCCAGCATGCCAATTCTCGAACCAACTCCGGGTTTAGCCCCTGATGGAACACTGTATTCAGTGCTGGCTCATTCCACCCACTCCTTCCTTTTCAGGAGTTCCTGAACGGTCTCTCAGCCATCAGGGGAATGATTGAAAGTGTGTTGGAATTGTGAGAGGAGATCCGCTAAAGAGGGTCTGACACTGCCTCCTCGCTCCCAGTCCGCCATAGCCCATGCCAGGGCATGTCCGGTGAGTAACTCCATGAAGTGAGTAAGCTTTCGGCCCTCCGGCATCTCCGGGTGGCTCTCGAAGAACAACATACACTGTAGCATGCACTCTAGAGCGTATTAATCCGGTGTAGGCAGTGGTGGATAGTGCACAACCAGCATAGCTGGAGTGAGCTCAGTTGGCGCTGGTTGGGCATACACAGGGGAAAACAACTGAGGAGGTATGTCAGTAGCGGGGGGAACGCAGTTAGCACCAGTCTCTCACTCAAATGCGATATCTGATCCTGCTGTTCAACTATCACGCAGTTTTGCTCCAAGATGCGGTGATGCCTCTCTGAGGTGTCTGCTGCCTCCATAGTTGGTGAAGTAATTATATGAAGTAATGAATTATATTTTTTTATCAAGTCATTTATTCCTTTATATATTTTCCTATTATTATATATATATATATATATATATATATATATATATATATATATATATATATATATATATATATATATATATATATATATATATGTATGTATGTATTTAGAATTTCTGCATGTTTGTTCCTCAGTAGATCTACTCCAAGAAATTAAAAGCTAATAACACGGAAACCATTTACAATGTACACTGTTCGTTATATAATAAAGTATTTTACACACTGATATGCACTACACATAGTGTAGGTACAAAAAAACACACTGCAAACATATGTAGACTGTGTAATGACTATATATACATGTGTCTTAATAAATAAACATTACACATTAATACATTAGCAGTCCTTTTTTTTTTAAACACAGCCCATTTAGCTTTTAGCTAATCTGCCTTCTTTGCATGGCACAGAGAGCCTGGGTATGTCCCTAAAGATGCCATGGAGCATAAAATGTTTTGTAGTCATCTAGTTTCACTCATCCTTTAATTTGCATATTCCAAGTCCTGATCCAAGCCCCTTCTGCCTTAAGCTTTAATCTGCTTTTCCTCAGACTCTTTCTCAAATGAACACTCACTGCCAGCATATCCCACTGCTCATTTGCTTTTGTTTTATTTTAAAATTTGGCCTATGTGTTACTTAAAATGTAAGTCAAAGCAGATGCTATAAATTAATTCTTACTTACTAAAGATACTTCTATTTCAAAAGACAACAGAGATTGTGGAATCCCTCATATGTGCAATGGTGGATGATGAACAAAAGCAAGACTTGGCTTTGTCAATAATGGGTAAAAGGGCGATGAAAGGGTTTTGTAGTGTTTCATAATCACTTCCTACTTCCTAAATCTAAAAGGCCACATTAAAAATGTTTGGTCTGAATACAAACACTGATGTCAATGCCAATCATTTAAATTAGCTGCTAGTGTGTATTTAATTGCTTCCTTGGGGATTAATTTAGTGGTAAATAGGGTTGTATTGTTACTTATAAAGTGAATTTGATTGTAGATTACTTTGCTCTGATTGTTTCCTATTTTTATTAACTCATGTTCCATTTGGAGGCAATATACTTAAGTACAAATTGAAGTGTTGGCTTAATTTCAGTGCTAAATTTCCTGTTGGAGATCATTACTGTTAGTGGTTTCTTGTGTGCCATTTACTGCATTATATAATACTATTGCATCATTCTGTGTGGAAACTTACAAGTCTTCTCAGACTAAAAGAAAAAAAATAATAATAATAATAATAAAAAACAATTACTTATTGCTTAAAAATAATAATTTCAGATTGTGTTAGAATAAATGAGGTGTCTTCTCTAAAATGGAAAGTTTAGGGATATCAGTGAGGTGGACCACACATTATTAGATGTTATAGAACACTTTATGTGTTTTTGCTTTGTATTGTCTTGTTTTTTTGTGCCTGTCCTCCCTCTCCCTAGGGGGAGCCATCACCATGCTGGGTTGCAGAGTGCTATGAAGGTGGAGTATAAAAGTCCTGAAGGTGGAGTATAAAAGAAAAGAGAACGGCTCAATTCCTTTTGCTAGTGTGGTTGTTTAATGGCTGTGTAGGCTGTATATAATCTTGCCACAACTGCTGGAAGTGGGTGTGTGGTGTGTCATTTTCTTTGTCACTTTTTTTCCTTGTTTTGAGTTAGTATTCGGGAACGATTTTATAGTTTCTGTTTAATGTTTAGTGATGGTAGTTTTGTTTGGGTTTGTTTAGATTTGGTGTTGCTTAGAACTAGTGTAATGGATTCCTGAATGTACTCTCTCAGATGAAACGTTGACTGTAATGGTAGGTAATTTGAAATCAGTCTTTGACTTTATGAAAGAAAATGTATGGTTATAATATGTGCTGATGGAGATGTGAAAGTAAGTCAAAGAGACAAACTGGTATGGAGGATATTTTGTTGTTGATCGCTCTGTTGCTGTTGTGCTTTTGTCTGTTTTGTACCTGTTGACTGGTTCTTGTCTCAATTTTTTTTTTGTTATAGTAGCCCACTTATCAATTTGCCCTTGTGAGTTAACATTTAACACAGCCCATGTTTACCCAGGTGACATACAAGCCAGCATGACTTTTGATAGGAATTTACTTGTCTGCTTCAAAAATTATGCTTCAGTTTCATAATGATGTACGTATGGCCTAATACTGCATCGTGTGTGCATATTTGCATTGCTTTAACCCAACGCTCATTCCCACCATCTCACCAAGTTCCTGCCTCTCAACCATCATCCTACTCTCAGCAAACACAAAGCACTGTGTATTGCATCAAACATTTGCTTGACGGTAGAAATACAGTGCCTTGCGAAAGTATTCGGCCCCCTTGAACTTTTCAAACTTTTGCCACATTTCAGGCTTCAAACAAAGATATAAAATTATTTTTTATTGTGTCCCACTTGTTGGTGATTCTTCACAAAAAATTAAAATTTTATATCTTTGTTTGAAGCCTGAAATGTGGCAAAAGGTTGAAAAGTTCAAGGGGGCCGAATACTTTCGCAAGGCACTGTAAATGGCCGCTATCCTGACTCAAAATAATACCCATGGCCATTTAAGGTAACTTTTACTTTCATGTTATTACATTGCTTTGAATTACATGGCCCTTCAAATGTGTAAATGATGGTAGCAGGTACACTCATGGCATCTAATAATATTTTATTCCATGGATATTCAAAAGAATGACATTAAATAGAAAACCAGAATATGGTCACTGTATTTTAATGTTTTTGTATATTGTCATGGACATATTCTATTTTTAATAATTGTTTAAATTGGGTTTGTATGTCTGTGTATGCACATGTGCATGGATTTTTGTGCTTTGTTGCATGTTGACTAATTATGGCTCAGATCAGGCATTTCAACATGGATATATCTTGATATAATGTACGAATGTACTTTACTTCATTTATTTTAAGGAAATAAAAATAAATTAAATAGCTTAAAGAAGCTTAACAAGCTCAAAAAGAGAAGAGAAACCTAACTTTTGGTTCTGTGGTGTGTGTGTGTGTGTGTGTGTGTGTGTGTGTGTGTGTGTGTTTGTTTTCTGGGTTGAGGTTGTGTGGGAGACCACTTCTCCTTAAAAGCCTGGGGGAACTAGTGCTGAGCTCTGGAAATATGCAGGGGCAGACAGATAAGAATTTGATGCACTGTGAGACATGTCCAGTACAAAATGTACATTGGATGCGCCGTGACATGCCTCTGCCTGCAGCTGCAGTGCGAAGGGTTTTATTATGAGCTTTCCAGCCATGTCCTGTCAGGTTGTGCTTCTGTACTTGTCTCAAGGAAACCACTGTTCTCTGCCCCATTGCTAAAAGCCTATGTTCAATTTCTGGTGCTGTGCTGGAGGGTTTTCTGAGTTAGCCAGTATTCAGTAGTATTTAGACTTCAAACTTGGTGGCCAGAAAAGAAGTGCCTTGTCCAGGGAAGCAAGAAAAAAAACACTAATACCAACTTCTCTGAGGCAAGGAGTAGGAGACTGCAGGAATTCTGAACAGGACAAAATATAGAAAGGCCTAAAAGGAGGAAGAAAAACTGTTCCAAAGTGTAATGGACCACAGACTGGGGTATACATATAGTTTGGCATGAAAACATGTTGAAGCGCACAGCTAAGGCAAGACTAAAGCAGCTTTTGAACATATCTCAATGTCCTTTAGTGTTCCAGGCAAAGTAAAAATTTTAACTCCATTGAGAGACCATAATAAAGCAATAAAAAAATACTACCCAACACTTGGGGGAGAAAAAGAACAATGTGTAGTCTGTCAGATTTAAGAGAATATGTTGCATATGATTTTATATAAAAACATTACATTTCTCATCAAAATGTTATTTCATTGCTTATACTAAACTTAATTTAAACAAGGTTCTAATTACTAGATTGACTTATGTAGAATGAATATGATTAATTCATAGATCAATGTAAAGGTTTACATTAATAAAATCTTGATGTTGGCGCTGACAGGAAATATATCTACAGTAACCTGAGTAGAACATGTGCAGTAGAATAGCACAACAGTGGCTGTTGCACAGCATCAGTGAACTGGCTTCGACTGTCAGTTCAGATAAGAGCGCTGAGTTTTCATTCTGATCATGTATGAAAATATATGAATAAATAATGTTGGATGTACAAAAAAAAAATTGTGTTAATGTTCAATCATGTGGAATTAATGCACACATTTGACTTGAGTAAATTCAGTAAGCTAAATCAGTATGACTGAGAAAATACCTGAAATGCATTCATGTTTGAGCAACACTCAAAGATCTTACCTCAAATCTGTTATAGGCATTTCCACAAAACACTATATAAATGGTCTGAAGTATTTTGCGAACTAGATTAAATTATTAAAACTCAAAAATTTTGAAATTTAATATTTTACTCTGCCTATACTGGAGTTAGTATGTAGACTGCTGGCAATACTGTAATGCCAATGAATTCCAGTATATTTTCAGCATTTTTATTTTTTTCCCGTCTCAGCAGGTTTCCTTTTTATTCTGTGTAATCATCTTTTCTGTTCCATCAATTTGTCTGCCATTTCATCTTTCAAGCCTTCTTGCTGGTTCCCCAGGCCATTATGACTGACATTTCTGCAGTATATGTTTCAGTGACTGACACACCTGCAATTTGGGTAGTGGCCACGTTCATGCTCTGTTTAAATGGCTCATTATAACTTTTGGAAACCCCCTGTTTTTAAATTTGCTTTTCTGTTGTGCCAAGACTAATGGCCATAATAAGTAACATTACTGGAGGGAACATTAGAATGAGTTTCTGACAAACACCTAAATATGAATTTCTGACCAAAACAACTAAACTTTTGGTTACTTTAACAATCTAGTGTTGAATGCTAAAATGCACACTATCTTTGAAAAGTTTTCTTTGATGAAGGTAGGCATATCAGGTGTTTTTTAATTGCTGGTTGTGTTCAGCTGGTGAGACAGATGTTGGCTGCAGGAGGACAGCTGGAGAACCCATCCTTGGTGCTGATTTACTGACATGCTGCTGTATTTAAATGGGCAGCTGATCTTGGAGCTTAGCTTCCTATTGACTGCGATCCAATTGTGACAGACCTGTGCTTTATTTATTTATTTATATATATTTATATATATAAAAATAAATAAAATGTGTGTATTTATTTCAAAGCATTTTATATAATGTACAGCTAGTGCTAATTAATTCTGTAGAAAGTCACCAATAAGTGATCTACAGTTAGCTATCCAACAGTTTGGTCAAATCATAGCATCCATTGCATGAGGAAAGCACACATGGTTAGAAAAATCTCTTTAGGCAAGCTCATTTTACTGGTGTTTGTTAAACTGACTCCTCAGTCAGCATGATCTTTGCTGGCAGGTATCCAAGGCAAAGTTAGAATGTACCATACAAAAATACATTACCAATATTACACCAGTTGAAGTACAATGAATATTATATTGTATCTTTCAATTTTAAATTGGTTTCATATATAATAAACAGTTGCCCATCAAACAAAGAAAAAAAATCTAAAAGTTATTGTTCCTGAGGGGGAAAAGTACTTGGCATCTTCCTTGGTTGCTATAAAAAAAACTAATATTAATCTGCCTGGAACCATAGAAATATTTCTTACCCTAGTCAGATTTCTGTTCAGAATACTAAGCCATATAATGTCATATTATAAAAGTTAATATATTCCCACATCAAAGCAAGCCTACTCTTACCATTTTTGAAAGCATAGTGACATTTTTTTTCTTTTTATTGATAAAAATGGAAATATCAATATGGTCATGGTGTTTATTGTGGAAAATCACATCTGTGCAATCCAGGATGTCACTGAAAAAAAAAGTTAAAATCCTGTAGCAGTTGTAATACCTTGTAATTAAGAAAGATAGTCCACTGTCATTTGATACAGCCCAACCAGCACTGTTGGTAGCTGAGCTCTTGTTGATGGTTAAAATTCTGTGGGTAGCTCTGAGAGGTCCATCTTTTTGATTGTAATGATATTTCTGATAGAACATGGCACTGCCAGAGACATTGGCTACTGTTTTCTCAGAGCACAGCTGCAGATAGCGTTCATGCTGTCAGGACTCGGGAATCATCAAGAAAAATCAATGCGGAACACAAATTCTGTGACATTCTCTTGACTGAAAATGTGTATACACACACTCGCACACCCAAACACACACTTCCTCCTGATATCAAACACAGGATGTAGCAACATTTTGACAATCTGACGTAAATCTGAATGTTGTAAAGTGTCTGCTGTATGGAGTGTTAATCACATGCCTTTGGATCTACTATGGTTTGAAAAGTGTACAATATTTGAGGGAAAATGAAAACATAAACAATATTCAAGAGAAAGATGAGTAACTGATTATTTTACCTTTATCACCAATAGCTGAGAGCAATGAGATTAAAATACAGCTAATGGCAATCCATTTGCAAAACCTAATTTCTGATTTGGTGGCGTTCATACCTACATCTGTTCATTACGTTGGACAATGCATAAGTCACCTAGATTACTAAAACAAGTTACATAGTAAAGTGAATGTGCTTGCAATTACGATAGGATTGATATACAGTTAACATATACAGTCATGTGGGAAAAAAATAAGCACACCATATGGAATTTGTTGGCATTTTTTACATATTTGGACAAGCAAACATTTGATCCTCTTTGAAATCATGACTATTAATAACAGTGATGAACTATGTCAAATGACACATAAATACATTTTGTAGTAATTTTCAAAATTGTAATAAAAAAAAAACCGATCAGCCATATGGAAATCCCTACATTTATCAAACATTAATCAAATCCATAAAATTAGTATCAAGTGTTCAGGATTGGGTGCCAGTGTTTAGATCTTGCTTAGGGAGAGCAGGTCTTATTTAAACCTCACTTCTGGTCTCTGGTATTTCCTTTGTTATTGAGATGTGTGCTGCCATTATGCCAAACAGTTCTGTAAGACTTACAGAAAAAAAGGTTGTGGATGCCTGAGTCTGACAAGGGATTTAAAAATAATGCATCATTCTGCTGAAAGGAAAATAATCTACAAATGGTGCATTTTTTAAATGATTGCCAATTTGTCCAGGACTGACTGTCCCAGCAAATTCAGCCCACAAGCAGAATGTCTGATGCAAAAAGAAGTCTCAAAGAACCCCAAACTTTTCTTCACAGGTTCTGCTAGTAAGACTTGTGACTGTTGGTGTCAAAGTGCATGCTTCTACAATCTGAGAGAGATTGCTAATTTTGACCTGCATTGGAGGAGGCCAGTGAAAGCCTTTGTAAGACTGCTAATGAGCGCACAGGCAAAAACCCATCCTTTTGGAAAAATAATAATAAAATGTTATTTATGTAGCACCTTTCATACAAGGAATGCAGCTCAAAGTGCTTTACAATCAAGAAATTACATGCACAAAGTGCTTACAAGAAAATAGAGTAGACCTAGAATTAATACAAAACAGGGATAGAATGCTAATGTGCTCTAGACAGTCAAATCAAAAAGTTGTTTGTCCAAAGTAACAGCAGATATGTTTAGTGCAGAACAAAGATAGCGTTTCAGGAGAAGCACATCATACCAACTGTGAAGCACGGTGGTGGAAAAGTTATGGTTTAGGGTTGCTTCGCTTCCTCAGGGACTGGACAGCTTGCATTCATTGATTCAACTATGAATTCTGCATTATATCAAAGAGTGGTTGAAGATCATTTCTCCATCTGTCAAAAAGTTGAAGTTGAACCAAAAGTGGACCTTTCCACAAGAAAATGATCCTAAGCACACTAGCAAATCCACAAAGGAATAGCTTAAAAAGAAGAAATGGAGGGTTATGCAATGGCCTAGTCAAAGCCTGGATTTGAATCCCATTGAAATGTGGGGGAATTTGAAATGGGTAGTACATGCAAGAAAACCCTCAAACATATTGCAATATGTATATTGCTAAAAGCGTCTTGGGCAATTATAGAAAACACCTACAAGAAGTTATTTCTGCTAAATGGGACAATACTAGCTTCTGAGGTCAAGGGTGTATTTACTTTTTCAACAGAAGAATATCTCATGTAATAATATTTTCTGTTGAATAAATTATTGAAAATGCTATTTTTCCTTGTGGTTTTGTTCAAGTATATCATCTTTATTAATAGGCACTGTTTCAAATATGATCAAATGTTTGCTTGTCCAAATATGTCAATGGGGTGTATTTATTTTTTCACACTGCTGTAGCACAAAGAGGACACAGTCTGTTTACCTGTACTTTTATCTGAAGTGACTCATCCACTCACTCATTTTGTTGCTGATTCATCATTCACTAACTAACACACTTCACTGCATGTTTCTATATTCCATCCACTGGTTCATATTTTAAACTTAGCTCTGTCTAATAAGCACAGAAGTTGCTCTTGGTATTTTAATGCTGACTTCAAGCAGAGAGCACACGTAAGTCATAACTGTGAATCATTATGGCCCAAACGCTACTCACGAAGAGCACTGAGCATATGGTTCACAGATTATACTTGAGACCACAATCTTTGTTAATAGTGTCTACATTTAACTGTAATTTTCGAGATCATAGGTTTCATTCACTTTAGAAATTAGTCCATGTATTAGTACAGAGCCCCTTAAAGTTGCGAAATGGCAGACCTTGCTGCAGTTTTCCTTACACATGTAATAATACAATGAATAGTTAAAACCTGTAACTATGTTCATTTCAACTTAAGACACCCAGGCTACCCTGTTTTTGGTGAGGAGAACTCTAAGTAAGCAAACTAGTTTGATCTTCTGATTCTCTGTGTTTATTTGTGAGCTGGAGTAGATGCAGATAAGAGTTTTCACCAACAGAAGTATAACTTTAGAAAGTGTGCATTATCCCAATATCCTAAACCTCTGCTGAATTTCATAGGTAGGTAGAATCCTACAGTAGAATCTACTGAAAGTAGATTAGGAAAAAGAAGAGCTTATGCAAAACTGTATGCATTATTAGGCCTAAAAGGATCGTTAAAATGATTAACCCTTGTGCAACTTTATGCTTCCTTTGGGGATCTTTGCTGGGTCAAATTGACCCAAGACATGAGTATTTAAAACACTAGAGACTTGAAAACAATTAGCATATTTCAATATATAGGCCAATTCCTGATGCCTATCTTAATCTTTTTAGTTATTTATTTTAGAACCAGGTCTGACTTGCATTGAATGCAACATATATGCATACATTTTTGGCCCTTGGCTAGTCACACCAGTGACCTAGACTATATTCAGGTTGGGTGATGGCCAACCGTTCCTACCTTTAAACAAAACCTATCTAAACAGAAATCTAGATGGTCATGTTTCAATAATCTGTGTATTGTGGAACTTCTGGTGCCCAGCAGGTTGCAGGTACTGCAGATTGAGTGTGCTGTAAACCATCTACAGGTGCATCTCAACAAATTTGACTTTGATTGATTTCAATTATCATGGAAATTATTATCATTATAATTTTTTGTAATTTCATTCAAAAAGTGGAATTTTCATACATTCGGCATTCAGATGCCGAGTCCTGCTGGAAAAGGAAATCGGCATCTCCATAAAGCTTGACAGCAGGAAGCATGAAGTGCTCTAAAATCTCCTGGTTGATGGCTACATTGATTCTTAACTTGAGAAAACACAGTGGACCAACACCAACAGATGACATGGCACCCCAAATCATCACTGACTGTGGAAACGTCACACTGGACTTCAAGCAACTTGGATTCTGTGCCTCTCCCCTCTTCCTCCAGACTCTGGGACCTTGATTTCCAAATGAAATGCAAAATTTACTTTCATCTGAAAAAAGGATATTGGACCACTGAGCAACGGTGCCTTTAGTAAAAAGGTGTTCGAGTTAATTACCTGCTTAGAGCTCTTCTGAGGTCAACATTGCTGTAATATAACTTATTTTTTCTAATACTTTTGAGATACAGGATTTTTCCAGTATCTCATTTCTGTGAGCTTTAAGCCGTAATCATCAAGATTAAAACAAAAAAAGGTTAGACATATTTCACTTTGTATAATGAATCTAGAATATATTCAAGTTCCACTTTTTTAATTAAATTACAGAAAAAGATTTACTTTGCTACGATATTCAAATTTTTCGAGATGCACATGTACATCCTCCTTCAATTATCATACATTGAGAATTCTAAATATTTAGCTCTATTCTGTTCATTACTTTCTGTCCCTTTGTTCCACTTGTCTTAATGTTTCAGACAAGATCCTATACTATATGGCCAAAAGTATGTGGACACATGACCATTACACCGATCATGTAGGTCTTCTCCAAACTGTCACCACAAAGTTAGAAGTACACAATTGTCTAGAATATCTTTCTTTGCTGTAGCATCAAGGTTTCACTTCACTTGAATTAAGTGGCCTAACCCCTTATGCAGAAAGTGAGATCCATGAAAAAAAGGTTTGCCAAGGTTTGAGTGGAAGTTGAAGGTTTGAGTTGAATCTTGAGTGGCTTGTACAGAAATCTGAGCTCAGCTGCACTGAACACCTCTAAGATGAATTGGAATGACTACTGTGCCTCAGCTCTTCTCATCTGACATCTGTGCCCAAAATGTGAATCAACTCAATCAAGGTTTTGGAATGGATATTCAATACTTTGGTGTCCACATATTTTTGCTCATATGGTGTATGTGGCCTATGGGTGGTCTTTGCAATGTCTTCTGGTAACTCTGGAACTGTCTGTCTGCCCAAACCCATTTTCAGTTGCTCTTCTCAGCATTAGAGTTGCTAAATAAAATAAAGATTTCTTCTACATCATTTTTTTAAATTGAATTATATTTTGTCTGGGGGCATTCAATGTTATTCGAAGAATCTGTTAACCCTGCTGCTATCCATAACCTTAACTTTTGAAACCTTTACAATGTTGTACTGGAGTCTTCATAGAGTTCTCCTTGTAGAGAATTTGTCATGCAGAGATTTTTCTTCCTCATCTTAACATTCTTTAGCTGTTTTTCTACTTACTCAGTTATTTTCTTTGCAGGATGCAACATTAGCTGAGGCCCTATAGTGTTGAACATGGTGTTAGGCTGTAGGTTGTTTCGGTAAAGCCTGCCCTAGATACTCATATCTAAGTAAACAGGGATGGAGATAAGGTAGACAGGAGTGCAAATTCTGGGCTCTTTAAGGCTGGAAGGTGCCTTGGTGATATCTACAGTTGCACATTGTGAGGTCTTTGCTCACCTTTATCGGGATCTGCACAGGCCTCACAAATGAACATGGAACATAAGGTGTATTGAGACATTTCTATGGGAATCTGTAATAAAACTTTTAGCAGAACTCCAAAAGCATACAGGATAATTTTTCTTGTGTACTGGTGCATTATAATACAGACCAGTTTAAACATGTTTACCTCCACATTGCTGAGCCTGTAAGCTATGCCACTGCTTCTGTGATTAACAGGAAATCCTAATCAGTGAATCTGAAATTCTACATAAAGTGTCTGTTTACAAAATCGCGTCACCTGTTACCTAAAAAGAGGACTAATTAATTGTCAGCAAACAGTTTTAAGTGCATGATGACTGCAATTGAAATATGAATATAACAGAATGGAACATAATAAAAAGATTAACATTTGAACTGCAGTGTCAGTAACCACATGCACTGACTTTACATGATATTACTCAGATTAACAGAGGGCTTTAAAGGAAGGGTATGATTTTGGCATGTAAATGATAGTCATACTATGTTAAATTGTAAACAATTTTTTTTCACTGCATATAATGACTGTAATCTCTCACATACAGTACAAGAGGCTACCATTGTCCACCTACAGGTTTGATGCTAGTGGAAAGCTTGTGCATGTCAGAAAGCTAAACCAGATGAAATATTTGGATTCTATCTGTGTATAAACACCCATCAAGTAAACAATGTTTTTGCAGAAACAATACATAAATGAATCTGGACATTTATCTATGTTTTAGAAGTTCAGAAAAAGATAGAGTAGTGACTCATTTTAAGACATCTGTTTAAGGCTTTACTTGAAGGCAGTATTCGTTGGAATATGTGTGAATGGTGCTGTGAGATAGACTGAAAGACCATCTGGGGTAAATTTTGTGCCTAAATTTTGTGCCTTGGGCCTAGTGGTAACAGGATAGATCCACTGTGATTAGGATAAAGTGGCTACTACATATAAAATGAAAATATAAGTGTGTGGTACAGAGGAAAACTTTGCCACTTCCAGAGTGCCAATGTCCTTAGTTCAAACTTAAGATTTGTATACTATTTATTGGAGGTTCACATATGTTTCCTGTGTCTGTATGGATTTCCTCCAGGTCCTCTAGTTATTTAGTAAAAAAAAAAAAAAACTTGGTAGGTCGATTGACTAAGCTAAATTGTCCCTACGTGTGAATGATCAGGATTTACAGACTCAGTATAAAGCCATTACTGAAGATGAATGAATAGATGAATGAGAAAATATTCATAACTTTGTCATTATGGTGCCTTGACATTATCATTCATAAATTCATTAAATTCTTATGAGCAGGAATAAGAAACTCTATTTAAAGGCCAGCATAAATATACATAAATCTGTTACACTATAACGGATGTGCCTGGTAAAACCTTCATTATATGAGTGTTATTGCAGGTATTCATGTTTGTTACCAAATTTGAGGTATAGGATACATTGACACTTTTGAGGAAATACTCACATTTTCTTATTTATTTATTTATTTTAAAGTTAATTTTACCTGGCTACTGTAGCTGTAATCATTACCACTATATGACAGTGACATAGCAGACGCTGCACTTTAAACTCCTGATGATCTCCTGATGTCATGATGATGAACATTACCCTAAGTAAAGTGTTGTCAAGGATTCTTGGGCCAAGGAAAAAAATATTTTTTGTGTTTCTTTTTGGTTTGGGGGGTGGTAATATATACATCTGCATTTTACTGGAGATGTATAACTCTTACCTCTGAGGAAATACTGTCCTGGTGAAAATTGGGCATTAATATACTTACAACAGACTGTATATGTCCTGTACATGTCTTTCTGATAAGTATCCCTATTAGGTGCAATGTGATACTGACATAATATTTCAAAATAAAATAAAACCTTATGAGCTCCAGAGATCATCAGATCAACACAAGACATCTGCAAGAATTTCATATATATTTATGTTCAAGGCCCACTTTAATATTGGCACTGCTCTGTAATATGTCTTTTAGTAGGCGCATATACACACAAAGGAGTGATTAACAGCTTAGTTAATGTTTCTGCTTGATCCAAACATCACTGTGTACTACATTAGTGCTGAATGTAAATTAGTGACAAATGAGCCCCCGTGTTAAAGTGAAACTTCACCAAACAGCTTAGAGTCTTTGTAGAAGCTCCTAAAAAGGATAATTTGTATAATGTGCTATGTGTAGATGAGGATATTTACTTATATTATGACCAGGTTTTACATTTACAGCATTTACCAGATCCTCTTATCCAGAGTGTGCAATAATAATGAAGGTCTTTCTTAGTTGCAAACTAAATGATCTCTGTTTGCATTTCATCTACTTGATGAGCGGGAAAAAAACACACTAAGCGCAGTAGACACGAACAGTTCTCATGTTATGCTGACAGCCTGAACTTTCCACAAGTCTTGTGGGACAGCTTTTAAACACTCAACACTTTCTCACCAGCAGCAGTTCTTGACAGACACCTCTATCCCTTCCCGAGTCTCTCAGGGTAGAGGAGGCACTTCCAGCTGAAAGGTGATGGATTTGTGAGCCATGCACTTGCTCTGTCCTCCTGGGATATCGGCTGCCATGCTGGGTCAGTCCCTGGCTGCTCCTGGGAGTCTGGTGCCAGTCAGCTCTCCACCTCAGGCAGAGAGAATGGCGGATCACTGAAAAGGTGACTCTGTAAACCTGGTGATTTGCTGTGCTGAGTGCAGCTTTAGTGCTGTCATGGGGCTCTGAACAGCAGTAGGCTTCATGTACTTCATTATGCTCATCAATCAAAAAGGAGGACAATTCAGTCTCCAGTAGCAAAACAAAATGGCAGAACCCTCAAAAATCATGTGCCACTGGATATTCAAATTGACTATTATGCTGTTGCATTATTCTCATCTTTGATGATTAAGTTCAATAAGATATGAGAGCAGTCACTTATCAGTGATTAGGGCAGCTGAAGGCCTAGAACTGAATGTATTACAATATGCCTGAGCGCTCTTGAATTCTCAAATCCGATTGGTTAGATATTTATTAATTTTCTAGCAGCACTGCTCTGACAGTAGCATGGACTGTAAGACAAAACACAGGTTTACATTAATGAGCTCTTTCTAATACACTATCATTTGTATAGTAACAGCTAATTCACGGGGACTTGTATGGCAGTTGTTTCACATAATCTATTACTATTAATACAATTTATGAAGATATAATTTAACAAAGAGAAACGTAAATGTGGTAAAATGTTCTGTAAGGACACATTTTTAACAATTACTTGTATGTTATTAACTTAAAGTGAGAGAAAGAAAAAAGGCTGGAGAGTAAACTGTTAATTGCTATAATGTAAGTAATAACAGAAACTAATTTACTTTGATCATTCCACAATACAAAAAAATTATAACTGACAGATCAAAAGTATGACATGTTGTTTAGTAATAAATTACCATTATTTAATTATTGGCAAATTATATATTTTTATAACTCAATAATTGGTATCATATGGTTGCCATTAAATTTTCATCCAAGTAGAACATTATAAAACTAAGGTCTCTGTTTTCTAGTAATGTGTACATAGTGTAAGCTTTCAATGTGGTAATACTGGCTGGATGTTTTCTTTTATTTAACTGGAATCAGTCCTTTCTCCAGTGTGGAAAGACAAGAAATCAAATATCCACAGAGCCATAACATAGCAAAATGAACTGATGCCTGTGCTTTTCTATTTTTACGCTATAGGACCTTTTGGCTACAAAGTAGAATGTGGCTGACTATGCAATAGGCTTGATTATTGAATATTCTTCACTGTTGTCAGCATGAGTGATTTGGTCTGAGTGACTCTGGTGATGCAGTCAGTCCAGCTGCATTTTAATGCACTGTGTGTAGATCTCATTTAAAAGACATGCATCTTCTTTTAAGTCAAGGCATAGGCCACTCAAGTAACTGTAATTGGATTGGCAAAGAACCAAAACAAAAGGGAGATGTGAAGTATGTATCAAATGCATACATGTTGCTGAGCTTATTTACAGAGAATTTACTTTATTTTGATTTACCAGTGCAGGAGAAGCATTTCAACATTGTGGTCAGACAAAAAAAGGGAGAAATTTTGTGGTGAATGATTTTAATCTAGACAAATGGATCAAAAACAGATTTTTAAACTGATTTTAAAACTACCTGGATTTAATAGCTGATAGAAATATGCACACAGCTAACTTTTTTATCTACTATAACTATTTTTAGCTCCTTGTCAAATTCTATTCAGTATCAGTTGGTGACAAGCAATATCCTCATGTTCTATGACAAGTGAGTGAGCCTACATCATTTTAATATTTTATACCACAGCATTGTTAAATAATTGATTCTGATTTGTCATTGCTCCATTTTCATCCCTTCTCTTTCATACCATTTTATAGTTGGCATAATTTTTCATACTTTTCTATCAGTTAAACAGCACCACACTTTTAGAAAAATAACACATCCTTTTCTCAGCTGAATCATATGATTAAGAATAACAATGTTAGGCTCAACCAAGAGTTTCATGTGAAATATAAAAAAAAAAATACCCGTGGGTCAAGAAAATTAGACATTAGACAAATGTGGTCATTACATAATTATATGAGTGATAGGTGTTGTCACAGATCTGGGAGATCTTGACTCCATTTCCCATCCGCCACTGCACTGCACCACATGACCACATGCACCACAACTGCACCTGATTCACGTTATTGTTAATGAGCACTCATGTGTATATATATAGTCTTTGTCTGCACTCTCTCCTTGTCTTTCATCATCTGAGACTCCTGTCTTTCATGTCGGTTTGGTTTGTTTCTTGCCAGAGTATCTTGTCAAGTTGTCTTAGTGTTTGTCTAGTTGTCTTTTGGTTATATTAAATGTTTAAAAATCTGCGAATGCTTCTGCCTCAACCTTACCGCCTGACAGGTTTAATATAACATGATGGAAACATTTGTGTTTTAAATGCACATTTGTGTTCATTATTAAATTTTTTTGGGGGGGATCGAATGAGAGGTTTCCTAGAGGTATAGTGCCTTGCGAAAGTATTCGGCCCCCTTGAACTTTTCAACTTTTTGCCACATTTCAGGCTTCAAACATGAAGATATAACATTTACATTTTTTGTGAAGAATCACAAACAAGTGGGACACAATTGTGAAGTGGAACGAAATCTACTGGATTTTTGAAACTTTTTTAACTAATAAAAAACTGAAAAGTGGTGCGTGCAAAATTATTCGGCCCCCTTTACTTTCAGTGCAGCAAACTCACTCCAGAAGTTCAGCGAGGATCTCTGAATGATCCAATGTTGTCCTAAATGACTGATGGTGATAAATAGAATCCACCTGTGTGTAATCAAGTCTCTGTATAAATGCACCTGCTCTGTGATAGTCTCAGGGTTCTGTTGAAAGCGCAGAGAGCATCGTGAAAACCAAGGAACACACCAGGCAGGTCCGTAATACTGTTGTGGAGATGTTTAAAGCCGGATTTGGATACAAAAAGATTTCCCAAGCTTTAAACATCCCAAGGAGCACTGTGCAAGCGATCATTTTGAAATGGAAGGAGTATCAGACCACTGCAAATCTACCAATACCTGGCCGTCCCTCTAAACTTTCAGCTCAGACAAGGAGAAGACTGATCAGAGATGCAGCCAAGAGGCCCATGATCACTCTGGATGAACTGCAGAGAACTACAGCTGAGGTGGGAGAGTCTGTCCATAGGACAACAATCAGTCGTACACTGCACAAATCTGGCCTTTATGGAAGAGTGGCAAGAAGAAAGCCATTTCTCAAAGATATCCATAAAAAGTCTCGTCTAAGGTTTGCCACAAGCCACCTGGGAGACACACCAAACATGTGGAAGAAGGTGCTCTGGTCAGATGAAACCAAAATCGAACTTTTTGCCCACAATGCAAAACGATATGTTCATCATCCTCAACACACCATCCCCACTGTCAAACATGGCGGTGGCAGCATCATGGTTTGGGCCTGCTTTTCTTCAGCAGGGACAGGGAAGATGGTTAAAATTGAGGGGAAGATGGATGCAGCCAAATACAGGACCATTCTGGATGAAAACCTGTTGGAGTCTGCCAAAGACCTGAAACTGGGACGGAGATTTATCTTCCAACAAGACAATGATCCCAAACATACAGCAAAATCTACAAAGGAATGGTTCACAAATAAACGTATCCAGGTGTTAGAATGGCCAAGTCAAAGTCCAGACCTGAATCCAATCGAGAATCTGTGGAAAGAGCTGAAAACTGCTGTTCACAAATGCTCTCCATCCAACCTCACTGAGCTCGAGCTGTTTTGCAAGGAAGAATGGGCAAGAATTTCAGTCTCTCGATGTGTAAAACTGATAGAGACATACCCCAAGCGACTTGCAGCTGTAATCGCAGCAAAAGGTGGCTCTACAAAGTATTAACGCAAGGGGGCCGAATAATTTTACACGCACCACTTTTCATTTTTTTATTAGTTAAAAAAGTTTCAAAAATCCAATAGATTTCGTTCCACTTCACAATTGTGTCCCACTTGTTGGTGATTCTTCACAAAAAATGTAAATGTTATATCTTCATGTTTGAAGCCTGAAATGTGGCAAAATGTTGAAAAGTTCAAGGGGGCCGAATACTTTCGCAAGGCACTGTATAAACCCAATTCTGAAAAAGTTGGAACAGTATGGAAATGCTAATAAAACCAAAGAAGTGTGATTTTGTAAATGTACTTTGACTTGTATTTAAACAAAAAACGTACAAAGAGAAGTTACTTACCTAATCAACTGCATAGTTTTTTTGAAGATAAACATTTATTTTGAAATTGTTGCATGCAACAAATTACAAACAAATTGGCACAGGGAACATTTAGGACTAATAGCAATGTGACAAGTTGAAATAAGGTGGTGATGTGAAACAAGTGAGGCAATCGTCTAATCATAGTATATTAGGAGCCAATCTGCCAACCGATGCATCAGTGTATAATCCAACACTTTGAGAACATAATTTCCTAAAGACAAATCGTTAGGATTTTGGACATTACTGTAGTACTTCTGCAGTACACAGTACAATGAAAAGATTCAAGGAATCTGTTCAAATCTCTGTGTGTATAGGGCAAGGCCGAAAACCACTTCTGAATGGGTGTGATCTCTGATCTCTCAGATGACGCTGTCTAAAAAATCGTCATGAGTCTGTAATGGAGATCATGATATGTGCTCGGGAATACTTTGGTAATACTTTGGTAAACTTTTGTCAGTCAACACCATTCACCAATGCATCCCCACATGCAAGTTAAGGCTTTACTATGCATAGCAGAAGCTATATTTCAACACTGTCCAGAAGTGCTGCTGACTTCTCTGGGCTCGGTCTCATCTGAGATGAACAGTAGCAGAGTGGAATAGTGTTCTGTGGTTCGACAAGTCAACATTTCAAATATTTTTTGGACAAAACAGCTGTCGTGTTCTCCGGACAAAGAGGAAAAGGACCATTCAAGCTGTTAGACATTTGGCTTTTGGAACAATTTTAATGGTATGAGGGCAAGTCAGTGCCCATAGCATGCACATCTGTGAAGGCACCATTAATGCAGAAAGATATGTATACATTTTGGAGCAACATATGCTGCCAACCAGTGCAGGACAATGCCAAAGCACATTCTGCCCGGATTTTCAAAAGTAAATGAACCCTTGTGTGTCAACTTTAAAAAGGTACACATAGGTCCATATCCTAAAACTGTGATAAAAAATATTATTTATATATATATATATATATATATATATATATATATATATATATATATATATATATATATATATATATATATATATATATATATATATTCTGCTTTTACTGATGCCTATCTATCTATCTATCTATCTATCTATCTATCTATCTATCTATCTATCTATCTATCTATCTATCTATCTATCAACCAGCATCAGTTCTAATCCTGATTAGCAAACATTAATTCATTTTCAGAACTGTAACCATTTAAATGCTGTTTTTTTTTACACAATACCACAGATTATTAGGGTTTTTTTTTTTTAAATAAAAATAGTCATTATTTTCCATATAGTAAGTGTTAAGATTTTTTTTCTTTGATTATTACTGTCTCTGATATGTCACTGATTAACAACAACATATATTTTGATGCATTCATATGTTTTATGCAGTGTCAGATTTATAATAATAATAATAATAATAATAATAATAATAATAATAATAATAATAATAATAATAATAATAAAACCTACTACTCAGGTCCATAAAGGGCAAAAATGTCCATGTCAAAAAACTGTCATAGAAATATTATATATTAATGTTTTTCCACTTTCACTGACTTAAATTTTTTTTATCAGCATCAGTTTTCAGAATGTTGACCCTTTAAATGAATGCAGGTTTCTTTACATAATGCAAAAATTGTCAATGCTCAGTAACCTTCTTTGACTCGTATACATGGGGTGGGATTTGTGATTTCCAGTACAATACAATTTCTTTCTTTCAAGCTGTTTACACGCGCATAACAACCACAACTCTGATATCCATACAAACACCCACACACAATTATAGCTGCACCATTTATTCAGTTGGTCTGCAGTGTTCTATAATACAGCAGAATCGCATTTCAGTATTTTTTTTTTTGTTTTGTTTTTAATTCAATGAACCCTTTTGAACCCTTAAAATATTAAATATTTCAATGGGGGCTTTTTTTCCTTAAGGTCCTGAGTGTAACTATTTTGTGTACCTAGTTTAAAATAGATTTTATGAAAGCAAATGAGGATGAAATATTAAAATTCCAATAAAAATGCACACGTTTTGCCAAAATTTATGCTCTTCGAATTAACAGACAAAACTATCAAAAATAAATAATAAATAAATATAAAATGAAAGACAAAACTGTCCATAAGGATGCACAATGGTTACATTCACAAGTAAAATATCAAATAATGTGTTAAAGATGTGTTTTCAATATAGTACAGGATGAATTTTCAAATTACTTTTTGTCCCAACGTTTTCAGAACTGGGTTTGTACTTTGGGTAGTTAACAGGATAGTTCACCCAAAAATGAAAATTCTGTCAAATACTCACCCTCATGTCATTCCAAACTGATAAGACTTTAACTCGCCTTCAGAACACAAATGAAGACAGTTTTAATGAAACCTGGGTGATTTCTGTCCCTTCATTTACACTCAAGTAACCAAATCGTTCAACCTCAAGACATCGTAAAAGTAATCAAAGTGGCATCCAGTGGTTTAATCTCAATATTATGAAGTGATACGAATGCTTTGTGTGGACGAAAAAAACTCAAATTAAGCCTTTCTTCAAAAATATTATCTGTATTTCACACATGTGTTCATGAGAGAATCACGACACATGTGTGTCATGTTGAAACGAAAGTGGACACAAAAATTGTCCAGGAGTTGACAAAAAAATGCAAGTCATCCTCTGTGTCAAAATCTGCAGACATCTTACAAAGATTGTTCTATGTGATTCAGTTTTTGTAAAGTATCCCTCTTCCTCTGGTGTGAACAGGGCAAAGCTTCCAGGTCTCCTTTAAATCTTTCCAAAGTTGTAATGGGCTGGACTTGCAAGATCAATGCTTTCATTTAAATTGATGATGATAGTGGTATTATTTTAATAAACCCTGATAATATTCCTTATTCAGTCCTGCTTGTATTTCCATTCAGTGCCAGTCATCAATGTCTTCCACAGTCCTTATATCCTGGTTTAATTTTACCTTCATAGGGCAGTGAAATGGAAAGCAATGCAGTCTTTCATTTCATAATCTTCCTTTGACAGAAATCGCCTTTCCACAGTGAAGCATGCCACTCTTACAGGAGCCAATATACTTACATCTCTCTTCTTTTCAAGAATGTATAGCTGGAATAACACAGCTTGTTGTCAAAGCCATCAAAGATATGGAGAGTCTTGTTCACAGACAGGAGCTGATGGATAAGCAGAGACCTGCAATGTGCATGCTGAGATTATGGTCAGAGGTGGCTGGGAAGAGAGCATCTACATTCACACATGGATCAACATTCAGTCAAACATTTTAAAAACACCCTGAAGAAAATCAAAATGTTAATCGTTAATACTTTAATTGTAATCATGTCTACTCACCTGTGAATGATTAGTCTCTAGAGCGAGATTTTCTGGTTTGCACACTAAGAAAGCCCCCTTCTGATAGCATCAGTAAATTTAGAAAGGAATAGTAAATTTTAAAATGGATGAAGCCAGTTAGACACAGCTAGGAGGGCAAATATTTTAAAGCAATATAATAACATTGCTATCATCAAATTCTCATTATGATTTAGAGCAGTTGCATACATGCTGATCAGATAAGAAAGTGTTTGATTTTGTAGTGTGTTTGTGTATGGGAAAAGAACTAACAAAGTGCAAGAGGTGCAAAGGACAGCTGAAATCTAAACAAATTAAACAATACATGAGTAAAGCTAGCAGCATTTATCTGTTAATAAGCCAATACATCATGTGCTAGCAGCAAGTGCTAGATTGCTTTAGGGATTCACAACGCTTATACAGTGTATTTGTGTAATGATGGCTGTGTATTGTAGTGTCATCTACTCAGACTGATTGGCAAAAACACAATAATAAAACAAAACTGCAGATTTAAATTCACATGTATAGTCCAGAGCATAAAATGTTCAGTTTTCCTGGATTGAATCTCTTTAAAAACAAAACAAATCCTAACATGTTTAACACTGTGCTACCATAAAGACCTATTGAAATGTCTAACTACATATATTTGGACAATGTGTGCAGGCGACATCATTAGAGTAGAACTGCAGAGTGAAAAGGAAAAAAAAAAAAAAGCTCATGCAAAGATGCTATCATTAGCTGTTAGGTTGGAAAAAATGAGTGCTGTTAGGGCATCTTTCAGCAACAATAAACAGTGAGGAATTGGTCTTGAAAGGCAGAGGCACATATCTAGTGTGTACATCAGTTTTAAATGAAATGAAATCTCAGTTCCAAGTTTTTTTTATGGAAAATGCATCAAGTAGTGGGCATTGTTTTAATCTTAAATGAGTAAATGTGTAAAGATAGGTGTAAGTCAATAATTGTTTACCCTAAATAGAGTGTTGTATTATACATTCAAATCAATTTAATGTAGTAATCTCCTAATAAATCCTCGTATGGTGTCTGTCTGTCTGTATCTATTTATCTTAGCACTATTTGCCCCCATCCTGATTGTTTCTGTTTTTGTGTATATCTCAAGCTACATAGTATTAGATCTTCCACAAAATACAACATAAAAGAAAGGCAACCTGAGTAAGAACACATTATACTTTTTATTTAATTTCTTTATTGAAGCAAAAAGAAAAGTTATCCACCAACTATCACCTATGTGAAAAACAAATTACCCCCTTAAACTTAAAAACTGGTTTTGCCACCTTTAGCAGAAATAATTGCAACCAAACACTTTTGATATCTGGAGATCAGTCTTTCAGAGCACTGTGGTGGAATTTTGGCCTTCTCTTCTTTGCAGAACTGC
Organism: Ameiurus melas; assembly: GCA_012411365.1. Classification (NCBI taxonomy): domain Eukaryota; kingdom Metazoa; phylum Chordata; class Actinopteri; order Siluriformes; family Ictaluridae; genus Ameiurus; species Ameiurus melas. The sequence goes on from CM022757.1 coordinate 15,715,620, forward strand.
TTTAATTCAGCCACATTGACAGATGTAACGGAACCCCTGTCTTCGACAGTTCCACGTCTATAGAACGAAGAGTTTCAAATCTTGATTTGAAGATCATCAAGGTGTGTTCAGATGAGCCTTATTGTTCTGGGTTAGCAGTGGTTTTCATATCGCCATTCTTCCATTGATACTATTTTCTGATAGTGGCATCATGAACAGTGACCTTTATTGATGCAAGAGCGTTGTCCTTGGTTCTTTCGTGACTTCCTGGATGAGTAGTTACTGTGCTCTTGGAGAAATTTTGGAAGATCTGCCACTTCTGGAAAGGTTCACTACTGTGCTGAGTTTTTCAATTCGGAGATAATCGTAAATGGTCTGCACGTATATAGTGCCTTTTAATCTTAGTGGTTCTACAAAGCATATTCCACTGATTTTCTCATTCACCCATTCACACATGCATTCTCTCTCTCTCTTCTCTCTCTCTCTCTCTCTCTCTCTCTCTCACACACACACACACACACACACATGCCATTGGCAGCAGAGCAGCCATGCAAGGTGCTAGCCTGCCATTGGTAGCAATTTGCGGTTCAGAGTCTTGCCGAAGGACACTTCGGCATGCGGGGGCACTTGGACCGGGATAAAACCGCCAACCCTGTCATTAGTGGACAAAAAGTCACAACTGCCATGTCTCTTACTGTGGTCCTTTTGAGTCCCAGCACCTTTGATATGACTTTGTAACCCTTCTAAGACTGATGCATTTCAATCACCTTCTTCCTCATCATTTCTGGAATTTCTTTCAGCTTTGGCATAGTGTGTTACTGGGTAAGACCTTTTAACCAACTTCATGCTGTTGAAAAAGTTCTATTTAAGTGTTGATTTGATTGAACACTGTTTGCAGTCATCAGGCCTGGTAGCATTAGTCCAGATGACCTCCATTATGAATGCAGTTTCATAGATTTGGGGAATTAATAACTTTGGGGCAAATATATTTTCACACAGGCCCAGGTATTGGATGATGTTTTTGCTTCAATAAATAACATTTATTATTTACAAACTCTATTTTGTTTTTACTGAGGTTGCCTTTATTTTTTGTTGTATTTCATTTGAACTACTTAGTTCGAGAGATTTTCACAGTACTGTAGTCATACATACACTGCAAAATTGCTCAGAATAGTTGAAGGAACATGATAGCGTTCAAGGTGTTGACTTGGCCTCCACAATCACCAGATCTCAGTCTCCTAGCATCCGTGGGATATGCTGAACAAACAATTCCGGTCCATGGATGCCCCACCTTGCAACTTAAAGGACTTAAAGGATCTGCTGCTAAAGTCTTTGTGCCAGGTACCACAGCACACCTTCAGAGGTCTTGTGGAGTTCATGCCTTGATGGGTCAGAATTTTTTGGCATGCCAATGGGGACCTACACAATATTAGGCAAGTCATTTTAACGTTTTGGTTGATTGGTGTATACCATAAGAAGGTGATTAATAAAGGAGGTTATTATGTTAAATTGATTTGATTATAATAAATTTTTTTGAGACCCTGATTTTTGTTGTGATTTGTTGTTTTTCAGTATTTTTTCTGCAGGACTTAAAGGCATATCCTCATTCTAAAATAAAATAAGGGGGGCGGCTTTGCTGAATGTGAATTACGGTTGATTTGACCTTTTGAAATTTATAAACATTTTTGTTGTTGTGGCAACATTTACTTGATTGCAAGAACACTCCACTGCCTGATGCCATCCATATTCAAGCTGCAGGAAGGCACAGTGCAACCCTACTCTAAACTGCCAAAACATTCTTCACTGCGGTCATAAGGCCACTTTTTTAAATTTCTGATTACACATTACACAAGGAAGACAAAAAGATGCTGAGGAGAACTACAAGGTCAGTCCCACCAAGCTGGGTTTTTCATCATGTTGATGTATCTTGACATTATGCATCTCAAATCCCCATCTCAAAAGCATACATGCCTACTAAAATGCCAACCAGCTGTGACAGGATTGCTTTTAAGCTTTGGAATTGGTTGTTGTTTTTTTTACCTATAATTTTATTTTATTTTTTTTTATTTTTATTTTTTGCGCATGCATAGCAGTGAACACTAGAGTATACACAACAGTGATGCAGTGTTGTCAACTGCTTATTAGTGCTGGCTTGATTAGCAGTATACTGCTGAACTCTTCTGTTGATTTGATTGTATAAGACTTTATCCACCCACTGATTCCTACCATACTTGCATGCATTCCAATAAATTAGAAAAATAGTCTTTTCATTTTATAATGACACTTAAAATCTGCAATTGAAAAGGAGGATATTACATATTTCACTTTCTGGTGTATGAGAAGGGATAGAATGAAAGAAAGCAGCAAAGAAAAAAGGAAAGAGAAGGAAAGGAGGAGGGAAGTATAGAAGAGAAGGGAAAGGGAGAGAAGGAAAGAAGTATGAAATGAATGAAGAAAAGAGAAGGACATGAGCCCATGTCCATGTTCACATTTTACTGGCCTTTTTTTTTTTTTTTTTTTTTTTTTAAATATTCTTTTCTGAATTCTTTGACAAATCAACCAATATTGAGTGTAACTACCACAAGCTGCAGGCTCTCTCTCACACTTCATGTGTCTATCCTGAAGCACAAAATCACAAACCTGAAAGCAAACCCCATCCTGCATTGTCTGTTGAAAAGCGTCAGGGGTTGACACCTGTACTACCTTACTGATTGGAAAAGATAATCTGTTGGATCACTCCACTGATTGCATTGACAACCCATCACTCAGTGGTAAGTTATGTGAGAAAATTCAGCCCATCCTGCTCTTAGTCCCTGGGGTCGTTTGGGTGGTTTGGCAACAAGGGGGAGGTTCTGTCACATCCATGCACCACAATACTACCTGCCAGAAGTCTTCTGAGCAAATGATCAAGGTTATTGATTGACTAAAGACCTACTAAGCATTACATATAAATGTCATGTTCCTTGTGTTAACGGTCGATTAATTTGTGAGCACATGCCATTGAATCCTTTTCTCTGTTCTCTCATTATTCTGTCTGTTGACCTTGCACAGTTTATCTAGTCTCTGCATGTGGATTTCCTTTTTCACCTGAACTCTTTGGAACATTAAATGTTTTATGGATTGTAATCATACAACTGTAACTACATTGACTGCTATGAATTCTGTTAGAAACAGCATTTACCCTTCTGATTATATACATATTACTTATGCATTGAGAGCAAATTAAATTAAATGCAACACATAATATAATATATAGTCATGCTGCATAAATGTAAAAATTATGATATGAATACTAACAAGTCATTAGAAGTAATTTTAAAAAGAATATTTGTAGAATAACAATCCATCTGCACATATAAAATCATTTTAATGTAGATTCCAAGTATTGCACTTGAGATTAAAAAATAAATTATATATATATTTATATATATATATATAAAAAAAAAAAAATATATATATATATATATATACAGTGGTGTGAAAAAGTGTTTGCCCCCTTCCTCATTTCCTGTTCCTTTGCATGTTTGTCACACTTAAGTGTTTCGGAACATCAAACCAATTTAAACAATAGTCAAGGACAACACAAGTAAACACAAAATGCAATTTGTAAATGAAGGTGTTTATTATTAAAGGTGAAAAAAAATCCAAACCATCATGGCCCTGTGTGAAAAAGTGATTGCCCCCCTTGTTAAAACATACTATAACTGTGGTTGTCCACACCTGAGTTCAATTTCTCTAGCCACACCCAGGCCTGATTATTGCCACACCTGTTCACAATCAAGGCATCACTTAAATAGGAGCTGCTTGACACAGTAAGGTCCACCAGAAGATCCTTAAAAGCTACACATCATGCCGAGACCCAAAGAAATTCAGGAACAATTGAGAAAGAAAGTAATTGAGATCTATCAGTCTGGAAAGGGTTATAAAGCCATTTCCAAAGCTTTGGGAATCCAGCGAACCACAGTGAGAGCCATTATCCACAAATGGCGAAAACATGGAACAGTGGTGAACCTTCCCAGGAGTTGCCTGCTGCCCAAAATTACCCCAAGAGCGCAGCGACGACTCATCCAAGAGGTCACAAAAAACCCCCACAACAACGTCCAAAGAACTGCAGGCCTCACTTGCCTCAGTTAAGGTCAGCGTTCATGCCTCCACCATCAGGAAAAGCTGGGCAAAACTGGCCTGCATGGCAGAGTTCCAAGGGAGAAACCACTGCTGAGCAAAAAGAACATCAAAGCTCGTCTCAATTTCTCCACAACACATCTTGATGATCCCCAAGACTTTTGGGACAACATTCTGTGGACCGATGAGACAAAAGTGGAACTCTTTGGAAGGTGTGTGTCCAAGTATATCTGGCGTAGAAGGAACACTGCATTTCAAAAAAGAACATTATACCAACAGTAAAATATGGTGGTGGTAGTGTGATGGTCTGGGGCTGTTTTACTGCTTCAGGACCTGGAAGACTTGCCGTGATAAAAGGAACTATGAATTCTGCTGTCTACCAAGAGATCCTGAAGGAGAATGTCCGACCATCTTTTCGTGTACTCAAGCTGAAACGAACTTGTGTTCTGCAGCAGGACAATGATCCTAAACACACCAGCAAGTCCACCACCGAATGGCTGAAGAAAAACAAAATGAAGACTTTGGAGTGGCCTGCGCCAAAGTCCTGACCTGAATCCTATTTAGATGTTGTGGTATGACCTTAAAAAGGCCGTTCATGCTCAAAAACCCTCTAATGTAACTGAATTAGGACAATTCTGCAAAGATGAGTGGGCCAAAATTCCTCCAGGACTCTGTAAAAGCCTCCTTGCACGCTTATCGCAAACGCTTGGTTGCAGTTGTTGCTGCTAAGGGGGGCCCAACCAGTTATTAGGTTTAGGGGCAATCACTTTTTCACACAGGGCCATGATGGTTTGGATTTTTTTTCACCTTTAATAATAAACACCTTCATTTACAAATTGCATTTTGTGTTTACTTGTGTTGTCCTTGACTATTGTTTAAATTGGTTTGATGTTCCAAAACACTTAAGTGTGACAAACATGCAAAGGAACAGGAAATGAGGAAGGGGGCAGACACTTTTTCACACCACTGTATATATATATATATATATATATATATATACACACACACACACACACACACATATATGTATGTATGTATATGTGTGTGTGTGTGTGTGTGTGTGTGTGTGTGTGTGTATGTGAGAAGTATATTTTTCTTTTTTCATAAATATTGTGTTTTAATTAAGCTCAAGGGTCTCACATCATGCCCTGGCATTAGGAAAACCTCTTGTTTGATTGAAATTTGAATATATTAACAAGAGAAATGCTGAATTGTTATGAATTACTGATCATCAAGTTATCATTGCAGTTCTAATCTCAAGAGACCACTCCTATTTGATAAGTGTGCTTCATTACTGGGTAACCCAAACACCAGTAATGAAGTGTTTTCAGATATTTTAAATGGTGTTTTGGGATTTTTATTTTTTCATCCAAGCTGTGAAGAGAATGTGCAAGCACAGACATTTATTTTACTCAGTGAAAACAAACTTATGACAAGCTGTGAAAAATTAAATGAATGTTTATTTTCATATTACAATAAAAATTTATGAAGCTGGAAATACCAGTCAGACAAAACTGACCAATTCTGAGAGTTTACTATGTGCAATTGCTAATCAGACTAAGGGAGTTGGTGACCAAAACAGTTATGATTTTTTTTTTTTTTACTTTCCTTGAACCCCAAATATTTGTTGAAAAACATTCCTGTATGTGCTTTGTTGGGGCAAATCCAAGAATCATAAACCCATTTCAGAGCTCAAAGCACAGGAAGGCAAATTTAAACAAGGATATTTTGTAATCAATGTCAAAAACCCAGACAAGAGCTAAAAAGTAGATTGAACAGTGAAACAAGAAAACATGAATCAGAAATACTTGATACAAAATTCGTAGTAAGACTTCACAATGATAAATTGACACAACCAGGTATAAGTACAGTAGAAAAATAAGTCAGAAGAAAACACAAATTAGGTGTGCACAATCAGGCAACAAACCATTAGGACAGAGGTGGAGACATCATCACAACAGAATGTGGGCTTTACCCATACATGATGTATGATTGCCATGCTTGTTTTTATTTATTTTGGGTACATTTATTGTGTTGGTCATTCTCTTATTAGCTGTTTTAGTTTTTGTGGTTTTCCCTCCAAGTTCTTATGCAATTGTTCCTCATAGTATCCTACTTTGTATATGACATGGAGTCAAAACCCATTTCCACTTTCAGTTCATCTCTAGGCTGCTTAAAATACCTTTTGATTGCAAGTTTCTCATTTTCTACATGCGTTTTGTCAGCAAGCCATACATCTTAAAAGGAGTAAACAGTGTGATAAATTAATTTAATGCATATTATGCTCCCCATTCACTGCATGAACACTATTATTGGAAGTGTGAAGAATACCACTATCAAACATACTGATCCTGTAGAAGTACACATTTAGGATAAATTTATGCAGGTTACACAACTGTGATTGTATCATTATATTGGACAGCAATGGAGCAAGAGATTACACACTGTTCTGCAAATTTGAGGAAATGCATAATTTATGTTAACATGAAATTGTATCTTTAAACAGACATTGTAGTTACATGTATGTTTCATATGCTTAATGAACTTTATTATCTCAGCTGATCATTTCATGTCAGCTAATACTAAAATGCAATCTCCTATTAGTTATATTTTACAATAATGCTTAGGACTACTGAATGTATTCTGTAGTAGTTTTAATAAAACTGATATAGAAAGCTCTATATTGATGAAAGAGGAAGAATATATCAGATAGCTGGAGCTTCCCATTAGTAATTACATCACCAATCGTTCAAAAGGATGGTGATGTACCACACATCACATTGTTCAAATGGTTTTTGTTGTTTGTTTGGTTGTTTTTGTTTTGTTTTGTTTTAAATACAGTGACTGATGTCCTCTTTTTATGATTTATACAAATTCTAATAATCATCTGCAAAAAGGTAATTTCGGAATAAAACAATTCAATATACTTCCCAAATAAATATGGTTTTAAGTCACAGTTATTAGGGCATCAGACTCAATAGAAAGTCACTTTCACAAGATTCTATCATAAGGAACCTTTTTACCTCCTTATTTTATAGGTCTGAAGAGTCATTATCATAAACGCCCATGGCTTAAGATGTCCTAATGTTCCAAGGGGTGGAAAAAAATGGGAAGTGTCAATTATCAAGAGCCCATAGGAATTGTACTCCATGAATAGGAAATAGCAGTACGAATTCAGAATTAACATTTCAGAAGTGCAGTAGTATTGCAGTATTGTTTGCATTACTGTTGTACGCATGTCTTTCAGTACAAAAGAAGTCAAGGACCTTTAAAAGCATATATAGTGTCTATGTATATCTAAGGCTAAAGTTATAGTACAATCACCAGCCACTTTAATAGGAATGTCTGTTTACTTGCTCATTTATGCAGTTATCCAATCATCCAATTATGTGACTGTAGCACAATACATAAAATCATGCAGATTAAGGTCAAGAGCTTTAGTGTTGTTCACATCAAACATCAGAAAGGGAAAATGTGATCTCAGTGACTTTTACTATGTCATGTTTGTTGGTGCCAGATGGACTGGATCAAGTGTTTCAGAAACTGTTGATCTCTTGAGTTTTTCATACAAATATACTCTAGAGATTACACAGAATGGTTTTTAAAACAAGAGACATCCAGTGAATACTAGTGCTGGGTTTTTGAATTGTCTTTAATAGCCAGACATGTTTGAGCTTAGAGGAAGTGTACAGTAACTCAAATAATCATTCCTTACAAACGTGGTGGGCAGAAAAGCATTTCAAAATGCACAGCACCTTGAAGATGCATGCAATAGCAGAAAATGACATTGGTTTCCACTCCTGTCAGCCAAGAACAGGAATCTGAGGCTACAATGGGCACAGGCTCACCCAAACTGTACAGTAAAAGACTGGAAAAAGACCAGGCTATGATGTTCCAGTCTTCAGTCGTCTAGTTGCCACATGATTGTATGCTTATTGTTTTTTTAGTAAATCCTACATAACCATAATGGAATGTATACTGTGTGTAATAGAAATAACTAATTAAATATAATGCCGTGCAATAATACTGATGTCCTATGGGCTCAATTTGATACATTTGGATACAAATTGGTGCAAATTCATTTTGAACAAGTTTAATTATTCACACCATCAATGTCGGTGATTTGCCATATTTTCAGTTGACCCTCCTTACCACATAGACCACTGTGATTAACACAGTGCTGAACCTTTATTAGTTTGATCTGTTTAAAATTGATGGATGTATCAATGGTGTTCAAACAGCCAATATGCTGCTTCCAGAAACTGCCTGAAACCTTATTCATTAAAATGGTATCTGCCTTCTAAAGGGGAAAAAAATCATAGCTGAAGTGATGCTACCATAAACTACTCTGTCTCAAGTGCATCGAAAATATATTGGTGATTATTTCTGAGATGCAGATTTGAGTGAACTATGGGTGAATGATAATGGCATCAATGGCTGAACATTTCGCAAAGGGCATTCTCCGTTATTGTAATCAGACTATTGCTATTTGTGTCCCCACTTGCTACGAGACAATTGCAGTTATGTTGGTCAAGTGTTGTTCAGCAATGCTTATTAAATAACTTGACTTTCTTTTGTCATTTTAAAATATATAATTTACTCTCTACCCTTTTATGGTTATGCAAAGCAACCATGTTTGTCACAGAAACGGACATTATGATGAAATCCCTGCTTGAGTAATCTTCATTAGGGATGTTGTTTTCATGGCTGTAGCAGACCTTCTTCCTTCACAAGTCCTTCTTAGCTGTATTTTAGACCCAATCCTGGCCATCAAGAGGAGGAGAAGTGCCTCTTATAACGCTGAGGCATGGCAGGCCATTTTGACATCTCTCCCTCCCCCTTGCTCATCGTGCCTCTCAATCTCTGATGATGAGAGGCTGCAAAGAGCTCCTTACAAATGGAAGCGTCCGACAGGAGTCCTCTCAACGAGCACAAAAGATAATAGATCTCTTGACAGCAATATGCTGAAAGAAGAAATTTCACAATTCTACAATGCTAAATATGATTGCTGTGGTGCAAAGTTAGATCTAAAACTAGCCTCAGAGATAAGGTAACATTCTTGGCTGTGTTTGTAAGTTGAAGTTCTACCTCAGTAGAATTTATGTATGCCTTTGTTTCTTGACATGAAAGTCTTTTGGTTCTTTTTGTCCTTTTCAGAATTATTGAAAGCTCTAGATAGGAACCGTAGCAAAATATTTTGCACAAGGGTATAAAAGACTAAATTAAAAGTTTACACACTCCTTCCTTTGAACAAAAACAAAGGTTGGAATTAAATAAGGTGAAATGTGATTAGTTAGACTATTGAGACGTTGATGGGAGTTTACGGACTGCACCAGTTTTTACAGTTCAATCAAGTGGTAAGTTACTTTCCTCATACATGTAGCTGACTGTAGCTTTTGTCTGTAATATTTTTGGACAGCACAAACACATGTGCAAGTGGTTATAACTGGTCTCTGTTCTCCTGGGCAATGTCCAGTGCTTCTCTGAGAACTCCAGCACTCACATTGCCCGTAAATATGAAGTAACCCAGCTGGATTCTGTTTGATGCTTAAACCATATATTTATAATCAGGAATATAAAAATGGCACCAAAGTTAATCAGTACCAAAGTACCAAAATTCTTTGCTCAATTCCTTATCTAAATTGGTATTCTGGTAAAGGTTAGAGTACAGTTTCTAATTCCTAATATTTTACTCCTAATCACTAAATGTTAGCAATATTGATGGTCACCAGACAACATTATAGAATACTAATAGATAGCGGTCACTATACAAACTGCCTTGATAAATAAAAGTGTACATAGCAGCAGATAGATTACAGTGATGGTCTTAGGTCTTTTGCATTCATGCAGCATGCGAAAGGGTCACCTTATGACTTTATGAATATATGATTATAGAGAAATGTAGTGATGCCTGAAAGTGCAATGTAAAAGGAAGAATATTTTTCTTTTGATTTGTAGTAAGTCAAATTCAAAAGTATTTGGTGGAAAAAAAATCACTGGTTTTGAAATAACACCTAAAGAGTTTATAATGTATGTCACATAAATTCAACACACTAGGGGTTAACACTGGGGATTTTGCTGTGAAGTACAGTAACAAAAAAAAATGTTGTTACTTCCCACCTCTGCAGGGATATAAGCAGCAACTGTTGCATAGTTGTTGTTTTTTTCCTCAGTCTTATATTTTCTCTCTTGATTTCCCAAGCCTTGCTAATGGGAACTGGAGCCTCATTAAAGTTTAAAGAGGGGAATAAGGAAACATGCATATCACCTTCAACAGTGCTCCAGTCACTCTGACGTCAGGCACCCAGGAGAGCAGGTGTGAATCAGAGAGTAACATATTTTCTTTCTTCTGTATGCAGCCTGTATCAGTAGTGGGGGGGGTACATACCGTTGATGTTTCTGTTCTGTTCAATGATATGGCCTCTTTGAAAGACTGGGCTTACAGTAATCAACATGCTAAAAAAAATGCAGGGTTGTTTTTTTCTACTCAAACACTCAGTTGAGCATAATTTTGTTGGGTTTTGTTTCTCTAATTTGATTCCCAGAATCTGGGCTTTTGGTGTGAACCAATAACTGGGATATTGTTTTTGCATTGTAAAACATCAAAAACATAGTAATGTACAATTTATGTCCAAAGGTTTGTGTACACCTGACCATCACACTCATAAGAAAATCCCATTCCAGATTTATTCCCCCTTTGCTATCATCGGAGTTGGCAAAATGTATTCTCTTATAGTTACACATTATTTTATATATATATATATATATATATATATATATATATATATATATATATATATATAAATCAGTAATGTAATCACAATATCACAATGTGAAAGTAATGTAAACTGATTACTTTTGGATTACTTCAAGGTCACATATGTAAATAAAGTGAATAAAAAGCAATATGATCTAAAATATTTTTATTTAGAGCTTATTTTGGAGCTTAAAAACATGTTCAAGGTTTGGATTTGTTTAAAGAAAATAAATTAATAAATAAAATATGACTGTCTCTGATGGGGGTAACCTTACATCACAAAAGTTAGGGTGACTATATTCTGGTTTTCCAAAAAGAAGACGCTTTATTTGTGTCTTAATAGCATTCAAAGCAGTGTTACTATGAATTCAGATTTGAACACACTGAAAAGACCCATTATTTGCACTGTTAGCATAACATAAATATATATAAATTCTTACATTCTTTTGAATGTGCATGGAATAAAATATCAGATGCCATGAGTGTACCTTCTGCCCCTTCTGCCATCATTTACACATTTGATTGTTATGTATGTCCATGGAATACAAAGCAATGTGATAACATATAATTAAAACAACCTGTTATGGCCATGCACATTGTTTCAACTCAGGACAACTGTAATTTGCTGCTATTGTCAAGCAACTGCTTGATGCCATGCATAACAGCGCTTCGCCTTCGCACATTCTCTGAGACCTGGCTAATGGCTGAGAGGCAGGAATTTGGCCAATAGTTGCTGCAAGCCTTTTACAATTTATCAATTCTTGTGCGCGAAGGAGGGAATTAAAGAGAGGGGTTAAAGCAATGCAAACATGCACACACATAATGCAGTATTAAACCATAAGCACATCATAATGAAACTAAATCTGAATCCCGGCCATTTTCTCAAATTTAGTAATCTCAGCTGGACCTTTTTTAAGGTCTGAAAAAGAGGACATGTGGTCACCCTAACAAAAGCAGATAACAATTTATGTTAATTTTTGCCAAATTAACAAAATTTATTTGCACATGCACCAATAAGTTGCTCATGTGAGCTATGACTGGCAAGAGAAAACCAGAACTGTAATCAAGCAGCCTATATTTTCTTATGTCAAAAGATAAATTTCTTTGGTTTTGAATGAAAAAAAAAATTAAAAATCCTGAGAGTATTCCCATTTTTTTACAAAATCTACCTGTAATCTGATCACTTTGCTTTTTGTGATGTAACTGTAATGGATTACAGTTACCAGTTTTTTGTATACTGATTTATGTAACACTATATGTATTCTGTTACTCTCCAAGCCTGGCTATTATAATAACCCCCACTCTACTGAGAAGGCTTTTCACTTGATTTTGGAGCGAGGCTGTATGGATCTTTGCCCATTCAGAGCATCAGTGAAGGTCTGTCAATGATCACAGGCATGAAGGCCAGGCAATATAATGTATCATTCTTTACTCTGTTATCCCACAAATGTATATTCCATATGCACAGATACAGTATGTACATTTATTCAAACAGTAATCTGTAACTGCAGATGACAAATGGACATTTGTTTGTGGACTTTTTTATTTATTTATTTATTTATTAATATTAAATGATTAATCATCATGTCTGTGATATACTTTATGTTAGTAAAATGTCACCTTTTGAATGACAATAATAAGCCATCTTGATGATAATGGATTAACTGCAAGTGCTCTGCTGGTCAGTAAAGCTAGCTATATGATATACTGTACATTATCAGCATGAGCACAGACTTATAAACTAATCACTGCTGAATGAGGTGGTACTTATCATTAACTTTGATTTAGAGCCACTTATTTTTGCAAGAAGAGGCTATTTGAGTGACTTTTCAAACAACCAACCACAGACTTTTCCCTGAATGTGTCAGCACACTTGGGAGAGGGATTTTCAAAACATCTTGAGAAGGGATGCTTCAATACCTTTTTTTTTTGAGTATGGGTACTTTTTTTTTTTTTTTAAGAATTATTGGCTTAGTGGTTTTCAGGTTTGCCTCACATCTTTTGGGTTGGAAGTTCACACACACAGGCCACTGCCCTGTGTGTGGAGTTTGCATGTTCTTCCCGGGCTTCAAGGGTTTCTCCGGGTATTCCGGTTAACTCCCTTCAGTTCAAAGACATGCATTGTAGGCTGATTGGCATTTCCAAATTTCCTGTAGTGTTTGAATGGGTGTGTGCAACTGTGCCCTGCAATGGGCTGCCCCTCTCCAGTCCAGGGTGTCCCCCGCCTCATGTCCTGCGTTCCCTGGGATAGGCTCCAGGCTCCCCCACAACCCTGTGTAGGGTGAGTGGTACAGAACATGGATGGAATGTTGCTTGGTGTTGTATGCTGCTAGCAATGGACTACTCATGCTGAGATTGATGTTTAAATAAAAATATAAATGAAAATGAGTGCAACGTGCCATGACTTGTGAACAAAGTGTAGACCCTGGTGAAAGGAGGCTCCCGTGCTCAGTCTCATCCAGTGCACTCATCCAGGACAGTTTCATGCTCACTTCACAAGCAGGGAACCTCTGTGTACACACTAACCAGTTCTCAAGCAAAATGAAAACCTACAGTATGGTAGATCTTGTGTTTAGACAGCACTCTCCACCACCATCATCAAAACAGTGACTGAGGGAATATATGAAAGAATCGCACTAGTACCATTCCTGTTCTGGTGGCTCATGATGGCCCAACATCCTACCAAGTCACTTTTCACTTTAAACACTTGCATTGTTTGTTGACAGCTCCAATTTCTGTTTTTGTTTATTCAATATAATGCATGTGTGCACTTTTATAAATGAACAATACATATATGTTTAATAAAATATACAATGTGGGTTGTTTATAATAATATTATTTATAATAATAATGGTGAATTTTCATCATCTTCTTCTGAAATAAATTTGCCAGCATATAAATGAACACATCATATAAAGTAGAATCCACAGATGTTTCATTGTTGTAACTCAACAGAAACTAAAATTGTATAAAATTCTATCCAATACTTACCCAGCAGTGGGTTGTCAAACAACCCAGATTAGGTTATTTACAACACATAATTATTAATTAAAAGCATATTTAAACTCACTAATATTTAGATAGGAAATGCATCTCTAGTTGAACTGGAAAAAGAAAATAGAAGGCATAATTCAACTTATGTCAATTCAGTGATGCAGCACAGTCAGACTATGCAGCAAATTTAGGCCCTTCACTCAGAGAAGATCCAATAATCAATGAAAGCAATATCTAAAAGAGACTAAACTCTTGCACTGAGTTGGTTCTGGGATTGAGTGCCTCAACTTTTGTGTGGTGATGTGAGTCATCACCTGTTTGCATGGCATTGCACTGATCAGTTTTAATTCACAGGAGCCTCATTACACACTGATCTGCATAGGAAATGATTGTGTGAAGACCTTGTAATATTATTCTTTCTTCTTTTTTTTTTTTTTTTTTTAATTTTGACCCTACCATTGATTGAAGCAGGGCTGATTAAGTCTCATCAGCCACATCAAGAAATGAGAAAGAAGCACAATAGTGTTGCTGTATAATCAAGTGTAACGTACTGTGAGGTATCTGCTAATCAAGTGTAGCTAGCGAGGCCTTCCCTTCAAAGTACAAAGGAAAAATATTTTTACACCCTGACCACCAAAGAAAAATTTTATAGATGCATGTTTCATGTTGTTATTGCCACAGATCGAGTGTATGGAAATTGCTAACTTGGGTTAGAGATGTGAGAAACATCTGTAACATGAGACTTGAAGCTAATAAAACAGCAGCCAGCATCTTAACCTTAACATACATAGAAGCTTTGCAAATCACTTGTCTTTTGGAATCGGTTATAAAATGTTCATGATTTATACAGTGAAACACCAGCTTGTAAAGCCTTAATTTTGAATACATTATCATTATTTACCTGAATAACTGAATGTCTGTGATTATTGACATCTATGCATAGTTGTATATCTCTATTGATGCAATGTGTTGATTTTCAAGCGGTTTCCTCAGACGCATCAAATAATCTTGGTTAATATGCTCAATATCCTCAGGTTTCAACTTTGTTTGCTAACACACAGCAATTACACACTTAAACTGATAAAACCTCTCCCTCAGCTGATTGCCAGTAATCTCTGACTTAGCCATGAATAATTTACTGTAAAAAAAAATGGTCTTGACAGACACACTAATCGACTAATATTACATTATCAAGCTTAATGTTACAGTAAATAGATCATTTGATTCCTTCCTAAAAGTTAAATGATTGGAAATATGAAATATTTGTTGAATACTCCAGGGCGATAATTACATTATCTTGTTATCACTAAACCACTTTATTGCAATATGTCCCAGCAGCAGATATGCACATCAATATATATATATATATATATATATATATATATGCAGCTTGCAGAAGATTGTTCTTCTTTAAACACACTGTAGACTTACAATTATATTTGCTGTTCATATTCAGATACATGTTAAGCATTTGGTGATGTTGTATATGACCCATGTTTTCTGAGGTTAAAGCAGATATTAATGTTGCTAAAGACATAAATCTCTGAGTAAAAAAATAAATAAATAAAACAAATAAGTGCTGTAATGAAGAGTGTGGACATTGTACTATTACTATTGTACTGCTGATCAGTCAGTTCATACAGGATTTTACTGCAGTTCTTTTTTTTCAAAATTTGCAGTGCAATTTGCAGAGTTTTTTGTGGTTTTCTTGCAGAAAAGTACTTGAATTTGTGAAATTGCAATTGCTCTTGTCTTCTGCAGTGACATTTGTTAGTAAACATATTTGACGCACGTGAATTGAAGAGGGCTTTGACTGAATACACATTTTGATGCTGTCACAAGGGTGCATGGTGATGCTGTCATGATGTGTCTTTGCCCAAATCAACAGTAATTTTGAAAAATTGTGGAATATTGTGGTGTTTGCTTGATTTTGCGTTAATGTCTGTGATTGCAAAATCGCAAATTCCTGGAGGGACTGATTATTAGAAAATAACATGGTTCAAATACATATTACTCATTTTTTTTAACTAATCAACCCTCACTTTAACTCATTCTTCCTTCAAGAACTGTTCATGCAAATAATCACATGGCCAATGATAATAAATTCATCTTGCTTGAACTGGTTAGTATGGTCAACTTATTAAGAATAAAGCACAGACAGAATATGTATAACAAGCTGACGATGACAAGTGAAATGTAACAGTAAACATAGGCTTAACTATAAAAGGACATATTTTTAAAAGTGTGACACAAATGGAAGCGGCACTTTCTGGGTAGAAAAAAAAAAGTACTTCACTGAAATCTAGTGAACCTCTGTCACCTCTCTTGCAGAACCTCATTTTGTGCTACGGCTGGCCTACCATCCATAAAAAAAACCCCAAAAAAACCATCCAAATAAATGAGAACAGTCACGGGCATGGCATTTTTCTAATATATCAAATTAGTTTTTTATTTATTTACAGAGCATGGAAACGAACAGGCAAAATCCCCCCCACAACTAGATTCATTACCTCTGAATATGGCACCTAATCCAAAAAAAAAAGAAAATTCAGTGATTACATTTCACATCTGTAAAAATTGGATGCAGTGACTACATGATGAACCCTAGCAGTCATGCTGCATTTGTGGGATGAAATTAAAAGTGACTGAAGATCCTATGTTAAATAATGATACCCACTGCCATCTTCAAAGTGTGGATGGGGTAAATGCTAAAATAAAATCCTTTTAAGAAAAAAAAGATATATTTAGAAAAGAGAGAGAGAAGGATCGAAGGTAACACCCAGTACCACAGGTCACTCTTTATAATCATGAGAGAAAGCAGCTATGCTTATAGATTCAGTAAGATTGATAGAAAAACAGGTCAATGTAAAGAGAACATATATGCTGATTAAGATTTACTTTTTAAATTAAATGTACAATAAATAAATAAATAAATAAACGTTAAAAACAAAAGCTTGCCACACAAGAGGACAACAAAACGAGAAGACCTGTTCAGTCCAAACAGAAATTCATTACCATACCTAATGATCTGGAACTAACTTCTAGAGCTCTGTGTTTACCAAAGGCTTTAAATTTATACCAACAAGTCTCACTCCCAGTGGATGTTTCATTCTAATACTCATGGTAATAAAGATGGTCAAACTATACGATCCATGGAAACCTTATTGTGGTCTCAGTAAAATACAGTAATTCAAATAAATCATTCTGGAAACCTGGAAATCAATATTGTGAAATAGAAAATGGCAACATGAATAATTATATATATATATATATATATATATATATATATATATATATATATATATATATATATATATATATATAATTATTTACATCAACCAAATGTATCAATTTACCTAATGAAGAATACACAGCCCTGAAAGAGCCCAGTTAAAACCTCTCATTTTGATGAAGCCAGCAGATGAAGATGGTGCACTTGTTGTTTAGAGAAAATACTTGATGTGAGCTTCTATATGTGGGATGGGATTGCTACCACTCTCCAGCTACAGTCCCCCATTTAGACAACTATTACTGATTCCATTTCAGTAAGAGATCACCCTGCCTCTACCTGTAACCTAATTATGGATTGTCCTTGTTGTAGTAATTTCTATTTTATCCTCAAAATATACAAGTAAAACAACCTAGGATGTTTCATGGTCTCTGCTTGCTCTTATCCTAAAGAAATAATATCCTAATTTCTGACATGGCTTGACTTTACGTACATTTGTTAAAGTCTCTTCACATTTTCTACATAGCCTTGATCAGTACTTGCATAACAAGATGCATAGAACCAAATACTAAGCAGTCCTAAAAGAAAAACCTATTCCAGTGTGGGGCTGAAGAGTTGACTGGAGGTAAATATACTGCAAACACTACACGGAAGTAGTTTAAAACCAGTAATCTGAATGTGTTAGAAGCACAGACCATATTCCAATTTTGAATATGTGGCAAGAAAAACTTGCTGTTCACCAACCAGTAAACTTATTGAGAACCCTTTTTCCAAGCAAAAATATCAGGAGTAAGATGTGAACAGTTGATAGAGACACATCCCAGGGACAATTGCAGCCATAGGTGATTCTATCAAGTGTTGAGAGAGAGAGAGAGGGGGGGTATACTTACCCAACATATTTCTGCTTTTTCTTTTTGTATAATTAACCTCAAATGTTATACATTTTATATAAACTTACTCGTACCTATTTAATATTAGCAAATCACACTTCAATTTCTTAGATAGTGTCTGTAAATCATATGTTGTACAATCAGCTTTTATGGTTACTATTACCATACATAGAAAGTAAAGCTGATACTGGAATAGGGCCTGTAGTATTGTTTATATAATATTCAATATATTTACTAATGTAAAATCTGCTTTTGTGGTTGCTATTGCCATAAATAGCAAGGGAATCTGATGATGGAATAGGCTTTGTATTATTGTTTATGAGTACATGAAGTTTATGAGTAAAGGACCTGACATTTATTATAAGACATTATGTCTTAGTGTAGTTGTGTCCTCTTCCAAAGGCTGTTATGAATCTTTTCTTCTACTAGCTGCAGCTCTGTAAGTTGTCACATGCTAATCTTATACAGCATGTCAAAGGCATGAAGTATGCCATGGCACCACAGAGGATTAATTGGCTTGGGGAGAAAGAGCTAATCATATTGTTATGTTGAGTGCACATAGTATAAACATGCATATACACACTTGTAAATATTCATATTGGAATAATTTACAGCACATTATGTCAAAAATGCTCCTGCGAATGCATCTTCCATTGCAGCATGAATCACATGCTTCTATGTTGTAGCACATCCCTCCCTGTCTCTGCCTCTTTCTCTCTCACATGCACATTTTACAGCGGCACTACCCACATTACCCAATTGCATAGCAAGTGTATCATTAGTTGTCTGTTGTCGCAGAGCTGCAATCTTTGGGACATGCTATGATTTAAAAAGCAAATGCTCTGCAAGTAGAACAAGATGGGTTTTAACAGAGACAGCCAATGGGGAGTGCTTGTTTTACATCCAAAGCTTTGCTCCATTAGGAGAGAGGAAAAAGTGCTGTACACAAATGACTCAGAGCTAGCAGCATGGCTTGAGGTGGATGGGTAAAATGTGTTTGCTAGCCTCCAATATTCAGTTTTTTCCCCCTATTCTAACAGGAATTAGGGCAGTTCAATATTGTCAAAGTTTGACAAACAAAATGAAATATGGAAATAATTATGAATAAAAACTGCCAATTAAATTTATCCAGTGTTCCAGCTCCATCAGGCTGCAGTAGAGTTTCTATAGTAGCAACATGGAACAAAGCAGGCTAAATGGGCTAGATGAAGTACCATCAGTTATGGTAGCAAACATGTGTCCAGGCTGTTTCAGTTGTAGAATCAGAAGTAGTGGATGCTTTTACACTTTCACTTATGATTATGGTACCAGAAGACCATAATAGTTAATAGTGAATTAAAGTGTATTTGTATGTATAACATTCAGATATTAACAACCATATACAGACTATCACCAACCTGACATGACACTGACCTTGTATCTTTTACTGCCACTTTTTGTGGATTTATGGCAGTAATGTAGATAATCTGTAAAAATTTAATGGGAAACATGTAGTTACTTAAATATATTATATTGGTACTGCTTTACATTAAGGTTCCCTTACTGAACATTATTTACTACATTAGTTAACATTTTCAAGCAATAAATGCAGCATTGTACATACACTGTAAGTAATATTAACAAATTAGCAAATTAAATGATCACATTAACTGACATTTGTTTAAATGTTAATGAAATACCCCTGCGCTGACTAATATATATTCAATCTGTGACTGAAAACGAGTCCACATAAATTAGCAAAGGTGACACAGTGGCTCAGCAAGCAGTAGTGATGCGTCAAAGCTCCATGGTTTATTGTTGGATCCTAAGCTCTGGTTACAGTCTGGGCAGAGTTTTCCATGTTCTCTCTGTGTCTGCATGGGTTTTCTTCTTGGCTGTTAGGTTTCATCCTGTCCAACGAAAAAATGCAGCTAGATAGATTGGCTATGCTAAACTAAAGGTGTGAATGTATGTATGCATGGTGCCCTGCAATGGATTGGAGTCCCAGGATAGGCTCTGGATCCACCATCGGTGACTTAATATGAATGAATTACATTACAAAATGTTCCTAAATGTTTTTTTTTTTTTTCCTGTTAACAGTTGCAAAAATGTTCATTAAGGTGTTGGTTCATATTGCTCACTGTGAGCTTCAGTTTACTCGGTGATCGAATGAACATGGATTAAAACAGATGTTGAAAATGGTTGGGGGCTTGACTCCCGCCTCTGCCCTGTGTGCATGGAGTTTACATGTTCTCCCCATTCTTCCGGGGTTTCCTCTGGGTACTCCGGTTTCTTCCCACAGACCAAACACATGTGCTTTAGGCTGACTGGCATTTTGAAAATTGTCCATAGTGTGTGTGTGTGTGTGTGTGTGATTGTGCCCTGAAGTGTGTAGGGACCCCATCCAGGGTGCCCCCGACTTATGCCCCTTGCCCCCTGGATAAGTGGAACATAAAATGAATGGATGGGTGTTGTAATGGCATGTTCATGTCAGTTAAGGGAACCTTTATGTAAAGCATTACCATGAACACACACACACACCATGTCCATTAGCCACTGGAATATCTAGGACGCTCCGTGCAACCCAAAGGGGAGTATTTTCAGTATTTTCGGTATTTTCAGTATTTTCGGTATTTCCAGTGGCTGTCTGCAGCGCTGAAGGCCGTCTTTGGTCTCGGCCCTGGGGCTAGGATGACTTGCCAGTATCCCTTGGTTAGGTCCAGGGTGGATATGAAGCGGGCCCTCACCAGCCAGTCCACTAGGTTGTCCACTTGAGGGAGGGGATAGCTGTCAAATTCCAACACCTGGGTCAGCTTCCGGAAGTCATTGCACAGCCGCATGCTTCTGTCGGGCTTCGGTATGACCACGATGGGGCTGGACCAGGTGGCGGGCCTCCGGGACCCGATAGGGCCACTGTTGCACCACCACTCCCAGCGGGGTCTTGATTTCCTGGTGTACGAACTGGGTCTTTCCTGGGGAAGCAGAAAATACATCAGTGAACTGCCATACTAGCTCTGATAATTCCTGCC
This sequence comes from Ameiurus melas, assembly GCA_012411365.1. Lineage (NCBI taxonomy): Eukaryota > Metazoa > Chordata > Actinopteri > Siluriformes > Ictaluridae > Ameiurus > Ameiurus melas. The sequence continues at coordinate 15,736,599 of CM022757.1, forward strand.
TTTGCCCAGGAGTGAGGTCTTCCCCCATCTGGACCAAGGTACTTTCCTCCTTGCCTGTCTCTATGGTTGTGAACACCGGCACCACTGGTGCTGACTCTACCCATTTCTTTAGCAGGTTTATGTGGTAGGTTTGTGTGTCTGCTTGCTTATTGGGCTGTTGCAGGCGATAGTTTATGTCCCCTTTTCTCTCAAAGACAGTGCATGACCCTTGCCACCGGGCCAGGAACTTCCAGCCACTGTTCAGTACCAGGAGGTGCACCTGATCGCCAGGCTTAAACTCCCGGGGTTGTGCTGGGTGGTCATACACTCATTTCTGTTGCTCTTGGGCGGCTCTTAGGTGCTCCTGGATGATCGGGGCTACTCTGTGTATCTTCTCCTGCATTTCCTGTACAAATTCGATGACTGAGCGGAATGGGGAGGGCTGCACCTCTCAGGCATACTGGGCCACATTCAGCAGTCCTCGAGGCCGCCACCCAAATAGGAGCTTGAAAGAGGTAACGCCTGTGGAGGCCTGGGGGCACTCGGGGATGGTGAAGAAGATGTTGGGCAGGAGGAGGTCCCAATTCCTTCCTTCTTCATTCTCCACCTTCGGAACATCTGCTTTAAGGTTTGATTAAACCTCTCAATGAGCCCGTCAGTCTGGGGGTGGTAGACATTAGCCTAGAGACAAAGGGCGTACCTTGGTTGGACAGGATGTACTTGGGTATCCCCACCCGGCTGAAGAGGAGCAGAAGCTCTTTTGCAATATTCTGGGAGGTGGCTTTGCAGAGGGGTACCGTCTCAGGGTATTGGGTGACATAGTCCAGGATGACGAGTATGAACTCATGCCCCCGGGTGGATTTGGGAAGTGGCTCCATGAGCTCAATACCGACCCACTTGAAGGGAACGCCTATAATGGGCAGAGGGATACAGTGAGGGAAAAAAGTGTTTGATCCCCTGCTGATTTTGTACATTTGCCCACTAACAAAGAAATCATCAGTCTATAATTTTAATGGTAGCTTTATTTGAACAGTGAGAGACAGAATAACAACAAAAAAAATCCAGAAAAACGCATGTCAAAAATGTTATAAATTGATTTGCCTTTTAATGAGGGAAATAAGTATTTGACCCCTCTGCAAAACATGACTTAGTACTTGGTGGCAAAACCCTTGTTGGAAATCACAGAGGTCAGATGTGTCTTGTAGTTGGCCACCAGGTTTGCACACATCTCAGGAGGGATTTTGTCCCACTCCTCTTTTCAGATTTCCCCAAGTCATTAAAGTTTCGAGGCTGATGTTTGGCAACTTGAACCTTCAGCTCCCTCCACAGATTTTCTATGGGATTAAGGTCTGGGGACTGGCTACGCCACTCCATAACCTTAATGTGCTTCTTCTTGAGCCACTCCTTTGTTGCCTTGGCCGTGTGTTTTGGGTCATTGTCATGCTGGAATACCCATCCACGACCCATTTTCAATGCCCTGGCTGAGGGAAGGAGGTTCTCACCCAAGATTTGATGGTACATGGCCCCGGCCATTGTCCCTTTGATGCGGTAAAGTTGTCCTGTCCCCTTAGCAGAAAAACACCCCCAAAGCATAATGTTTTCACCTCCATGTTTGGCGGTGGGGCTGGTGTTCTTGGGGTCATAGGCAGCATTCCTCCTCCTTCAAACACGGCGAGTTGAGTTGATGCCAAAGAGCTCCATTTTGGTCTCATCTGACCACAATACTTTCACCCAGTTGTCCTCTGAATCATTCAGATGGTCACTGGCAAACTTCAGACGGGCATGTACTGTATATGTGCTTTCTTGAGCAGGGGGACCTTGTGGGCACTGCAGGATTTCAGTCCTTCACGGCGTAGTGTGTTATCAATTGTTTTCTTAGTGACTATGGTCCCAGCTGCCTTGAGATCATTGACAAGATCCTCCGGTGTAGTTCTGGGCTGATTCCTCACTGTTCTCATGATCATTGCAACTCCATCAGGTGAGATCTTGCATGGAGCCCCAGGTCAAGAGAGATTGTGTTCTTTTGTGTTTCTTTCATTTGCAAATAATCGCACCAACTTTTGTCACCTTCTCACCAAGCTGTTTGGCAATGGTCTTGTAGCCCATTCCAGACTTGTGTAGGTCTACAGTCTTGTCCGTGACATCCTTGGAGAGCTCTTTGGTCTTGGCCATGGTGGAGAGTTTGGAATCTGATTGATTGATTGCTTCTGTGGACAGCTGAGATTAGGAGCACCCCTTTAAGAGTATGCTCCTAATCTCAGTTCGTTACCTGCATAAAAGACGCCTGGGAGCCAGAAATCTTTCTGATTGAGAGGGGGTCAAATACTTATTTCCCTCATTAAAATGCAAATCAATTTATAACATTTTTGACATGGGTTTTTCTGGATTTTTTTGTTGTTATTGTATCTCTCACTATTCAAATAAACCTATCATTAAAATTATAGACTGATCATTTCTTTGTCAGTGGGCAAACATACAATATCAGCAGGGGATCAAATACTTCTTTCCCTCACTGTAAGAGATGCCGGCAGGGGCCTTCGAGGGGCGGTACGCTGGCACTGAGGGCATTACTGACACAAGCCCCGGACCTCCGTGTCCATTCCCAGCCAAACAAAGCGATCCCTCAGTTTCTCCAGGGTGTTTTGCACCCCCAAGTGGCCGTCAAGTTTATGGGTGTGGGACAGGTGTTTTGGGTTGTTTTTGGGTTATCCCCATGGATGCAGATTATGGTGATGGCCATAATGGGGTGATGGGGATCACCATGAGGTGATCCAACCAAGTTCTTTGGGTAGGACAGTCGGTTGGGCAAGGGTCACAGTAATCCTGGTGTCCAGCAAGGCGGTGACCGGGTTTCCCTTGACCCACACCATCAGAGTAGGGGCTTCAGTGGGTTTGGCGAATGGAAGACACACCCCACCAACCATGGCTTTTGAACCTTCTTGGTTGACTCTAGTTCCGGCTTCATGGGCATGAGTTCATCCATGGGTGCCTTACAGACAGGTGAACTCCGGAGGGTCCTCCAGGTGCCTGGACAGCACTGCCCGCTGTTCTTCCTGGGTGAGTTCCAGGGTGGTCAGCGTGCACTCCAGGGCAGTCAGGAGCTCCTGGCTCATCTCCGGCGCATGAACACCCACAACTCGACACTCCGTTGGTGGTAAAGCCCTCAGGAACCGGTTGGAGCCACCTTTTGCTCATGTCCGCGTGGTCTGGCGCCCAGCCGATAAGCTCCTAAGTTGCGGCTTGTAGGCTTTGGGCGAGCTGCTGTCTGACGGTCTGTTGCTGGATGCTGACCTCCAGCAGGATTTGTAGCGTGGGATCCCAGGGGGTGTTTCCCCCCAATGATCGTAAGTGGGCCAGAAGAATAGAGGAGGAGGGGCAGGGCGGGGGGAATTAAAATGAATAGGCAAAGATCAATTCAATTTTTATTTGTATAGCGCTTTTTACAGTAGACATTGTCTCAAAGCAGCTTTACAGAAATAGAAACATGGTATACAGATAATGAAAGTATGAATTTATCCCAACTGAGCAAGCCACTGAGAGGCGATGGTGGCAAGGAAAAACTCCCTAAGATGTTTAAGAGGAAGAAACCTTGAGAGGAACCTGACTCAGAAGGTAACCCATCCTCATTTGGGTAACAACAGATAATGTGAAAAAGTTGATAATGGATTCATACGAAGTCTGTAAGGTCTTATGTGCAGCAGTAGTCCCTGTATCTTCCCCCTACTGTAGCCTTCACTATTCAAGGTACCATCAAATTACCTGCATCTTTTGATCTAAGTAGTCATGGAGGATCATATAAAACCAAAAGTTCACTTAGATATTGTGGTGCGAGACTGTTTAGTGCTTTACAGGTTAATAAAAGTATTTTAAAGTTGATGCGAGATTTTACTGGGAGACAGTGCATTGTTGATAATATTGGTGTGATATGGTCATATCTTCTAGTTCTAGTTAGGACTTTAGCAGCTGCATTCTGGACTAACTGGAGTTTATTTATATTCCTACTGGAACATCCAGACAGTAAGGCATTACAGTAATCTAATCTAGAGGTGACGAATGCATGAACCAGTATTTCCGCATCATGTAGTGACAATATGTTTCTTATCTTAGAAATATTTCTGAGATGAAAGAAAGCTATCCTAGTAATATTATCTACTTGAGCATCAAATGATCATCAAATCACTCCAAGGTCTTTAACTGTACATGATGAAACAGAAAGACCATCCAGAGTTACTTTGTAATCAGAATGATTACTTCTAGCTACATATGGTCCTAATAATAGTATTTCTGTTTTATCATAATTAAGTAAAAGGAAGTTTATCTGTCCTCTGGCTTTGCTGAAACATACAACTGTGCATCATCAGCATAACAGTGGAAGCTAATTCCATGTTTACGAATAATTTGTCCTAGGGGTAACATATATAAAGTAAGAAGCAGTGGGCCTAAAACAGAAATCTGTGGAACTCCAAAAGTAACCTCAGTAAGCATGGAGAAATCACCATTTACATATATGAACTAATAACGATCGGTCAGATAAGACCTGAGCCAGGAGAGGACTGTTCCCTTAATACCAATAACATTTTCTAATCTATCAAGGAGAATAGTGTGATCTATAGTATCAAAAGCTGCACTAAAGTCAAGTAACACAAGCAGCGAGACACAACCCTGATCAGAGGTCAGTAGAAGGTCATTTACTACTTTAACTAACGCTGTCTCTGTGCTATGATAAGGTCTAAATCCTGACTGATACATTTCATGAATGTTGTTCCTATCTAAGTAAGAGCATAACTGCTTTTCTACAACCTTTTCTAAAATCTTAAAGATGAAGGGGAGATTTGATATAGGTCTATATCTGGACAATTGAGATGGGTCAAGGTCAGGATTTTTAATCAATGGTTTAATAACTGCTAATTTAAGTGATTTAGGTACATAACCAGTGCTAAGGGAAGAATTTATTATATTTAAAAGTGGTTCAATTACTCCTGGACAAATCTGTTTAAACAAACATGTAGGTATGGGATCTAGCATACTAGTTGATGAATTGGCTGAAGAGATTCATGTAGCTAGTTCGGTCTCAAAACTCAAAAAAGAGAGCAAAGTCTCTCTTTGCGTGCGGCTGGCGGCTGGCGTTGCACAGTTCTTCCTCTCTGAAAACGGTGCTTCCCAGATGTGTGAGGGCTTTCTCATGCCATCAAGCAACACCGTGTGTGTGTTCAGCAAGCAGCGGCCTCGTCTGGGTCCGAGTCGTCTGTGGGAGAAAGAGAGAGAGAGAGAACAGAGAGAGAGAAAGAGAGAGAGAGAGGGCAATTATAAAATGCAGAAAAAAAGTCAAACAAATGACGCGTGTTGGGGAGAAGCGCATGTCACCCGAGATCCTTCTCTTCGGACGAGCGGAGGAGTGGCCTCTTATACTTTACCCTCGTCTGCTGGATGGTGGATTTTTCCCCTAATGGCACACCAATCACCTGACAGAGGCTCCGCCCTACAGTCACGTGTTTTCGGGTCGCCGTCGGTTTTGACGCGGGGCTATATCTTCCGCGACCATTCACTCTGTCTCTTTTCTCTCTCCCTCTCTTTCTGTCCAAATAAATATATGCTGCTGCTGGTTGAGAAAATCTATCCAACTCTGGCTAATAAGATCACCTGGATGCTATTGGAGGGCGAGAACAACTATGACATCATGAACATGATCAGAGTTCCTGAGCTCCTGCGTGCCAGGGTGAGGCACACACACACAGTGTATTATACATTTTTTAGTATTATTTGTCAAGTGTATATACATACAGTATCTCACAAAAGTGAGTACACCCCTTACATTTTTGTAAATATTGATTAGACCTTTTCATGTGACAACACTGAAGAAATGACACTGATACAATGTAAAGTAGTGAGTGTACAGCTTGTGTAACAGTGTAAATTTGCTGTTCCCTCAATAACTTAACACACAGCCATTAATGTCTAAACCTCTAGCAACAAAAGTGAGTACACCCATAAGTGAAAATCTTCAAATTGTGCCCAAAGTGTCAATAATTTTTGTGGCCACCATTATTTTCCAGCACTGCCTTAAAGCTCTTGGGCATGGAGTTCACCAGAGCTTCACATGTTGCCACTGGAGTCCTCTTCCACTCCTCCATGGAGCTGGTGGATGTTCGAGAACTTGTGCTCCTCCACCTTTTCTGGAGACATGCTTGGCCAGTCCATCACCTTCAACCTAATCTTCTTTAGTGTATTTTGTGTCATTATCATACTGGAATACTGCCCTGCGGCCCAGTGTCCGAAGGGAAGGGATCATGCTCTGCTTCAGTATGTCACAGTACATTCATGGTTCCCTCAATGAACTGTAGCTCCCCAGTGCCGGCAGCACTCATGCTGCCCCAGACCATGACACTCCCACCAATATGCTTGACTGTACGCAAGACACACTTGTCTTTGTACTCCTCACCTGGTTGCTGCCACACACGCTTGACACCATCTGAACCAAATAAGTTTATCTTGTCAGACCACAGGACATGGTTCCAGTAATCCATGTCCTTAGTCTGCTTGTCTTCACCAAGCTGTTTGCTGGCTTTCTTGTGCATCATCTTTAGAAGAGGCTTCCTTCTGGGACAACAGCCATGCAGACCAATTTGATGCAGTGTGCAACATATGGTCTGAGCACTGACAGCCTGACCTTCCCACACCTTCAACCTCTACAGCAATGCTGGCAGCACTCATACATCTATTTCCCAAAGACAACCTCTGGATATGACTCTGAGCATGTGCACTCAACTTCTTTTTTTGACCAGGGTGAGGCCTGTTCTGAATGGAACCTGTCCTGTTAAACCACAGTAAGGTCTTTACCACCGTGCTCAGTGTCAGGGTCTTGGCAATCTTCGTATAACCTAGGCCATCTTTATGTAGAGCAACAATTATTTTTTTCAGATCCTCAGTGTTTCTCTTTCAAAGAAAGGAACTGACGCGTTACAGCTGCAGTATGGGAACGCCGCGTGACGCGGTATCTGAAGCTTGTGCAAAATCATGCCTCTACTTATAGGCCTGCCATGATCAGGTGACGTGGCAATTAAGCGCGTTGCATGATATATATATGGCACCTGTGAACCACGCCACCAGCCTTATTATCTTCAGCGAGACTGCATGTCTGTTGTTTGTGTGACAAAAACGCTTAATTTCTACTCGATATTTTCTCAAAATCTCGTAACTTTTCTATCCTTTTTAAAGAAAAGGAGAGAGTAAGTAGCGAGCGAAAGGGGTTAAAGATGTGTAACGCGTGCTCCCTGTTTCATCAAAGGGGAAAAGTGCACACTTTCTGGGTGTAGTGTTAGTGGTGTAGTATGCGATGGCGCCTCGAGAGGCTGCGCGGGTAACGCTACATTTAGCCGCTCGACTCGCGCTCTTCTCGAAAAAAAAAAAAAAAAGGAAGCCGAGTCAAGTTGGGTTTCAAAGCCTAGCGAGTTGAGTTTCAAAGCCTCGTGGATCTGGGCCGGCCGCAAACCGTCTCAGGTTCAGGGAATCTCTTAAATCCGGAAGAGGAGCGCTGCTCTATCTCTCTCTCTGTCTTCCGGGTTCAGCTCTCAGATTTTGGAGATCGCGTCGCGACTCCTCCTCCCGCTATGGAAAGCCAAAGGGGTAATAATCCCTCTCTGACTCCGAAGAGTTAGAAGGATGTGTTAAAAACTGAGCGCAGCGTATAAAGAGCTGCTTGAAGTGATTACCTAGTGAAAGTAAATACTTCACACTGCAGGAACTCTAAACAGTTCTGCAGGAAATCCAAACAGTTTGGGACGTCTCAAAAAGTGATCTCCCAGTCCCCTGAAATGGGGCTCCCTTTTATAAAGTTGACACACCCTTGGTTTGCCCAAAATACCATTACATGTGATGTCTGGGTGATGTATGGGTGATGTAATGCATTTTTATGTTCTTTCCAAACCTGCTATTTTTGCCTCAGACTTCTTGAAACCTGTTGAGTTTGCACTTACTCAGTTCTCCTTTTTGTTGTTGCTTTCTTTGGCATTTCTGAGCTGACTTTGAGTGAGGTCATTTATCACCTGTGTGCTTATTCCTACTTTATCATGGTACCTATATGCTTTTTTCTGCATTGTTATTAGCATATGTACTGTATGATTTAGTCAAATTATCATTAACCATTACTTTGTTATTCTGATTACTCTGGGTCTGTGTGTGAGTGAGTTCATGTTCTTGGGTATGTGTGCTGTGTGTGTTGCACTTTCTCTTTTTGGTCAGGCCCTAGGCCTTGCTATAGTTAACTTATTTAAGAGACATTGTCTGTAAGGAAGAGAGCGTGACTCTGTTCTTTCCAATATTCTCACTAAATCTTCATTCTCCATACTTCACTACCCTTGTGTTTTATTTCTATCAAAAATCTTATCCAACATCACTGCAGACAATGACAGGGTTGCAGGCCTACCAAGCAGACCTGCTGAGTGAGCTCGACTTATGGCAAAAAAAAAGTTGTCTCAAGCTCATCCGGGTGTCCACGAGTGGAGCCTGGGCCAGCACTAGTATGGGGGAAACCCAGAAGGCGAGTATGGCAGCCCGCCAACCCTCAGACAGCCAGGGGAACCGGGCGGCCACAGTCGCGGTCTGCTGTTAGGCCTGATCTGAGAATGGTCATAAAGGCCAAGCAGGCAAAGATGAGCGGTCCTGAAGGGCTGTGGAGGGATGTATCCAGGGACATGAGGTTGTTGGGGCAGGTAGCCCCCAGTGCTACTGTAGGGCCTCCCCTAGCCAAGGTGGTCCCCAAGTTTTCGTGTTCCCTGGTCAGCAAGCTGTCACAGGGCAACGGAAATCTGATGCTTCTCTCCAGTAGAATGTGGAATAGCTAACGTCACTAGAAGACCATCGGGCAGCGTGCAAGCTACGGCCAAATGTGTCTCCATGGGTTCTGTCTACCATAGAAAGGGTTACCGGGTCCAGTTATAGCTCGACCCCCCCGTTCACAGGTGTGCTCACCACAGAAGTCAGCACAGACCAGAGCCCGACATTAGCGCAGGAAGTAAGCTCCCTTTTGTACAATGGGGTCCTGAAACATGTACCCCGTTCCCTCAGGAAGGGAGGTTTACAGCCTTTATTTCCTGTTCTGCAAAAAAGTGGGAATATGCGGCCAATTTTAGATCTGCATCATCTGAACCGTACTCTTCGGACATACAGGTTCAGAGGCTGATGTTCGAACTTATCGTGCCACATATCCAGTTCGAGAACTGGTTTGTGGCTATAGGTCTAAAAGGTGCATGTTTCCGCATAGGAATATTGCTAGCTTTATCCCCTCGCACCTTCACAAAGTGCATGGATGTCACTCTGGTTCCATTGAGACTCCAGGGCTTCTGTGTACCAAGCTACCTGGACGACTGGTTAATTCTAGCACGATCCAGGGAGCTGGCGGTTCAACATTGAGATGTTGTTCCACGTGAAGGGCGGAACGTCAGGTTGAATCTCAGAAAAGTTGGTTTTCCCGGTTGCAGTGGACAACTTTTTCAGGGGTTATAGGATTCTACTACGATGAGGGCGTTTCTATCCCCAACAGGCGTAGTGTCAATCCTATCAACACTGAGCTAGATAAAGCTGTATCTTGGGAGCCTAGGGTGGAATCTACACATGTGGCTGAGGTCACATCTGTATGCCGCCCCCTTGCGCTCCCATTGCTGCTCCCGACTAGTTTGCCATCGAATATAGCCTGCTAATAGCACCTTTTGGCAGCCTTTCAAACATGGTTCTGAGAGATAATATCTCTGCGATATGGCACTCCTTGGGAGATTCCCGTCCGCAGTATTCACTGTGGACCCAGTAACTGCGCGCAATAGCTACAGTCCTGGAGCTCCTACAATAACATTTCTCAGCGGGGTGAGCTCCTTCTACAATCAGGGTTATGTGGCCGCCATTGGCGGCCATCCATTCCCTGTTTAGGGAGCCTCTGTGGGGCAACATCCTCTAACTTTGAGGTTCATGCGTGGTCTCAGATGGCTGAGGCCCATCTGCAGCGCGCGCATACCTTCTTGCGGACCTTCTATGGCCCGGAAGGTCTGGCGGCCCCTTTCCCCATTTGTCCCTAGAGCGGATCTACTGTCTGAAGGCGGAGGGCTGATCTATCACGTTTGGCCAGAACTCGGCGGCAACTGGGTCTGGCCCCTGAGGGACACCAGCTCATAGATTCGGGTCTCACAACTGAGATTGTTGAAACCGTGTTAAAAGCTAGAGCACCATCCACAAGGAAAGCGTATGCACTCAATTGTCAGCTTTTTGTCTTGCGGCGCAGGAACATCACCTAGACCCAGTGAACTGCACAATTGCTACAGTCCTGGAGTTCTTACAGAACGTTTCTCCGCCGGCTGGGCTCCTTCTTCAATCAGGGTACGCCGCGTTTCGCCCAGGCCATGACCCTGTTGATGGAGCCTCTGTGGGGGGCAACATCCTCTACCTTAGGGTTCATGCGTGGTGTCAGATGGCTGCGGCCCATCTGCAGCCCGCGCATACCTTCCTGGGACCTTCTATGGCCCTGGAAGGTCTGTCGGCTGCCTCATTGGAGCCCCTAGCGCGGATCTACGGTCTGAAGCCGGAGGGCTGATCTATAATGCGTGGCCAGAACTCGGCAACTGTGGGTCGCCCTGGCCCCTCAGGGCCCAGCTCCATAGATTTGGGTCTCACAAATGAGATTGTTGAAACCATGTTAAAGCTAGAGCACCATCCACAAGGAAAGCGTATGCACTCAAGTGTCGTCTTTTTTTGGCATGTGGCGTACATGACCTGAACGCATCTACCTAGTCGTGAAGTTCTTTACAATTACAGTCCGGTATTCTCACAGACCTCAGCTCGGTGGGCTCCTTCTTCAATCAGGGTACTTGGCCGCCCGTTCGGTCGCCATGACCCTGTTGATGGAGCCTCGTGTGGCAACATCCTCTACCTTTGAGGTTCATGCGTGGTGTCAGATGGCTGCGGCCCATCTGCAGGCCATGCATACCTTCCAGGGACCTTCTATGGTCCTGGAAGGTCTGTCGGCTGCCCCATTCAAGCCCCTGGAGTGGATCCCCTCCACAAGGAAATCAAATGCGCTCAGGTGTCAGCTTTTTGTCTTGTGGCATGAGGAACATCACCTAGACCCAGAGAACTGCGCAATTGCTACAGTCCTGGAGTTCTTACAAAACGTTTCTCAGCGGGCTGGGCTCCTTCTACAATCAGGGTTACTGGGCCTCTGTTTCGGCCAGCCCTGCCCCTGTCGATGGAGCCTCTGTGGGGCAACATCCTCTAACTTCGAGGTTCATGCGTGGTCTCAGATGGCTGAGGCCCATCTGCAGGCTGCGCATACCTTCTTGGGACCTTCTATGGCCCTGGAAGGTCTGTCGGCTGCCCCATTCGAGCCCCTGGAGTGGATCCCCTCCACACGGAAATCAAAAGCGCTCAGGTGTCAGCTTTTTGTCTTGTGGCATGAAGAACGTCACCTAGACCCAGAGAACTGCGCAATTGCTACAGTCCTGGAGTTCTTACAAAACGTTTCTCGGCGGGCTGGGCTCCTTCTACAATCAGGGTTATTGGGCCGCTGTTTCGGCCAGCCATGCCCCTGTTGATGGAGCCTCCGTGGGGCAACATCCTCTAACTTTAAGGTTCATGCGTGGTGTCAGGCCACGCATACCTTCCTGGGACCTCCTGTAGTCCTGGAAGGTCTGTCAGGTGCCCCATTTGAGCCCTTAGGGTTGACCTACCGTCTCAAAAGCCGCAGGGTTCATTTATCATCCTTGGCAAGAACTAAGGAAGCTGTGGGTCTGGCCCCTGAGGGGCACCAGCTCATAGATTCTGGTCGCACGACTGAGGTGGTAGAGATCATGTTAAACGCTAGAGCACCATCTACAAGGAAATTGTATGTGCTCAAGTGGCGCCTTTTTGTCTGGTGGTGTGAGGAATGTCAGCTACACCCAGTGAACTGCGCAATCGCTACAGTCCTGGAGTTCTGACAAGAACGTTTCTCAGCAGGTTGGCTCCTTCTACTATCGGGGTTACGTGGCTGCCGTTTCGGACAGCCCTGCCCCTGTCGATGGAGCCTCTGTGGGGCAACGTCCTCTAACTTCGAGGTTCATGAGTGGTGTCAGACAGCTGAGGCCCATCTGCAGGCCATGCATACCTTCCTGGGACCTTGCTGTGGTCTTGGAAGGTCTGTCAGGGACCCTATTTGAGCCCTTAGAGTCAGCCTCTGAGAAGGTTCTGACTCTAAAGGTAGCTCTTTTACAGGCCCTGACATCTCTCAAGCGAGTGGGAGGTCTACAAGCTCTCCCTGTTGCCCCTCCTGCCTTGACTTTACCCCTAGATAAGCCAAGTCCTTCCTGTATCCTAGGCCGGATTATATTCCTAAAGTGCCAACATTGGCTGCCCACCCTGTGGTGTTGCAGGCTTTCTCCCCTCCTCTGTCCTCTGACCAGAACAAGAGAGGATGCACCCGCTATGTCAAGTAAGTGCTCTCTGTACTTACGTCCACCGCTTCGGCCAGTGGCGTAAGTCAGAGCAGCTACTAGTCTGCTTTGGCAGCGACAGGAAAAGTGATGCTGTGTCAAAGTAGCGCATCTCTACTGGGATTGTTGAAGGCTTTGTCCAAAGGGGTTTCCTTACAGGATGTGTGTGCGGCTGCAGGGTGGTCCATGCCTCACACGGTCATTTGTTATTACAGCCTGGATATTCATCCCTCCCCAGGCTCGAGTGTCCTGCACTGACTGTATTTTTGAACAGGCCGTACCCTCGGTATGACGGAGTGGGTATTCCCGTTCCCATACTGCTAAATGCAACGGCGAAGTTCCCTTTGAAAGGGAACGTCGGGGTTACGCATGTAACCCTGTTCCCTGAGAAGGGAACGAGACGTTGCATAGTGCTGTCATACCGGGGCTGGCCTGTGAATTGGGTCTTCGCTTCAGATAATAGAGGCTGGCGGCGTAGTTCACAGGTGGCATATATATATCATGCAATGCGCTTAATTGCCACGTCACCTGATCATAGCAGGCCTATAAGTAGAGGCATGATTTTACACAAGTTTCAGATACCGGTCACGCGCAAGGCGTTCCCATACTGCTAAATGCAACGTCTCGTTCCCTTCTCAGGGAACAGGGTTACATGCGTAACCCCGACGTTCTTTGCCATGATGTGCCATGTTGAACGTCCAGTGACCAGTATGAGGGATGTGAGACTAGTGTGAGAGCGATGACACCAAATTTAACAAACCTACACACAAGCCACATGACACCGGAGAGGGGAAATGTCTAATTGGGCCCAATTTGGACATTTTCACTTAGGGATGTATTCACTTTTTTGTTGCCAGCTTGTTACACAAGTTGTACACTCACTACTTTACAATGGAGCAAAGTGTAATTTCTTCAGTGTTGTCACATGAAAAGATAAAATCAAATATTTACAAAAATGTGAGGGGTGTACTCACTTTTGTGAGATACTGTATATATTTCCTACACAATACATGTTCACACAGGGTGACAAAACAAAATGTTGTATTTGCATTCTTTAGGCACCACCTAATTAAGATGTGGAGAATTTTGTGTTTTAAGGAGATGCAGGTCATTGTTGCAATAATGAACAACGGGCCATTGCCTGCATATTATAGCTAGCAGACAAATGGTGATCTAGTTAATGTATATGTGCTATACTATCTGAAAAACATAAAACACATGACTATATAGTTTTCTCATTAGAGATTTTAGACGACTTTAGTTTTTATTGTATCAGACAGTGGAAATTAAGTATCCAGAAGTCGTCATCTTCAAGGTCATTCTGAGAGAATGACTGAGCTTTATCCATGCTTGTCTCACTATGCGAATAGGAATGAAGAAGGCTATGAATATTCTGGTTGTGTCTTTCTCTCTATTCCTTACACTCTCACCCTATCTCTCTCTTCATGTTTCATGTAACCCCAGCCTGCAGCTGATGATAATGCTCATGTGCTAAAGGGGGGAACAAATGATTTCTCTTTTTCCTGCAGGATGACTGAAAATTACAGGATGTGTGCATGCGAAGTAGGTTTAATCACAACATTTCAGTTTTGCTCATTGAGTAAGGTGTGTGTGTGTGTGTGTACTTTATAACCTACACAGACTTAAATTTGATCTTGTGCCAGTAGTCTTTCCTGGTTATTGAGACACTTTAATCCAAATATGATAAGTGACTATGCCCAAGTAAATCCACATTGCTCAATTTGGTTTCTCCTCAGGATCTAAAGCAATTACTGAAACATGGCACTCGGCTCTTCTTCCGTGTGTCAACAAAGCCAGACTCTAATCCTCAGTCACCTAATATAGAGAGAAGAGCAAAGAAATCCTTCCTTTATTAATAATATACAAGCAATTAACTTTGCTCTCTGAATTTATTTTGTATTTATTTTTTTGGTTTTGTTTTGTTATTGTTTTGTATTTTTTCATTTTTTACACTTTATAAACATGATTAAAAATCCCTGTGAGTTTTGTATCAAATGGGGGATTCACCACAAGTGCTAGCAGCTAAGCATGAACTGTAATTAAGCTTGAAATTAAACTTTCAGCTCGTTGTGATTTGAATTCCTATAAGGACCATTACACAGACCGAATATCCCTGAAGTTTATGGCAACAGGCCTGCAGCATTACTGCCACGGGAGACTAGCGGCATCGTCCTGAAGGTCACAATCAGTAAACAGGAACAAAATGTGATATAAAATGTGCAGATTGAGCTGCAGCCCTCAAGGGACTGTCTTCTTTTTGAATGACTTTTTTTTTTATTATTATTTTTATTTTATAAAGTGATAACTAAGCACTAAACTTAAGTTGTATTTATGCAGCATACAGGTTCTAGTTTCTGTTTCACAATTTGTACAGTGGCCTGTAAAACACCTTGAAAGGATAAAAACTAAAAATGCAACATCAAATTCTGAAACACCTCAATATTCACTCCAAACGGGAATGGTAGATCCTTGTTAAACATCACTTGCTTTTTGCTGATAGTCTCGGAAACCATGGAAAACAGAGCTGGAGGATGTTTACAATAAGAGGATGTATGAACATAAATGGATCTACTGATGTTTTTATTTTTGCTTACATTCATATGCTGCTAAAACTGAAAACACTGCCTAAAGGAAGTTGGTTTATTCAGAAGAAAGAACTGCGCCTTGCTAACCGATAAGAGACTGAAGTGCAATTATTTTTTATTGTGATACTATGTGTCCAATCAGCAATGCTCATGTGTCATTCACTAATGACCTAACTATCCTGTTTTCAGTTAGTTATGTGTTTCTGATTTTGCAGTGGTGTTTTGGTTCCCTTTTTGTAGTGTTTTGACCTTGAACCAAAATCAACTTAATTGGCATAATTTGTCATTGACCCACACAAAAAAGCAACAATATCGAAGTGAAAAGAAAAAAGATTTCGATATAGTTTACAAAATTATATACAACAAAAAAGTTTGCATAAGCATAACCTTGTTGCTTTTTTTATTTGTTTGTTGACATTTTAATTAGCTGTTCCACTTGATGGATACATACTAAAAGTACACATGTGCAGGTATCACCCCAAACAAGACCGATGATACAGTTTAGTGTGTTTTTTTTCAGGTATTAACAGTATATTTGCTTAAGGTAGCTTTTAAATGTGTGAACATGGCTGTTCAGTTTAAAGAAGAATGATGGCTTTATTACCCCACTAAATGCAACCATTCCGCAGTTTACCTTATGTGAGTCGATCAAGTTCAGCCATTATTGCCTCATGGATATGAAGCAATTCATTTTACTCTTCTGCTGATATGTCACTGAGACCATTCGGGGAGTTTTATTGCTGCATTTTGTCAACATCAAAATATCGTATGGAAGGAGTTTTGTTAAGATATCAATGTGTGTTTCTGGTAGTTTGCCTAATATTCCAGAGAACAGTTTGAAGAATCATTATGAATCTTAATACATTGTTTGTCATATAATGTATAGAATAGGCAATCGGGAATCCAACATTTTCAAGCAGTGCACACAAAATACACCAGATGATTAGACACATGCCATATGTTACTGCACACCAGTTAAGGACTTCTGTTGGAAAAAGTAAAACACTGAGGAAATGTACTGTTTTATAAATAGCACCATTCCACTCTCCCCTTCACCATACTTACTCAGAGATACATCTGGGATCAAAAAGGTCAACTTTGTGATCCTTCTTGTAGAGCTAACCATCACCAGGAAAACCATACTAACAAACTGGAAATCAAAGAATAACATTAATATCACACATTGGAAAAACCTACTGCAATGCACCTGACAAATGTAACTCTATTTTGAAACCACTCATTACCTACATGCACCAGTGAATCAGCTTGCAATAGCTAATAATACAGTTCCTACAGACAAACCACAAAATCAAAGACATAAAAAAAGAAGAATCTTAATACATTACTTATTCTTGATTAAATTATTCAATGCAAACTGAAATAATAATAATAATTACTATTATTATATTTATAATACTTATTATAATAATTATACAGAATTTTGTTGTTGTTATTATTATTATTATTATTATTATTATTATTATTATTATTATTATTATTATTATTTAACTCTGATGTCATGAGAAACTAATGAGGGCAATGTTTGTTTTCTTTGCTTTTATATGCAAGAAAAGGCACACATGTTAACCCTCATCTTATCCTCTGTATCTTTTCATGTGTGAGTGATGTGAATTCTTTCTCTGAATTAGGCTTAGGGAGACTACATGATTTTACCGTATTGTAATGTATCTTCAGATGCTTTTTCAAATGGTTTCACTTTCATAATGTCAAGCATAAAATGTATGTTTACACAAGTTTCACAAGTCATGGCCTTAGAACTAAAAGGTCATGAAATAGCAAGAGTCAGGCATACACACCTACAGACACCAGAGAGATTTTGCACCTTTTCCCATTTGCCTTCAGGTTGTACAAGTGCCCTCTCCTATCTTGTATAATAACTGTGTTTTATATGTTCTCTGGGTAGCTCAAGGAACCAAGATGCGCATCTGAAGTGCAGTTGTGAGCCATATGACTGGGATTTCGCCTCTGGCTGTGCCACTGTCCAAGGCGTAGTTGGCAAAGTCACACTCTGGAATGAAGTTTTGTGTTACATCAGCATGGATCCAACAAGCATCCACCTCTGTATATTTCACCTCTTACCTCTCCATCCTGTCATTGCGCGCACACACACACAATCAGGTAACCAGGCTAGGTTTGTTCATCACAGAGGATTTCATGTTTACTTTTTTGCACAGTTTAATTACAAATACCATTTATAATCATGTCATTTAAATAATTATCAACTTAATGTAATTATGTCAGCATTACTAATTTATCCCCAAGTCTAAATTTACTAGCCTATTCATAATCAAGCTTCTTGTGACCTAAATATCATTAACGCTAGTTAACATGACCTCTTTTGACAATATATACATATAGGCTTATGTCTAAAGTCTAAAGCACGTCATTAAACTTAGCTTGTGTTATGTTTTTTTTTATCTTTTTTTTCATTTTCTTTCTGGTCTTATTCTAAGGGTTGCAATAATAGTAGCAGTGGCACATGGATTTTTTTTAACCTCTCACTAAGATCTAGCAGCTGTGCAATTTGTGGAAGCTAAAAGTATGCTGTTTTGGCCAATGGGAAATAAGAAGCAAATATGAACACTGTTATAAAAAGTAAATGGACAACAAAAAATGAAAGGCAAAAATACACTGGCTACATATATATATATATATATATATATATATATATATATATATATATATATATATATATATATATATATATATATATATATATATATATATATATATATATATATATATATACTACACATTATCTCACTGAGTCAGTTTGTAGACCATGTTCATAGACAAAATAAATTGAATAGCTACATCTGGAAGGTGTGTGTGTGTGTGTGATTGTGTGTGTGTGTGTGTGTGTGTGTGTGTGTGTGTGTTTGTGTGTGTGTTTGTGTGTGTGTTTGTGTGTCCATTTTAAAATACCAATTGCTTTCATCTGCAACCTCAGAAGCCCTTTACTTAAAGATGTCTGTCTGAAATATCAATCAGTATTTTCCTTTGTAATATTTGAGTACAATTAAACAATCCTGAATATAATTTTAGGCATAGTTAATGTTTGTGTGACATATGCACATCTGCATGAACTGTTACAAAAATAAATGTGTAAAGTGTGAATAGAGCCATATGCCACACTAAATCAGTACATATGCAGTATTTGAAAAGGCATTTTCTCTTGATATATTTACATTATGTCAAAGAAAAGCTGATTTCTTACTACTGGACTAAACATGTAAACACTCACTGATTGTACTGATTACATATATGGTAGATCTGTGGATTCTTCATAGAATAATAGGCTTGATGTTCTAAGTGGTTTGCAGCCATTTTAAGGTGCAATTACACAGCATTCTACATGAAAAACATTATGTACAAAACTGATATATGAGTCTGAATGTGCAGTTTATACGCTGTGCATGTGTAAGTGTGCAAAGCACTTTTCTCTCCCATGTAGATATGCATTTAAGACGATCACACAAAAAGTCAGCTCAAAAAAAAGTTGCTGTAATATGAAGTATGGTTGATTAAAGATTCTGTTTGCCATACCAAATTTGGGGAAATAATGGTATAAAATCTGGTATAAATTGGCACCATGTGTGCTGTTTAGAGAAGTTATAACAATCTGGCTACCCACATATGCACATTTGTCAAGAATACATACATTCACTTCAAACAGACTTTACGATTTTTTTTATGTTACAGGAGCCATAAGAAAACACTGGACGCATACTAATTACATACTTTTATACAAATACAGAACCAAGCAAGATTTTCATTGGGATAAACGAATTGGAAGCCTAATGTCATGTCATATACAGTATATTAATGCCTTCCATGCTTCTTACCTGTTCTGACATGGGAATATGTATTATTACTTAATACATTTATCTCTTCTTTATTTTTTGAGAGCTCTGTGGTCGACCATTTCCACCATTTCACAAGCAGCTTTTAAACCCCAATTTGTGTCAAGTACATTAAGCATTTAATTTGTGCATCCAGGTTCAATTTGTGTGACGAGCCACAACTTTGGCATAATAATCGTTCACATCAAATGCATTGTGAGCAAATTTTGCATCTGCATCAAGTCGCATTTGGACCACTTATTAACCATCTTATTAACAGAGTACTGTGTAAAATCAGAGTTCAAATTGTGTGTAGTGAAGGGTAATGTATGTGTTTTGTGTTGTTGTTATTTTATTTTATTTATTTATTTTAAGGAACAGTTTGTTCCAAAAATAGCACTCTTCAAGCCTGGCACCAATTGCAGTTCAATGTGGGGTTACTGGCAATGTTCATATTGTTATATGAGCAACATTTGTAAGAGGTACATAATGTGAACTGCATTTCATGAAAATTAGATTTTTTTTCCCTTTTCATATCCATCCATCCATATATTTTCTATTCCACTTATCCTACACAGGTTTGCAGTTGAGCTTAGAGACTATCCCAGGGAGCTCAAAGCACATGGCCAGGGGACATACTGAATGGCGTGCAAACCCATCACAGGGCACAATCACACACAGACACATACATTCACACACTACCTACAATCAGCCTACAACATGTGTTTGCATCGTTGTGATCAATTTGGTTCAGGAAGTCAGTAAGAGCCAGGAATGTGTAAAAGAGACCTGATTGTTATTCAGTTCCCCCCGTGTATCCTTTATAGATTTTGCCAGAGGCATTAGGTACCACTCCTTTACATTATATAGTTGAAATCTAAAGGATGAGAGAAGTAACAGCATATATAAGAGAGACACAACAGCCAGCACACCAAAATGTAAAAGGAGAATAAAATTAAAGGCTAAAAGAAACCATTTGGAGCATCTGACGTGCAAGTCTGACTCATAAAATGAGATTTCCTTTAAAAAATCTATACGTCACAGAAAGAGGTAAGAAGCTACCAGCTTGAGTCATAACCCACTGTCTGTGCCTTGGCTTTCTTCCCAAAGAAATGCTAATTGTTTAAGCAAGGTATTTGGCATATTTAATGCATGGCTTCTATTCCTCCTATCTTTTTCACATTGAAGGTGTTTCTGGAGCTTCAAAGACCAAAATCATGTCAGTGTGTGAGGTAGGCAGACTTTAACTATTGAAATATTCAGCATGCTCTCCTTAAACTTGTCCAGCCCACATACAGTACCTTGTCTATTAATACTTCATATTCCAGTTGACTGCGATCTTACTGAGAAACTGAATGATGAATAATAATAGATCCTTTATTATTTTCTTGGGACTTACTGTTGAACATAGATGCTCATAAAACCTTAATCTAAGTTCCTGTAGCTATACCTCTCTGAATCTCTGATGAAGAGCCTGAGGTGAGTTGGAACATATGTAGCTTCAAAATTACTCCAGACGTACTACTACAAGACATTTTAGTTAACCTAACTGAGGAAGTAGTCAGTATTGGCCCCTCATCTTCATGACCAGGCCTGGACTGGCCATCGGGAGCACCGGGAAAATTCCCGGTGGCCTGATGACTGATTTGGCCCACTGCCCTGCTGGTTTTTAAAATGTATTATTTTATTTATTTAAATTTTATTAGTTAATATTATTGCGTATCCATAATATAGGGCACACAAAAGCAAAGTCTTCCAAAAGTAAGCAGAGAAAATGTAACAAAATTACTGACCTGTCCTTGGCTTCAAGTGAAGGGCTGTCTTTTTTGTAAATACTATAGCTTTGTGTTCACTAACCTAGCTAATCAAGTATTAACCACAGTTTCACTATTGGCAAACATTAGCACTATTATTACCGTCACTCAAAATATGATAAAAGACAGCATTATCTACTGTATAATTATACTACTAAGCAATTTAATTGACAAACATCCAAATATACAGTACATTTAGGGAGCTCTCCATGTTACCTTAAATGTTGAAATTACAAAAACAGGTAGGGCAAACAATGGCAGCAACAACAACAAAAAAACACTTTTCCAATCAACCTGAGATGACAGGTAAATTAAGAGAAATTAAATCTCAGGTATTTTAAGTATTTTTCAATCTAAACAAAAAAGAAAAAAAAAACATTGCCCTAATGTGATGCTTTAATTTAAACTCAAAGTAATGTAGATTCATTGCTCACAAATTACAATGAAGTAAAAAAGTTGTTGTTTTCCAACAATGTGGAGACATGAAAAATAGCAAAAAAACAAACAAAACCTTTCTTCTGCATTTAATGTACTTGTGAAAAATAGAGAATTACTGTCAGCTTTGCACTTCTGGTGTTTAAGTGCTTTGCATACACATGTATGCTGATATAAATTAGGATTGCTTCACCACCTCTAGTTTGCTTGGTCATTTTTTTTATGGGATATCCATGTGTAATAAATTGAATTTAGTAAAGAAAAAATAGGGCTGTCAGTGGTTTCAAAATTTGTTGTGGGTGTATGGGGTGGCCACAATGAGTGTAAGACTCCCGACCTGAAATTGTTTTCCTGTTCATGTCTATTGACTAATGATGAGCAAAGGCATTTTCATAATGTGATTGAGACTATGGGTATACTTATAAAGGTCAGGTTACCTATAGGTTTGTGGTTTTCAAACCATTGGCATACTTTTGAGCAATTTAGATCCCTTTGATTAGAGATACTAGCTTCTCATTTGTTTTTAATTAAACTCACGGGTGTATTCACATAAATGAGCTGACCATGGAATGATGGCTTCAGTGATTAAAAAAAGTTCTGTCTAATTTGTTTTCCTTTGTGAAAATGGTGAAGACTTTGTGAGGTACCCAGAAAAACAATGGATCAAGAGTATACATTTAGGTATTAGTATACATTTGGTAGTATACATTTAATCAGAGTATATGTTTACAGTTGGAGAAATAAGTATTGAGCGCATCAACATTTTGTTCAGTAAATATATTTCCAATGAGGATATTTACATGAAATTTTCACCAGACATCAGTATTAACTCAAAACTGGAAATATGAAGAATTCACAACAATAAAGTCCATAAATAAAGTTATGTGTAATAAAGTGGAATCATACATAAAAAATGTCTGGGTTACGTATGTAACCCTGTTCCCTGAGAAGGGAACGAGACGTTGCATTTAGCATAACAGTATGGGAAGCACCTTGCGTGTGTGACCGGTATCTGAAGCTTGTGTAAAATCATGCCTCTACTTATAGGCCTGCCATGATCAGGTGACGTGGCAATTAAGCGCGTTGCATGATATATATATGGCACCTGTGAACCCCACCACCAGCCTCTATTATCTGAAGTGAAGACGCAATTCACAGGCCTGCCCTGGTATGACAATGCTATGCAACGTCTCGTTCCCTTCTCAGGGAACAGGGTTACATACGTAACCCCGACGTTCCCTTTCAAAGGGAACTTCGTCGTTGCATTTAGCATAACAGTATGGGAACGGGAATACCCACTCTGTCATACCAAGGGTACGGCCTGTCCAAAAATACCCAAGCCCGAGGGTCACTGCAAGACACTCGAGCCCGGGGTGGAATGAACATCCAGGCTGTAATAACGAATGAACATGTGTGGCGTAGACCACCCTGCGGCCACACACACATCGTGCAAGGATACCCCTTTTGACAAAGCCTTCGAGGAGGCGACCGCCCTAGTGGAATGAGCTCTTATGCCTAGAGGTGTGGCGAGACCACGCGCCACATAAGTGATTAGAGATAGAGATTGCTTTCACTATCCAAGTAGAGATGCGTTGCTTTGACACAGCATCACCTCTACTGTCGCCACCAAAGCAGACCAGCAGCTGCTCTGACTTATGCCACTGGCCGGAGCGGTGGACGTAAGTACAGAGGGCCCTTACTGGACACAGCAGGTGCAACCTCACCTGTTCCGGTGTGAGGAACGGAGGAGGGCAGAAGGCCTGTAATACCACAGGGTGGGCAGCCGATGTAGGCACTTTAGGAATATAATCCAGCCTAGGATACACGAAGGCCTTGGCCAGTCCGGGGGCCAAGTCAATGCGGGGGGTGGGGGTGGGCGGGGCAACCGAGAGAGCTTGTAGATCCCCCACTCGCTTGAGAGATGTCAGGGCCAATAGAAGAGCTACCTGTAGAGTCAGAAGCTTCCACAGAAAGGTCCCAGGAAGGTACTCGCGGCCTGCAGATGGGCCTCAACCGTCTGACACCACGCATGAACCTTGAAGTTAGAGGGTGCTGCCCCACAGAGGCTCCATTAACAGGGGCATGGCTGGCCGAAATGGCGGCCACATAAACCCCGATTGTAGAAGGAGCCAACCCTGCTGAGAAACGTTCTTGCAGAAATTCCAGGACTGTAGCTACTGCGCAATTCACTGGGTCTAACTGACGTTCCTCACACCACCAGACAAAAAGCCGCCACTTGAGCGCATACAATTTCCTTGTGGATGGTACTCTAGTGTTTAACATGGTCTCTACAACCTCAGTTGTGAGACCAGAATCTATGAGCTGGTGCCCCTCAGGGGCCCGACCCACAGTTTCCATAGTTCTGGCCGAGGGTGATAGATCAGCCCTCCGGCTTGAGACAGTAGGTCCCTGCGGATGGGAATCTCCCAAGGAGTGCCGTCGAGCAGGGACATTATCTCCGAGAACCAAATTCGAGCTGGCCAAAAAGGTGCTACTAGCAGCAGACGTAGATGGTCTTTGCGAACTCTCGCAAGAACGTGTGGGAGCAGAGCAAACGGGGGAAAGCATATAGACGTGACCTCGGCCACGTGTGCACCATGTTGTCCAGCCCCAATGGGGCAGGAGGAGTGAGGGCGAACCACAGCAGGCAGTGTGTTGTCTCCTCATAAGCAAACACATCCACTTCCGCTCGTCTGAACCTCCGCCATATGGAATCCACAAGTGGTGAAATTCTTTCCCTGCTAGGAATAGGCCTGCATCTCTAGGCAATTTATATGCCACTTCAGATGAGGGCCGCTCCAAAGACCGTGAGCTGGACAGCCATTTAAGACTGCGTCCCAGCTTGTGAGGGACTCGTCTGTCATTACCATCTTAATGGTACCGTCTACCGTAAGGGGATGCGCCTAAAGTGTGACCCGAGGCTAGGAACTGCGCGCACCTCCAAACACTCAGAGCACATAGGCATCGCCGCGTGACTCTGATTACTCTCAGGGGTTTCATCCTCGGATGAAACCCCCGACGTTTCAGCCACCACTGAAACGGTCTCATGTGCAATAGGCCCAACGGTATGACATTGGCTGCTGCTGCCATAAGGCCCAACAGCCTCTCCTAAAAGCTGGAGGGGATGCCCAGACCTCGCTTTATCTTGCTCAAAGTTGATAGGATCGATTGTACGTGTGTTGTGGATAGAAACGCCCTCATCGTTGTAGAATCCCATATGACCCCTAGAAAAGTTGTCCTCTGCACTGGGGAAAGCATACTTTTCTTGAGGTTCAACCTGAGCCCCAAGCTCCTCATGTGGGCAAGAACAACATCTCGATGTTGAACCGCCTGTTCCTTGGATTGTGCTAGACTAACCAGTCATCCAGGTAGTTTAGTACACAGATGCCCCGGAGTCGCAAGGGAGCCAGAGCAGCATCCATGCACTTTGTGAAGGTGCGAGGGGATAAAGCCAGCCCGAAAGGAAGAACCCAAATTTGGCATGTGTTTTCTCCAAACGCAAACCTCAGGAACTTCCTGTGACTGGGTGATATTCTTATATGGAAATATGCGTCTTTCAGATCTATCGTCACAAACCAGTCCTCGGACTGAATCTGTGGCACGATAAGTTTGAGCATCAGCATCTTGAACCTGTATGTCCGAAGAGTACGGTTCAGATGACGCAGATCCAAAATTGGCCGTATACTCCCATCTTTTTTGCGGACCAGGAAATAATGGCTGTAAAAACCTCCCTCCCTTAGAGAATGGGGTACACGTTCTGTGCGCGCCTTGTCCAAAAAGGGAACTTATTTCCTTTGCTAATGTTGGGCGCTGCTCTGTGCTGACAAATGTCGTGAGCACACCACTGAACCGGAATTCGAGCTCTGAACTGGACCCGGTAACCCTTTTCTATGGTAGACAGGGCAAGGGGACACATTCGGCGTAGTTTCACGCTGCCAAATGGTCCTTCAGTGATGTCAGCTTTTCCACATTTTGTTGGAGGAAAGCATCTGATTTCCGTCGCCCTGTGACGCTCGCTGACCAGAAGACTGGAAATTGGGATGGCCCCGGCCAGGGCAGCCAGCCACCAGTGCTACTGTAGGGCCTGCCCTGCGGAGGGCCCCCATTTCCAGTCTTCTCTGGTCAGCGAGCGTCACAGGGCGTCGGAATCAGATGCTTTCCAACAAAATAATGTGGAAAAGCTGACATCACGAAGTACCATTTGGCAGCGTGGAAACCTCATTCGCCGAATCTGTCTGGCGACTAGAAAAGGGTTACCGGGTCCAGTTCAGAGCTCGACCCCCCTTCAGAAGACTGGAAATGTGGGATGGCCTCGGCCAGGGCAGGCCCTACAGTAGCACTGGTGGCTGGCTGCCCTGGCCGCCTCATGTCCCCTGATATGTCCCTCCTTGACCCATCAGGACTGTTCCTTCCTTGCCTGCTTTGCTTTTATGATCATTCTTAGATCAGGCCTCCTAACAGGCTGTGGCTGTGGCCGACCGGTCACCCTGGCTTTCTGTGGGGGGAGGCAGGCCGCCACACTCGACTTCTGCATCTCCCTCGCACCAGCATTGGCCCAGGCTCCACTCATGGAGGCCTGTGCGAACTCGACGCGACGGGGAAGGAACTGGCTGAACGCCGCCGTTTGCTGTCTTGCGTCGCGAAACCTGTCGGCGATGGCATTGACTGCGCCACCAAACAGGCCGAAAGGTTCAACAGGGGCGTTCAGCAAGGAGACCCTATCTTTGTCCCCCATCCCTGACAGGTTGAGCCATAGGTGCCTCTCCGCCACAACCAGGCTACCCATTGAACGGCCGATATGATGAGCTGTTTGTTTGGTCGCCCAAAGAGATAAATCTGTGGTGCGGCGCAGCTCTGCCACTGCCTCTGGCCCAATTCCCTCACCAGTATACAGCTCACACAGCAGGTCTGCCTAGTAGGCATGCAACACTACCATTGTATGCAGGGACCCACAAGCAAGACCCACTGCCGCATAGGCTTTGCCCACCAACCCCGAAGTGACTTTACATGGCTTAGACAGTAAAGTTGGCTTCCCTAAATTACCCGCCGTAGATGGAGAGAGGTGGCTCGCAAGCCGTGCTGCACACTCCCCACGATGGCTGAGTAATCAGACTTTGCGGGGTTATAAACACAGCTAGTGTAAGGTTTTCTCCAGAAGCGTGAAATCTCATCATGCACTTCTGGGAAAAAGGGGAGTTTCCTCTAGTGTAAGGGAGCTTTGTGTTTATTTTCAGAGAGGAAGCGCTCATCCAGCCTGCTACGAGCCACTTCCTCCTCCCCAGGCCAGTCTAGATTCAACTTCTGGACCGCCCTAGTGATCACCTCAAGCAGCTCTTTATATGCCTGAGAGCTGCTGTCAGTTATTGGTGAAATGGCGCCCTCTACCACCTCCTCAGAGTCAGCGAGGGTGTTTTGGCTTTGCATAGGGGAAGGAGGAGTTGCAACGCGAGCTCCAAAGTCAGGCAGAGAGCCGGACCCAGAAGACAGAGCAAGAGATAGAGCTGCGCTCGTCTCAGGCTCCTCTTCCAAATCCAAGAACCCCAGGACCTGAGACGGCTGGCTGCCTCGACAGTGGCCGGCCCAGACCCGCGGGGCTCTGAAACTCCCATCAGGTGAGAAGAGAGCGAGCCGAGAGCGTAGTTGCCTAATCATTCACAGTGCTGACAGTCAGACCCCTCGAGGCCTGCTGTAGCATGTGCTACGCCCAAACAATTCACGCAGAAAGCGTGTCCGTCTCCTCCCGTGATGAAACGGGAGCAAGGCGTAACACACTCTCTGAATTTCCCTCACTCATTCTTTCGCTCTTTCCATTACTTTTCTTAAAAAGGGATAGAAAAGTTGAGAGATATTGAGAAATACTGAGGAGAAATGAAGCGTTTCTTTTTCTTTTCCACAAACCACAGACATGCAGTCTTGCTGAAGATAATAAGGCTGGCGGCGGGGTTCACAGGTGCCATATATATATCATGCGACGCGCTTAATTGCCACGTCGCCTGATCATGGCAGGCCTATAAGTAGAGGCATGATTTTACACAAGCTTCAGATACGGGTCACGCGTGCAAGGCGCTTCCCATACTGTTATGCTAAATGCAATGTCGAAGTTCCCTTTGAAAGGGAACGTATTGAACACGCTAAGAAAAAGCAGTTTTTCAATGTAAGGCTAACGAACCAGCTGAAATTCGTAAGAAATTATACCTCCTATCTGTGCAACTTAATATCAGCTGGGCTAGTAAATCGACGGTCTATATAAAGGCTTTTCATTACCAAGAAACATCTCATGAAGGATAAAAGCAAAGAGCTCTAGCAAGACCGTCGGAACCTTATTGTTGCAAAACATATTGATGGAGTCGGATACTGACATATTTCAAAACTACTGAATCTTCCAGTAAGCACCATTGTGGAAATTATCTGCAAGTGGAAGCAACATCACTCTGTTACCAACCAGCCATGCACAGGAGCTCCTGGCAAGATTTCTGATCAGGGAGACAGAAGAATTTTCAGAAGAGTATCCCAAGAACCAAGGAAAACTCTGAAAGAGTTCCAGAAATACTTGGAGGCAGCAGGTGCCATCGTCATAAAGAAAAAAAATAGGCAGCACACTCCACTTCTAATGCTCAACCTACAAGACTCCATAGCTAAAGAAATGGCATCTCGAAGCTCGTTTAAAGTTACAACTCATTTGAACAAGCCTATGAAATACTAGTAGAGTGTAGTCTGGTCAAACTAGAGCAAAATTTAACTTTTTGGCTGTCATACTACACACAATGTTTAGAGAAGAAATGGCACTGCACGTCACCCTAAAAACACTATACCAACAGTGAAGTTTGGAGGTGGAAGCATCATGTGTGGGGATGTTTTTCATCACGTGGTACTGGCAGACTGCATATAATTGAAGGAACCATAAATGGAGCTTATAAGATAAACACTTTGTATAAACCTATAAATCTAAGGAAGCTGACTTAAGACAATCTGGAATGATTTAAACGCTTACCACACACTAAACAAGAAAGGCTTCAATCCCTCAGACGTCACTGTCGTAAAAAACGTCATGAATCTGCAGTGCATATCTTGACATGGGGTCCGGAATACTTTGGTAAACCTTTCAGTCAACACCATTCGCTGCTGCATCCACAGATGCAAGTTAAGGCTTTAATATGCGAAGCAGAAGCTTCTCTGGGCTCAGTCTCATCTGAGATGGACAGTAGCACAGTGCAGTCATGTTTTGTGGTCCGACAAGTCAGCAATTCTAATAGTTTTTGGACAAAACAGCAATCCTGTTCTCCGGGCCAAAGAGGAAAAGGACTAGAAGGTCCAAAAGCCAGCATCTGTCATAGTATTGGGGTGTGTCAGTGCCCATGGTATGTGTAATTTGCACATTTGTGAGGGCACCAATAATACAGAAAGAAATGTACACATTTTGGAGCATCATATGCTGCCATATGCCAGCGCCAAACCACATTCTGCCCGCATTACAGGTGCATGGTTGTGTAAGCAGAGAGTGTGGGTGCTAGCATGGTCTGTCTGCAGTCCTGACCTGTCTCCAATTGACATTGTTTGGTACATTATGAAACACAAAATAAGGCAACGAAGGCCCGGTACAGTTGCACAGCTGAAGTGCATAATGGATGAATGGGGGGACATTCCGCTTGTTAAACTAAACTGTCCCACAAGATTATGGCATAATGTTGTGGGACTGTTTTGTACTGTAGCCTTTGAATATATTAAGAGAATGTTGAAATCAGCTGGTGGTTTAGTGTTTAACACATTTGCCTCACACCTCTGGGTATGGGATTCGAATCTGCCCTGTGTGTGCATGGTTTGCATGGTGCTTTCCTCTGGCTACTCCAGTTTTTTTCTCCCAGTCAAAAGATGTTCTTTGTAGGCTGATTGGCTTTTCCAAATTGTACGTAGTGTGTGAAGGTGTGTGCAATTGTGCCCTGTGATCGGTTGGCACCACATCCAGGGTGTCCCCCGCCATGTGCCCAGAGTTCCCTGGTATAGGCTCCACATTCTCCCGCAAGCCTGTGTAGGATAAGTGGTACAGAAAATGGCTGGATGAATGATGACTGTCTTAATTGGGCCATCAGTAAGCCATCATCTCAAATGAATTTAAATATTTGCAAAAATAAAAAAATAAAAATAAAACATGCAAACGTGATTATAACTGAGGGGTGGAAGAAACTACCAATAGAGAGGTGTTTACAATTTATGTCTTATTCTATGATGCAAATCATATGTTATGGCCTTTGGAGGCACCAGATCAACCCAATTTAAACACCTGTGGGGTATATCAACCCAATTTAAACACCTGTGCACTCTCCACCACCATCATCAAAACACCTCCTGAGGGAATATCTTTTGGAAGAATATTGTTACGGTCACCTGAACAGTTCCAGAGACATGTAGAGTCTATGTCAAAGTGCATTAAAGATTTTCCTTGCAGCTTCTGGTGGCCAAAACCTTCCTAACACACTTTGTTTGGTTTTCTTTTAAACCATCACCCCTCTGTATAGTCAAGTTAAAGAGAGATTTTGTTGCATAATTTTCGAAAGACTATTACAATATTCTGCTTATCAAACAAGGCTGCAAATAACGTTGACCAGAACTGTATATAGTTTCACAATTGACAGGTTCCAGCATTATAATATAATATTATAGGTCATGTAATTGCACCAAAATAACAGTTTGTTTAATACCCAGTAGCAAAACATCATCTAATAGAAAATAATAATCACACAAAGCGCTATTGTAATATTTTACTCAGCATTGAAAGTAGACATCAAAAGTATGGCCAATAGCCATCTCAGGGGAATAGCTATTTTTCTTAAATACTTTTGCCATTGAAAGTGATTTCAATTTTAGAAAAGAAATAGAGGATCTTCTCTACACTGGGGAGTTTTCACTCCATAGATCATGACTTTCTGATCTTTTCCAAGGTTTTATAGTCAGTTCAAATGGGTTGAACTGAATATAAAACTTTCACAGTGAAAACACTCAACTCATTATGTATACTAGACTTTTGTTGTGCACTAATTACAATCAAATTTTCCCTCTGAGATAAGATTAGACATTGTGTGCACACACACATACACACACACATACACACACACACACACACACACACACACACACACACACACACACACACACACTATAGTCCAGCTTAACATTGAATTTACTAGTACTGCATTCTGAGATGTAATGTTGAAAACATACAATATGGCTGTGCATTATAATAGTAAATGGATATAAAACCTGGTAAATGCACACAACACTTTACTGGTCATTGCCTAATGGAGATTCTTGTTGCATGGACATCTGAATGTTGATTTGCTCCCTTTTTAATTCTTCAGTTGCATTTCCTCCAATTTGAGATCAATCAAAAAACCCTGATCAGATATTGTTTTCAGATCATAACAGAAACGATTCCTTGATATGCAGCATAATGTATTCTTTATTATCATATTTGATCTTCAAATACATGATGCAATATCAAACACACCTTTATATTATTTATGTTATATATTATTTATGGAAAGCTTTCAAGAAAGCTTTTTGGAATGCTTTTTTTTTTACTTAGAAAAAAATACCAGGGATGAACAATTTCCTAGTTCATTTTTGTAAAAATAAAGCACAACTACTTGTGGCAATTCTGAAATATGGATGTGTCCTCAATCTTTGAGATCATTTTCCGCTTTGTTTCTCCTTGTTTCTTCTTGTTCATGCTCTATCTGCCACCAATTTTAAATGTGTTGTATTCATCATGCGCTTGTTAAAATTCGTCTGACAATCTCTATATTAAGATTTCTTCTATATTTCTTTTATTCTATTATTTCTTATATACCTTAATATCTCTCTATACCTCCTTGGTAAGAATAGGTCTTTGATCATATTAGGACTACTTTATTTTCAGGACAAACAAAGAATACAATCTAAGCTATCTTCTCAGGTAGCCTGAAACCTTAAACCTTGCCATTAAAAATGCCTAAAATGCAGTCACATACTGATTCCATTTGAACATCAGAAGGCATGGAGCCATATCAGCCAGGTCTCCGGTTCTTTCTTCCTTTTGCTCCTATATTAAAAGTCCAGCACCTCGCTGTATGCTTAAGGCAATGATATCAATCAAGTTCCAAGTTGGCTCTGTAGCTGACTTCAGAGTGGCAATGCATCCACGAAAAGGCATCCTTTTTTTCTGCTCATTCAGTATTACCCAGGTGTCCTCTACATCTGATAAGGGCTAGAAGTGCAGTCTCCCAGTGGTAAATATGCCTTTCCTGACTAGGTGCTGGAAGTCACAGATAGCAGTTTGCTTGGTGAAATCAAACAATGCAGCAAAAATTCAGCCTTTCTCAATAATCCAGCAAGGTCAGGTGTCATTCATGCTGCTATCCACAAGAGCAAGTGAGTGAGAGATTGACAAGGCATTTGGTACATTTACACAGTGAAAAGAAATAGTATATTTCCACGGCTTTATATGAAACTTCATTTTTGTAGACATTTTTTTATTGACTCAATGTTTCCAGTAACATTGGTTCTCCCACACAGCTTCATGATATGATACTGCGTTCAGGTTACTGTCTATGTTAATTTTTGTGCTGGTTCTCTCACTGTTTGCATGGGTTTCCTATAGGTTCTCTGGTTTCCTCCTACCTCCCAAAACATACCGATAGGTTGATTGACTCTAAATTGTCCCTAGGTGTGTGTGTGTGTGTGTGTGTGTGTGTGTGTGGTGCCTTGCCATCCCATCCAGGGTGTATTCTTGATATACTCCTGAGTTCCTGGCATAAACTCCAGAACCACCTTGACCAAGATAAAACTGTAACTGAAGATGAATTAATTAATGAACATAATGAATAATAAGTTTGTCATGACCAACATATACAGTATGTCTATCAGATATTTTCAAATTTGTATTATAGAAATAATGGTTTTCATTCAGACATGTTGAGGACTTTAAAAAAAAAAAAAAGAATAATTTGAGAGGGTGCACATTACAAATAAGTCTTTTCACTCCAGCTACTCTTTCAAAAAGCTTATGATTATGGTTATTATGATAATCACTTGTAAAGGCTTTGTCTATGAACTGCCTTTCCCTTCTTAGACACAGTTGTAAAAGCTGACTTCAAGTAGTGGTGCCACCAAGATATAACTAAATCTTACTGAATTCAGTAACTGATAACGTTTTTCCTTCCAATAACAGACCCGCTGTTTACTTTTACTGTAGAATCTGACTCAATACAGAATGAGCGAGTACTGAGGTAGGGGATGGGTTTGTGGGGGAGTAAAATAGATTGACATAGGCTTTATAGGTTTTCCTTCTAATTGAAAAGAAAAAGAAGGCAGAAAGTGCATAGAATAGGTACTTCCATATAATTTCATTATAAAATTTTGTCTCTTATGGGAAGCACATTGGAACAGCTTCAGGGTTAGTGGTTGAATCCTGGCCTTGGGTTTCTTAACATCTGTGTTTTCCCTGTATCTGTGCAAGTTTCCTTTTGGTTCACAGGTTTCATCAGACCTTCCAAAAACATGCTGGTAGGTGAATTGCCCCAATGAATGGGTGTACACGGTGCCCTGTGATGGACTGGCAACATGCTCAGTGTTCCCAGGACAGATTTCGGATCCCCTGCCATCAGGGTAAAGCAGTTACTGAAGATTGCACCCTCTTGACGTTGGGTAGTAGTGCTAGTCTCGTTGTGTCATTGTCCCTCATCACATTGAGTATGTCATAGCACTTTTCCAGTCGACAGTATGGCATGGCATATAAATTAAACTTATTGCATTTGACAGTGTGGGAAAGTGCATTATGTAAGCTTAGAACAATAAATATGAATATACATAAAACACACACCTCTCAACACAAAACACACAAAGTATTTTTGCCTCTACAAAAACAATATATATAGGCATGTATAGAAATATAAGATCAGTACATTTCAAGTACTATGGAAGCTACTCATTTCACAGAACAAAACATCTTATTACTCACTGAGGACAGTCTTGCATTTGTCATTTGCTCAAATATATCTTGCTCGATGTTATCCTCTTGTTATAGACTCACATCAGGAAAAATAAGCAATCATGTAGGATGGTATGCATGTCTCTACAGATCTCATATTAGTGCCAAGCACAGAGCTGTATTTATAAACAGAGACAAAAACTGAGATTAATGAGTCATCACAGAACCCTGTGAAGAGTGAAGTGAGTCGTTAGCGCTGCTCCAGCAGCCACAGGCACTTTACATAGGATGTAAAGTGAAACACCACTACGGCATCATGTTGCCAGCTCACAGCATATCATGTGGAGTCAGGCTCTGGTATGAATTTTATAGGATAGTCTCTGATAGGATTTGCTGAAGCCATGAAAAGGTTCTGTATTATTAAAATAAAACTTTTGACCCACGGTTGCTATGAAAGATGGAAAAGCAATTTTTGTTCAAAGGATAACATGGGTACAATGAGCATTTTGCATTTTATTCAGCCGCAATGCAATCGTTGTCATTGCCGACATTCACATTTCTGGGATGTCTGAAATATGTACTGCCAGCGAACAGACCCCCAAAAATACAGAGTATTTTCAGTTAATGTTCTAATGTTCGGTTCTAATGTGTAGATGAAAATGACAAAAAATTGAATTCCAAACTGTAGCAGGGAAAAGTTTTTTGTTTTTTTTTTCCCTAGATGAGAAGCTGAAAACCTCATAAAAATTGCCATATGCACTTTCAGTCTTGATTACACTGAGCACATTCTGATGAAAACTAGTATCACGTCCAATTGCATTGATGATTAAGAAGTTACAAAAACACAATGTGTTCTACAAACAGGTAATTAAAATGTTCACTTTTAAACGCAACCCATCTCTTACTACTGCGCAACATGATCATTTTCCAGCAGTGTGGGACTTGTTTTCAGAGTGGTAATTCTTACTCCAAATTAAGAAATGTTTTATTTTATAGCATTACATTCTGACTTTGAAATTAACCCTTGTTTAATTTTCAATTCACTTTTTTTTCTGGTCCAAAGTGCACTTTGACATGTTTTATTTTGTTTCATATGTAGACATGTTTTATATGTATAATCACTTGGTAAAAAGCATTCAGTCTCTCAATTAATTAACATTTTTTAGATTTGCTTTCAAAAAAACATCTGGTTAACCTGCAAAGAAAAACAATTAAACCCAGAACCCCCTCTTGATTCCCCTCACACGCTGCAGCATATTGTAGCACCTTAGGCAGCAGTAATGCTTTAAGTAGATGCAAGTGAGACCACATGCACTGTATTTTCCAAACTAAGATTTACTCTACGTAAAAATTTTATCTTGTTTTTTAACATAGCAGATCATTATCTTAGTCTTATTGTAACATTATACAAGATATAAATTATGTGAGTAAAACTGCTGTTCCATACACTTGCGCTGCAGCTAAACAATATCATCTAAAAAGATGTTGTTGTTGTTGTTGTTTTTTGTTTTTTTGTTTTAATGTGTACCCCTTTAGATCCTCTGAGCATCATTTGGATGTATGTACAGTATCTACTGTGTGTGTGTGTGTGTGTGTGTGTGTGTGTTCATATTTATTAGATTGTTTGTTTCTTTAATAAATTGTACAATATAGATCTGCTGAATAAACATGGGAGATGGAAATGTTTGTATCTGATTTAGATTTAATTACAGAACAATTTATGTAATCATTAAAAATACATTAATCTTTAAATAATTTCCCCCCTCATTTGCCTTGACCTGTGAGCATATAAGATTATGGAAAATATAAGTAAACTTTAGGCAGTAGTTACAAGCTCAACTTTGATCAACTCTGTTTAATGGAAACATAAGGTGTCTTGTGCTAAATTACAGTGTCCATAAATGTTAACTTCCTTTTAATTTGGCTCTGTAATGGCCATTTGAAGGGCATGTTAAAGGATATGCGTATATTTTGTGGGTTTTTTAATAGTTTTCCGTAATGTTAGGGGTGAAACTATGTAATTGGAAATTATTGCTGTCATAAATCTCCCTCCATTATGATGGCACCATCTAGGATGTTTGAGTCATACAATTAAAAAAAGATCTTATTTTTGTGCATAGAAACACTGATCGCATTCCCCTCATGTTTAATCAGTGCATTTCATGATATTTTAATATTCTGGAGCTGCCATGATAGACATGCATATAGGTTCAAGATTGATCATATGTGATAATAATAATGTAATTTAAAGGCATGGACAGATATTTGCACTTATTTCTTAGCTCTCATCATTGCTCTTGCAGAAATGTGAATTATGGATATGTATGATATAATTTTATAATGCTGCCTGTTCCTTTTATAGTAAAGCTAAATCATCCAATTGCAAGAGATAAATGGTTCAGTTAACATGACTGAGCCATGCTAGACAAGAAGCCAGTCTGCTGTTACTGCTGCTGTTTCAGGCCTCACTGAACCAAGTGCCCTTTCTCTCCTCACTGCCTCTCACTTCTCTCTCTCTCTCTCTCTCTCTCTATCTATCTCAATATGCTTAATTGTGCTTTTAATCAGCATATTTATGAATCTACTGAGGTCAATGTCTTCTTTTCTATGATGGCTTCATCTAATGCATATAAAGTAAGATATCCACACATCAGTAAACATCACACAAATTGTTTAGAAAAAGTTCACTGCATAAATAAAGTGGCATTCAACCAGCAATAGCTTCATTACGACATAAAATGCGTTTTCTCAGTAAATAAAAATGCAAATGAAGGTATCTTTTCAGATGTAACTTTTCTCCAAAGAGCAGGCTATCTTTTACAGGGGTTCTGCTTTTCATTCCCACTTAACTTCGGAGTGACAGATGTACAAAACTGAAAACAACCCCCCACCTTTTCTGGGATCAAGCTAAATCCAGAGCAGAAAAGGCCTGGCAGATGAGTACAGTGGGTGTCCTTTAAATCTTTTATTTAACCAACCATTTATTTAAAATTTTTCGTCATCATGTTCTGTCATTAATCTTTGTCAGTCTGTATATGGAAGTGGGATTTGGAGACGAGGTCTGGTCTGCCGGATGCCATATATGAAACACAGGGCCGTTGCTCATCTGTCTTCTAGTCATTCAGGCATGCCTAAAGCTTTCTCCCTAGTCCAGCTCCACTCTGCCACCAATGAGATTTCAATTACACACAGTTCCCAAGGCTTCCTAAAGACCATGAGTTCCTGGCAAAAACCAAACCCATGGTTACACTTATACGCACAAACTAAAGGTTGAGACCTAAAATGGTCGTTATATATACATAAAATTAAATCAAACAAGAGGAATCTTTTTTTCCTGTGTTAGCTTTTCATTACACACCTGAGGTGTTTTGCATAAGGGCACAGTGAATGAGCAGTGATATTAGAATATGCAGCTCACTGGGAGTAATATTATTGGTGTTCTCTAAGAGACTGGTTCTTTAATGCTGTGGTTATCACTGTGAGCTCATGCGATTACTTTAAATATTATTAGTTTTGTCTTCCTTCACAATAAGTGTGCTGTATCCAATAACATTGACTTTAAAATCAACACCAAATAATAATAATAATAATAATAATAATTATTATTATTATTATTATTATTATTATTATTATTATTATTATTATTATTGTTATTATTATTATTATTATTATTAATAATAATAATAATAATACTATTATTATTCCAAAACAAGTAGAGAAATGTTAAGTTTAATGACAATTTTGTGTTTAATTTTGTCTGCCTTTGAAAGCCAGGTGCAATTCCCCCAACAGAACTGGGCTACTTTTGAACTGATAATGTGGGTTGATGTTTTAATACTGCCTGTCCTGAAAACCTGTTCGTAGCATATACTGTACATATGAGTAAGAAATAATAAAAGAATGAAAATGCTCCCAAGCACATGTCATGAGGGCTCACTGAACAGTTTGATGAGGATGAAAATTATGTAAATCATATGCTCAGTCACCAGGTCTCAACCAAATTGAACACCAGTGGGGGATTTATTAGACAGCACTCTCCACCACCCCCACCATCAGCACCAACTGACTGAATAACTTTTGAAAAAGGAAAAAAAAATGTGTTTGCTTCAGTACAGTTCCAGAGATAGAGTGTAGAATCTATGCCATGGCACAGTAGGTCTGTTCTGGAAGACCAACACCTTTAAAAGACACTTTTTTTGTTGTTGTTTACACCTACTGTAATTGCCTTACATCTACAGTAGCTAGGAACTTTAACACAATGAACATGCAATTTGTGACACTTGCAATGTTCTAAATCTTATAGGATCCAGACTTTTAACCACAAAATATAGAAAATAGTTTAATTGCGTACTTGTTATACAAAGTAGTTTATTCTGTATACAGCAGCCCTTTTCATTAGGATTAAACCGATAAGGAGTCTATTGGAATATCAGATGCATTAAAGTGCTCTACACTGTTTCCTTGTTCTGTCACAAGTCTTTTTCAAGAACTTCAGGCATTAAGACATATCTCTTCAGTATTGAATTTGTATTTCCTGTTAGTCAATACACTTCACTGTGGCTTTTAAGCTGTAATTTTCACCTCACACATGTGTTTCAAACTTTAATGCACAGCATCTCATCAGAGAACCCTATATGACCCAATGATATTCAGGAAACCTTTTGATTCAGTCTCAAATATTATTACATACAATCCCTTGCAATAAGTATGGAATCAATCACCACACTTAGAGGATGCTCACCCAGCTTTTTTTTGTTGTTGTTGGTGTTGTTTTTTTTTATTATTATTAAACTTCGTAGCAAATAAACAAATCACAAAACACAGAGATGACACAAAACTTTTTTCTTTTTTTTTTTTTTTAATATGAACATTCTGGCTTTGTAAATCATACCTCAAAAAAGTTTAATTAAATTGTTTTAATAAATGACATTTTTTCCAGGTCAAGTAGAGATAAGCATTATGGAATCACTCAATGTTGAGGAAATAAAAATCAAATTACCTTGCAGTTTGCATTTCTTAAACAAGTATCAGCACAAATCTAAAAATGTAAATTAATTTACAGTTAAAATAGAGTGTTTACAGACTAACATTGGACTTTTTGAAAGGAAACATGGCCCCAACAAGAGAGTTGTCAATTGAAACAATGGAACAGATTATAAAACTCCTTCAAGAAGGAAATTCAACATTGAGTATTGCAGAAGATACTGGTTGTTCCCAGTCAGTGGTTCTTAGCAGTCAGTGGTTCCACTCAACATTACATCGAATACACAATGTGAATTTTCAGCAGCTTTAAATTGATGTATGTAGAAATGCCCCTTGGGAACTGATTCAAATGATACTGCACAGTTTGGAAGGTTCTTTTTATTTTATTTTAGGTTTTAAATATTTGTCTCAATATATGTCTCAATGCCTAATTCTTTTTTATATGTAACTACAATAATTTTGGTAGACTGCCATTTTTATAATATTATGGAATTTTATGAAATATGCAAAAGAAACCTGGGAGTCCTTTTGATGATCCACCACATAGCATTTTTGAGGAAACAAACATGGTCAGCTTTTACCCTCAGATCACCCCAGAGAAACATGTGTTGTTCTTCTTAAAAGAAAAGAACAACAACAACAGCAACAAAAATATTCCATGAATATCAAAGTTCATCGTATTTTTCTTATTTGGCATGTCATATACATGAGTAATATTTAGGAGTCCAAAGTTGTACTAGGTTTGGGTCCTGGGGACCTGGGTCCTGACCAAACACAGACATTAAATGCATTAATATCAATTATTCATTACATATAAATCAAATTATTTTTATAAAAAATACAGGGTTCATAGAACAATGCATTTGAATATTTTCATTGAATATATATACGTCAAGGTTCACTTTATATACACTCACTGGACACTACCTGTAAACCTGCACATTCATGCGATTATCCAATCAGCAGTATAAAACTTAGAATCATGCAGATACAGGTCAAGAGTTTCAGATAATATTCACATCAAACATCACAATGGGGAAAATATGATCTTTGTGAATTTTAATTCCAAGGCTGTAAAGCGTGGTTATTTGAGTTACCGTAGCCTTCCTGTCAGTTTGAACCAGTTTGGCCATTGTCCTCTGAACACTCTCATCAATAAAAATGTTTCAGGTTTTTCATACCATTCTGTGTAAACTCTAGGGACTATTGTGCATGAAAGTCCCAGGAGGTCAGTAGTTTCTGAATTACTGTAATTTTAATGTTTTGCTTTTTTTTTTTTTGAACAAACGTGGTACGATGTTTTTGTGCTAACGTTTGTCACCTGTTATTCAGATGAACTATGAAACATAATGATCTGCCTTAAGAGAGAGAGAGAGAGAGAGAGAGAGAGAGAGAGAGTTTGAGTGTTTTTAGCCCCACATCATTATTATTGTCCCCTCAATGAGACTTAGTAATATAATTGCCTTGCTCACCCCTAATAATTTCATTCTCAAGCTATTGATAGATATTAGATTTTAGCCTTCCATATACTATTATATATTTTATATGAAATATTCCCCCTATTAATTTTCTTCTGACAGCCAGCTTGAAATCCCATGGCTTGTCAGCGCTGTGAAAATGATCTACATCAGTGCTAAATGAGATGAGTCTTTGATCATGGGATTTTGGATTATCTAGGACTACAATACAAAGCAAGAACTCTGAGTTGAACTGTTCAAATGTGATAACTGACAAAACAGATGAAAGTGGGGCATTTAGCAAAAATAAGGCAGTGAGCACTTTGGGTGTGATTGCTTGAGTGATGGTGGAAACTGAGAACAAAACAAAGGTCTGACATTGCAGAGAGTTTCCTCATTTTTTATGAACACCCATTGCTGTGCTTTACTAGCACTTTTATACAGATGGCTTTGATGGGTTTCGGCTGCTCTCTGTGTAAATAATTCTAATTGATGTCAAACCCTGGGAAGTGTCTGATGATCATGCTCTTTATTTCATTTATTGCTCTGAATGATTTCTTGCTGTGCTGGTAAATACCCACAGAGATCAAAGTGCCACAGGAAAAAAAAGTATTGCATGCACATGCACACAGGGGTCCATGAACATATGTTGGATGTGCTGTCTTAAATAGCTTAAATTAAGCAAATGGGTAAACCACTTACATGCCCTGTGGGTGATTCAAATGTTAGAGGAACTATATTTATTGTTTAGTCACCGACATATAGGCTAGGTTTTACTTAATCCTATTAATGATTAATTAGTAATTATAAACCAGCTGACTATGAAACTTCAGGAACAGTCAAGTTA
Source organism: Ameiurus melas (assembly GCA_012411365.1). Taxonomy (NCBI): domain Eukaryota; kingdom Metazoa; phylum Chordata; class Actinopteri; order Siluriformes; family Ictaluridae; genus Ameiurus; species Ameiurus melas. The sequence goes on from CM022757.1 coordinate 15,776,994, forward strand.
CTGTTGTGCTGAAGTGGAAGTGCAGTAAATGATGCTGTGTATTAATTATCCAAAGTTTACAAGTGTTGGAAAACAAATAACTGGAGGCCATCCATGAGTTAGTCAGAGATTTTGGGACTGGTAAAATTGGATTTGCTTAAACCTTAAATATGTTTGCTTCAGAGTGATAGATAATCAATTGTTTCAGTCTGTTCAAAGAAAGATCTGACTGTTATGAATTAGTCTCTGCATGTGGTATGATTTAATGCATTACAAATGCAAATGTCACATGGTTTTGTTTGTCACATGTACTTGTGTCTGAACATGTGAATTTTGTTTTGATATTGAGTCTTGTCTCCACCCTGTCCTTTAATTGGCATATTACCTGATAGTAGTCACCTGTTTTCTGCTCAGCCCTTGAAAAGTTTGGCTTTAAATCCTGTTGTGTTTATCTCTAGTTCTCATCCTGCATTAGTGTTGTTCTTAGCCATGTTTTCTTGTTCCGTTTCTAGTACTTCCTGGTATTGACCCTCGTTTCTGGTTCTTTGGTTTTTGACAATGGATTATTCTGTTTTGTTTGTTTTGTTTTGAATCGATAAACACTTTGCTGAGTCTATGCATTTACATCCTGCCTCTCACCAGCACACCTTACACTGATCTACTGAAAATTAAGGAAACGTCATGCATTCTGTTATTGTGCATGTAATAGGAAAGTCACCTGTTTTTTTTTGTCCATGTACAGTATGTTGACCAAGCATAGTGACAATCGTGTGAGACATTCAATTCCATCCATTCTGAAATTGTGCAACTGAAAATATATTCAATTCAGTTCAGTTTGAACAGCACTTAGACAATAGCAATATAATCTGTCAGACACACTGATCTGTGCTAGGTCCACAGTGAACATTTTGCTTCTTCTGAAATGTTTCAGTGTGTATAAATAGTTTAGTGTAAAGTAGGCAAGAGGAAATTCTATATGTAAAGCAAATATAAGTGCTGTACAAAGCCATTCATTAATGTATTCTTTTTCAGTAAGCACTTTATCCTGGTCAGGGTCGCAGTGGAGTCTGGCTCCTGTCCCAGGAACACTATGATCGGGAAAATACTCACACCGGTCCATCGCAGAGCACCATGAACACACTCATTCACACACTCATTTGCATGTAAGGCCACCTTAGCACAGCCAATACACCTGTATGTATTTGGGAGGTAAGAGGAAACCGGAGAACCCGGAGGAAACTCATATGGACAGTAACCTATGCACAGGATTGACTCCAGGATTGACTCCAGTGATAACCTGCGAAGCTCTTGTGAACTTTATGCCCAAGAGGGTTAAGGCAGTGCTGGAAAATAATGGTGGCCACACAGAATATTGACACTTTTTGCCCAATTTGGACATTTGTACTTAGGGGTGTACTCACTTCTGTTGCCAGCGGTTTAGACATTGATGGATGTGTGTTGAGTTATTTTGAGGGGGCCGCAAATATACACTGTTACACAAGCTGTACACTCACTACTTTACATTGTAGCAAAGTGTAATTTCTTCAGTGTTGTCACATGAAAAGATATAATCAAATATTTACAAAAATGTGAGGGGTGTACTCACTTTTGTGAGATACTGTATGTATATATGCTTGACAAATAATACAAAAAAAAAATGTATAATACTTTATGTGTGTGTGTGTGCCTCACCCTGGCATGCAGGAGCTCAGGAACTCTGATGTCATAATTGTTCTCGCCCTCCAAAAGCATCCAGGTGAACTTATTAGCCAGAGTTGGATGGATTTTCTCCAGCAGCATATAATCATTTGGAGAGAAAGAGAGGGATAGGGAGAGAGAATGGTGAATGGTCCCAGCCATCCAATCATGTAGCATGGGTGGGGCTCTGTCTCCAGACATGGGTGGGGCTCTGTCTCTCTGTCTTTCTATACACTCTTATTAAATAATAAAATCAAAAGGAGTTGAACGTATGTGCTTGTAGAAGTTTTCTCTCTACACAAGGAAACATTTCCCACAGTGAAATGGGAAAGTAAAAAAGGGGGATTAAAATGCTGTGCTGTAGAACAGGAGAGTATATAAGCCAAATTGAGTGTGAAACACATGCATCATCTGGATCTGGTCATCTACGGGAGCAACATGTAGATAGTCAGTTGTTTCCAAGCTGGCGGATACAGTACATGGGTTCAAGGTCTGCTTGTGTGTATTGCTCTGTGTTTTGTTCTTACTGTTGTGTCTTTGTCCTACTGCACATCACTCACAGATACCATATATGTAGAAAGTGCTTTGTCTGTATCTGGAACATCAACTGCAGCTGGAACTAAACCTGGGACACTATCCACAACTAGATATTTTTCTACAGTTGGCACTGAGTCTTTAATTGAAACAGATGCTGGTGTAGTCCTATTTGGACAGGCTTTATGTCACCTGACTACTTGATAATGTGATGGTACCAATAGTCTGCTGATGCACCAGAGCAGGTTGAACCACATCAGGCATATTCTGGACATCTGGTTACAGAAATAGAAAGCACCAAGCATAGACATATAGTTACAGGCTACATTCTAAGCTATATCTTGTTATGCAAGAACAATTGTGATCAAAACTATTCAACAAAAACTGTTAGCTAACTGGCTAGAATGTTCAACTGCTAGATAAAAGCCCTTTCTGTGGCTGCATTTTAAATCACATCCAACCATTCTAAAGAGTATACTACCGTAGCTTATGAGTAGCTGCCAAGCTCCCTATTTGCATCCCTATTTAGTACAGTAGCATGCTGTTTGTAGCACATCCACAGGAATCAGACAGATAAATAACTAGCTACATTGTGAGCTAACATTCATTGTTAAGTGGCACCTACTTAGTTTTTATCTGTTTTGACACATTTATGTATGCTAGCATTCAGTTTGGGTTGTAGCCACATAGGCAGGGTTTAGTCAGAGTGACCTGGCTGCTAAACCCTGACCTAGCAGGCTAAGACACTATTTAGTGCACTAGTATGTGGTTTGTGACACAGCCTTTGAGAGACTGGAACACACATTGTAGCAAATTTAACACTGATACAATCAGACAGTTGTGACTCACTTTGCAGCCGGATGGTCTGTACAGTCCAGTGCAGATCTGGGTGGATGTGTAAATGGCAACCAGGTTCTGAGCCTGTAACTCATCAGTTGATTACAGATCAGAATCACAGGTGGCAGTTATATATGTTGTCCAGCTATGGTAACTTGGGGTAGCTAGAAGGGGTGCTCAAAGTTTTTGTACCCAGGGACCCCTTAAACTGCAATATTGGATAACTGTGATAATTGATTAATTCACAATTCACAATGTAGCAGGAAGGTGGTAAAGGTTGGTAAATGTTGGTTCTGTATGGTGTCAACACTGCACCCTTGCCATCGTCTGTATGTTGTGATGGGCAAGGCAAACCTGGCACTTCTCTTTGCACTGAGCCACACTTGTGTACACTAGCTTCCTGTCCCACATCCTGCTGTGCTGGCAATGGTTCCAAATTGTCAGAACTTCATGCGCAGACACTCTCCATCCACACTGTCATCAGGGTTCTTCACGTAGAGGTTCAGACCCAACAGCAGAGAAGACGGAGTCAGCATCGTGTGTGTGTGTGTGTGTGTGTGCATTTACTTGCTCAAACTTGTGATTGTGTTTGGTCTGCGCTTGGCCCATGTACACCTGCCTGCACATACGCACACACCATTACCTTGAGCTTTTCCTTGTTGTAAGGAAACTTTCCACAAGGTTGTATACTAGTACACTTGGCTGCAGTGTACATTCACCATCTACACATCCTCATGCCTCTCAAATGGCAAAACCTTTTGACTTCCAATTCTCATCTGTCAGGACACAAGCACTTGGTGCTGGACCTGGAGCACACAAACCGACCAACAATTTTAAGGCTCAGTCTGAAATGCATTCTAACAAAATTTATTCATAATGTTTATTTCATTTTCAAATGCATAACTCGATATGTTCATGTGAATATATAGAACTCCTTACACTCTCTATTCTTACCACTCACTGAAGATGTCTTTCAGCTTTGTGTTGTCCATGTCTTGACCCAAGTTTTTGATGTACTGTATATGTTGGTGGAGACTTGGAAGCAAGGGTCCACACCCACTCCCAAGTGCTCAATAAACCTGTAACAAGACAGATACATTGTTCTTAGAGTCTTTATCTAAACACTGTTAGTCTTTATGCGTACACCACCACAATTACAACTTGATCTTGACTGAAAAACCCTTATAAGGACCTTTGTATCAACTATATAAGGATTTCAATAAACATCAAATGGAATTAGTTAAGTACAAAGGAATAAATGTAAAACAAAACCCTGACATTTGAACCCAGACTGGTAAAACTTAGTAATTTAAATGTATTTTACACAGCAGTTCCCGTTGAGCCTCTCCATCACCATATTCGCTGCCTCCATAGACCCAAGTGGACCTTTTCATAGCCACACCCCTTCTCATAACCTACAGCCTTCAGGGCAATGCAAAGAATGTATGTCAAACTGAGCTAATACAGAACTTTTAAAAAAGTATTCAAAAATTGCTTATCATGCTATATAGATTAACATTAAAATATTTCAAAGTTTGAATTTGCATTACAGAATCTTTCCAAAGATGGAGAAGTTGTCATAAAGGGCCATGCTGTCAACTGACTTGTCTAGGTTATTGATGAGCAGGTTTCCAATGCCATTGTTCCTCAGGGATGAATCCCTCTGAGACCAAATGATATGCACGAGCAGCCCCATTAGGAGTTCAAAATTGAGCATTTCGATTTCATAGCTTAGTAATTTCAATAAAATGCTAGTGTCTTAGTGGTTAATTAGCTTAATCTGACACAGAATAAGGATATGAAAGAAATCAAGCCATTAATTGAACTATTTGTTGTTTAAAAATAAATAACGCAAAAACATTTTAACTTATAAAAATATTTATTGTCATGTCATATATGGCACAGAGCTTGACCTTATCCATGTAATAAAGCAGTAAAATAAACTACATAACTACATAAAGTAAACATAGCCTTGAGTACTGTAGACTATAAACTTGTATTAAAATGTAGAAATAGTGAAGCATTCTCCTGTGTTCTGTATGGTTTATATTATCATTGGCTCATTGGTGAAAGTTTATGTAAGTGTTGCCAAGTAAGGAGCTTGTCTTCCTGTCTCTGCAGAGCTGGATGGAGTGAATGTGTCCTGCGGTGTTGAATTTCTCCACAAACATGGGCTCATCACATCGGGGTGCAGATCACCCACAATGCGCCCATAACAAAAGTTGGGTTCATTTTACCTAAAAAAATAAATAAATAAATCATACTGTCAGTGTTGGAGAAAAGCACTAACAGCAACTGAAGTGCCAACTGAACATTTATTAGGTTGACCAACATGCCAACTTATTGTTTTAAACAGACAAATCGTAGTATAATTACACTAACAACACTTCTCATAACACTTAAAGACCTAAATGTGACCTAAATGAGCATGATATGAAAAAAAAATAGTTAAAACACTTAAAAAGTCATAACACTTAAAGACCTAAATGTGACCTAAATGAGCATGATATGAAAAAAAATAGTTAAAACAAATGCTAATAAGCAATCTTTTTACTATTAGTATGCTTAACACTCTATTAGTATTGAAACATAAAAAATACAAATCAATAAATTATTACAAGGTTATTTACTATGGATATATCACACAATGTACAAGATTAAATGCTGCTCATTGCTGCTAAATTGCTGGGATGTAATATGACAAAATAATAGGAGCTTCAGCTGTCCAAATTTTCTAACAAATAACAAATAACAACAAATAACTTGACTAGCTAAGTGCACGAGTCCCAAAGAGCTTAGTAAATTAATCACAACCTCATACTAAATGTAATAAGTAAAATAAATGTAATTCAAAATAGCTTAATATATGAATACAGAAAAACTACATTTAATCATTTCTGTACACAAAACATGCCAAGTTGCAATTAATATAAAAATATATTTTAGTGTTTCAACAGTTTGTGTTTGCCCATTAGGCAATGACCAGTCAAGTGTTGTGTGTGTTTACCAGGTTTTATATCCCTTTACTATTATAAAGCACAGCCATATTGTATGTTTTCAACATTACATCTCAGAATGCAGTACTAGTAAATTCAATGTTAAGCTGAACTATAGTGTGTGTGTGTGTGTGTGTGTGTGTGTGTGTGTGTGTGTCGTGTGTGTGTGTGTGTGTGTGTGTGTGTGTGTGTGTGTGTTTTCATTTCATTCAAGGACCTTGCAAGGATAGAAATCTGCCTTAATAGAGACAAAGTCCAGTTAACTTATATTCCTTGGACCACATTTGACTTTGGACACCATGGAATATAAGCAATATGTATAGTGCCCTCCACTAATATTGGCACCCTAGGTAAATATGACCAATGAAGGCTCTGGAAATTCTTCTTTATTGGTAGCATTCCATTTGCAGGCAGAATTTTAACATACTTTATTACGACATTATTAGGAGAACTTTGCAATTTACACAGCTGTATGTAGTATGTATGTCATCATTCAATATACCATTGGAAAGCTAAGAATCTTGTTATTCGATTGATATGAACAGTTTAATATAAGTTATATAACAGTTTATATAATCACAACAGCAGCTACAATCAATGTCTTTGTCAGATCACCAGCACACAAACAAAGAAACAACAAACCGGGCAACTCACACTTGAAGCCTCATAGCAGTCCAATGATCCATAACATCCAGACAAAAACTTCTTACACTAGCAAAGGTCCAACCAATCGAATTATGTAAAATATTTAGTCCAAAACACATTTTACATCAATAAATCCACACGAATTAGTGTTGGATAATTCTATATTATCTCCGAAGGCCTCATTGTTCTCCTTATCTCCTCAGTGCACGAGTGAACACACCTAATGGCTAAATCTTAAAATGTTCCCCGGGCAGTCGCTAGTGGGGTGAAAGGTGGTGATGATTATAGGGCCCCTCATTGCCCAGGGGGCCCCACTAAATTCAGGAGTTAGGCTTTATAGGCCTTCTCTATGAATAATTCTAGTACAGTGGCAAGAACAAGTATGTGAACCTTTTGGAATTTTATGGTTTTCTGCATAAATTTGTCATAAAATGTGATCTGATCTTTGTCTATTGACAAATATAATGTGCCTAAAATAATAACACAAAAAAAATTCTGATCCCTCATGTCTTTATTGAACACACTCATTCAACATTCAAAATGGCAGTGGAAAAAGTAAGTGAACCCTTAGAATTAATAACTGGTTGACCCACCCGGCAGCAATAACCTCAACCAGGTGTTTCCTTTAGCTGTGGATCAGAGCTGCACATCGTTCAGGAGGAATTCTAGCCCATTCTTCCTGGCAGAACTGTTTTAGCTCGGCCATAATCTTTGGACGTCTCATGTGTATCTCTCTCTTCAAGTCATTCCATAGCATCTCTATTGGGTTGAAGTCTGGGCTCTGACTCGGCCACTCCAAAATGGCAGATTTTGTTTTTCTGAAGCCATTCTTTTGTGCACTTGCTCCGGTGTTGTGGGTCATTGTCCTGTTGCATCACCCAACTTCTACACAGTTTCAGCTGACGTACAGTCATTCTCACATTATCCTGAAGAATTGTCTGATGTACTTGGGAATTCATCTTCCCCTCAATGATTGCAAGCTGGCCAGGCCCTGAAGCAGCAAAGCAGGCCCAAATCATGGTGTTTCCTCCACCATACTTTACGGTTGGGATGATGTTTTCATGATGATATACCATGCCCTTTCTACACCAGATGTAGTGCTGTGTGGTTTTTCCAAATAGTTCAATCTTAGTTTCATCAGTCAACAAAACATTTTGCCAGTACTGCTGTGGAGTGTCAATGTGCTCTTTCGCAAACTTCAGGCATGCAGCAATGTTCTTTTTGGTAAGCAGTGGCTTCCTTCGTGGTGTCCTTTCATAGATACCCTGCTTGTTCAATGTTTTGCGTATTGTAGACTCATGAACAGACATGTTAGACAGTTCCAATGATGCCTTCTAATCTTTGGCTGTCATTCAGGGTTGTTTCTTCACCTCATTAATGAGTCTTCATTGTGCTCTTGGTGTAATTTTGACTAGGCATCCAATTCTTGGTAAAGTAGCAACAGTCCCTAAGTGTCTCCATTTGTAAAATGTTTGCCTAACTGTAGACTGGTGAATTTCTAAAGTCTTTGAAATCACTTTGTGACCCTTGGTAGCTTTATGTAAGTCAACAATTCTTGATTGTAGATCCTCTGAAAGCCTTTTGGCGAGGCATGGCTCACATAAGCATGTGCTTCTTGTGCAGAGAAACCTCCAAAAGTTTGAGGCGTTTTTATCAGTCAAAGTAGCTGTAGTGGACACCTCCAAACTAATTTTCTTAATGAGACTCCAGGTCTGCAAAAAAAAAAGCTTTTCTGAGGTCATTAACTCAAGGGTTCACATACTTTTCCCACAAGCACTATGAGTTTTTTTTTGTTGTTGTTGTTGTTGTTCTCAATAAAGACATGAAAGATCAGAATTCTTGTGTGTGTTATTATTTTAGACACATTACATTTGTCAATACCCCTGATTATGCAGAAAACCATGAAATTCCAAAAGGTTCACATACTTTTTCTTGCCACTGTACATATATATATATATATATATATATATATATATATATATATATATATATATATATGTTTGTATGTTGCAGCATCAGCTTGTATGCCTGAGAAGATTACAAAAACATGCAATTCCTCCCCCCCTAAGAATGGTTTAGTCCCCAGCTAGTGAACATCACCAATCGGAGTTTACTCTGATCTGAGAACAGTTGAAGTTAGAAGTAAAGTTACAGTCGAAGAACAGAAGACGGAGTTATTGAAAAAATCAGATGGAAAACATAAATCTGGGTACCAGAAACATAATGAAAAGGAAGGAAGAGAGGCCAAGAGGAAAGATATAATGTACTAATTATTAACAACTTACCAAAATCATAAGCCTGCTATTACCTATTGATTATGTAAACAATCTTGTGTATTTGTTAACAGTAGCTAGTCATTTGTCCTGCATTAGTTATTGATTAGTTTTACATTTATTATGAAACTGTATATAGTTTCTGGGTAGTTATCCGGGAGGCACGGAAGAAGTAGTAGTTATTAATTAGCTAATAGTGAATTACCGCATTCATCTGTGTACTATTGCTTAATATTTTGTTAATCAGCATTTCATGTCAGTTACTTACTAGAATATGAATATTTCATTACTCATTTCTTTCTATTTAGGTATTCATTAATGACGATCACCTGATTATTTTGATGCCCGATTTACTTTTGCGGGAATAGGACACTTAATAAGAGCTGTCGCCCTGTATACCCCTGCCGGTGCTGTCACATCATTTTCTCATTACTCTTCTGGCTCACACTGACGAACGATTATGTGGCCAAAGTCCCCGTCTTTTTGTGCTATTATGTAAATAGGGTTGGTTTGTATAACCATGTGAGGGTAAAAATGGATATGCGTGTCACAAGGCTTACAGACCTGCGGGCTGCTGATATGATATCTGTCAAGAAAACGAGAATACAATTCACTTCTCTTGGATGGATACAATTATTAGCTTTATTTAATAATATATTGTGCAGTAGCATATCTGTGATGGACTGGCACCCTGTCCAGGGTGTACCCCGCCTCGTGCCCGATGATTCCTTGGATAGGCTCCAGGTTCCCCGTGACCCTGAAGGAGTAAGCGGTAGAAGATGGATGGATGGATTATTTTATATTTGACTGCATTATTTTCAATTTCTGAATATTTATATATATATATATATATATATATACACACACACACACACAAAATTCATTCATTTATTGCCTTTTGTTATTATTTTATTAGTTTGTCTTATATAGTTGCTTGATTTAACAATGGCTACATACCATTGTTTTGATGTAATATTTATATAAACATTTAAAATGTTGTTTTGTTATTTTGTAAGAAATCCTTATTAGGTTACATGGCACCATCGTGTAGCCACTGAACTGATGAAAAGAATGGTATCTTGCTTCGATTCGTGCGTTTCAATACTTAAAAGTCTCTGAGTAAAGCTCTGTTAACGATGGCACAAGAGTGCATAAAAGTGCACAAAGGTTTCAATTATGAATACACAAATAAAAATACATATAAGTATACATATAAATATACATTTTGTAGATTGCCAGATGTGATATGATAATAAAAATCGAGAGTAGCAGACTGTTTATCCTAGTTAAGTGTACATGGTTACCAAGGGACCTTTGGAGTCTTCAAAAGTTTTTGGTAAAAAAAAAAAAAAAAAACCGCATGGACATACCATTTGAAAAACATGTGTAAAATTTGATATTGTTATCAAATTTGAACTTGGAGTAGGAAGCGCTTCATGCTGTAGTCCAGTTGTGTTTTCCAGCAAATAGCTCCCAGCTGTAGTCATCTGCAGGCATCTGTATGCAAAAACAAATCAGGTGGAAAAAAAACCTTCTGTTTCAGGATGATCAAACTTAGTGTGTTCAATAGAGACCAAAACCATGCATGTACTCCATATAGTAAATGGTCTGCACTTATATAGTGCTTTTTTAAGCTTAGTGGTTCCAAAGAGCTTTACACTGTGTCTCATTCACACCAATGGTAGCAGAGCTGCCACATAAGGTGCTAACTTGCCATCAGGAGCAACTTGGGGTTCAGTGTCTTGCCCAAGGACACTTCGGCATGTGGTCCAGAAATCAAACTGCCAACCCTATGATTAGTTGACAGCCTGCTCTACCAACTGAGCCACAGCCACCTATGGCTCAAGAAAAGCTTTAATTTAACTTTGGGTATGCCTTGGAAAGGCATTTTAGGGTAATTTTACTGAAACTCCTAGAGGCTAACCTTTTGATATTCCCATTGATAGTTTATATTTTCTAGTACACCTAGGTGACTAGGAACTGGAACTTGATCAACCATGACTTCCTGTTTCACATGGGTATAAATATGACATAACACATTGGCCAAATTCCCTTAATCATTCATAACAATGGGTAAGACCAAGGAATATAGCTGTGATGTGTGGCAAAATGTTGTTGAGCTTCATAAAATGGGGTGTGGCTATAGGGGAATAGCACAAGTATTGAAAATGCCCATTTCCACAATCAAGGCAATAATTAACATGGCACAGGCGGCAAGTTGCCTGGACATTTTATGAATCAACCTGGAATTGGACATGTGTCTATATTGTCTCAATGCACTGTGAAGAAGATGGGTCAAGTGGCCAAAATATCTCCAAGGATCACAGCTGGAGAATTGCATGAGTTAGTTGTGTCTTGGGGTGAGAAAGTCTCCAAACTACAATCCAAAGTCACCTTCATCACTACAAGTTCTTTGGAAGACTTTCAAGAAAAACCCTTCCACACCCTTACAACCCAAGCATCTTCAGTTTGCCAGACTCTACTGGAACTTCAAATGGGATCAGGTTCTATGGTCAGATGAAACCAAAATAGAGTTTTTTGGTAATAAACGCCAGAGGTGGTTTTGGTGTACTCAGAGAGGTAGCCATATGGAAAAGTACCTCATGCCCACAGTTAAATATGGTGGTGTTTTGGGGCTGTTTTTCTGCTAGAGGACCTGGACATTTTGTTAGGATACATTTCATCATGGACTCTACAGATATTAAATGAAAACCTGACTGCCTTTGCCAAAAAGCTTAAAAGGGCTGTGGTTCCAGCAGGACAGTGATCCAAAACATACATCCAAAACAAAAATTATTTACTGACCAAGGTCCTCCCATGGCCATCCCAGTCCTCTGACTTGAAACCCATAGAAAACTTGTAGGGTGACCTGAAGAGGAGACTCCTCCATCGAGCAACTCAAAATTTGAATGATCTGGAGAGATTCTATATGATGGAATTGTCTCAGATCCCTTGCCATGTATTCTCCAACCACATCGACCATTATAGGAGAAGACTCAGAGCTGTTATCTTGGCACAAAGTATTGACTAAAAGGGTGCCAATAATTGTTACGCACCTATATTTAACAAAGATATTTTTTGATATACTTGTGTTGTCTGCAATTGCTTGATATCCATGAGAGCAGAGTATTTTGTGAATTTTATGAAAGTTAAACAATAAAGACAATTTTTCACAGCCTTCTTTGCTTATATTTACCAAGGGTGCCAATATTACTGGAGGGCACTGTATACAAAGTATGTCTATAATGTAAGAGTGGACCAGTTGCTTCCTGGCTTTAAAAACAAGCAATAAAACTTTATATTCAATCCAAAAATGAACTGGAACTTAAAGGATGGAGGCTCAAACCGGGGTAATTTGATCCATTTTGTTTGTACCCCAAATGCTGCAGATAGATGGCTGATCTCAACAATTCTATAAACCAGTCAGGAACAAATAAACATATTAATAAATGTTTCTTGTCATGTGAGGAGAAAATAGTTTAAAGTTTGTTTGCATTAAATAATCTGCTTTGTTTTACTTTCATATTTTAGCTCTTGGTCAAAAGTTAGCCCAAGGTTTTTGGCTTGGTCTTCATAAGGTGCAAGCTTTCTATTGCACCATCAACTTATGAGGGCTTTAGAATAAAATGTACCAATAGGCAAAGTATTATTTATTTGCTCATTAGATTCTTGCTATATAGCATTAGTAAAATCAAACATTGTTATATTTTGATTAGGAATGCTGTGAAAGTGTGCATTTGATGAAAAAGATTTGTACTGATTAACTGCGGAAGTGCTAGCAGATGCCTGTGCTTTTTCTCTGTGCCAACTAAATAAAAATGCATTGCATGTCCCATGGGCTGCTGCTCGTCCCTCTGGACATACAAAAGAGAGCATCAGGCAGCGAACCTCACGGTCCAGCTATATGCCTCTGTTTTTCCCCGTTCGCCTCTGTGGATTATAAGGCACTCACACTGCTGTCATGATCTTACACAAACAACATTTGTCAGCTCATTTATCAGAGTTCCCATTACTTGTCTACTCTGGTGCAGCGGCTATTTCTGGATTGTAGCTTAAGGCCAAAATATATATGTCATCTTAAAAATTGCCTCCATAGTCTTCTCTTATGTTCACACATTTTCTGCAAATGTCATTAGCAGTAATTGTGGTTCGATGGCAAAGGCATTAGATGTATTTGTTGTGCTTATGTAGTGGATTAAGTAAATGGGACTTGAAACAAAATCTTGAAAACATCCATTGACCAAACTTTTGGCTTGGCTGAAAAGTTTATGCTGATCTCAGACATGCTAAATTAGAAAATGGCCATGTTATTACATAGGCCTGTTGAAAACTTTCACATGGAGTTCAGTGGCATAAGTTGTAAATCAAAATTGGAACCTGGTACATGCAGAAAAATGTACCCAACTCTTAAATGTGGTGTTATTTGTTAGTATTATTAATTCTAATGAGCAACAGCAGGATATGTATTATTATATATTGCTTATAAGCTATAAACAGCATCCTAAAGTTCATTCCTCTTGACATTTTTTATATAATAATAGATCTCTCAGTTATTTTTACAACAGTAGTTATGTTTATAAGGCAAGGCTTATACTTTGATGCCTGGCTTAATTAAATTGAAGCAATTTAGTCATTGCTAGGCTCCTAGTAACTCGTAAAAATAAAATAAATAAATAAATAAATAAATAAAGGATACCTGGTTAAAGGGACATGTTTCTCAGATCATGTTGTGTTCCATGTTTTATTAGGTTGTTATAACTAGTATCACTGATGAATCAGTCATCAATATGAAGATCTGCCTGTATTTTTCTCATTTGTAAGTCGCTTTGGATAAAAGCATCTTCTAAGTGAATAAATGTAAATGTAAATGTAGATATGTTAAGGTCAGTTTGGAAAAAAATAATAATTGTGTACATCTTTGAACCCAATAATCTTTTTGCCTCAATAACAGAGTTGGAAAGTAACACTAATCTCTTAAGACTGCTATGACTGAGAGATAAGGTAGAGAGAGAATAACAGAACACTGTGATTGAATGAGACAAAAATGACACTAAGTACTGTGCTGTTCTCTGACAGATGTTGTTAAACACTGAATGTTAGAGGAAATTGAGGGAATTTGTTTGAATCGTGTATTTATGCTCATTAAAAATCCCTTGTCATTTAGAAGAGCAGGTTTTAATTGAGCTAAATCCATTTTTGAGGGAGAGTACCAAAATGAGGCATTCTGTTAGAAATGAAAGAAACAATCCAGACATTTCCCTCAGAACTATGGCACATTCGAACAATCTTCACTCATATAAAGAGTAGTGAAATTTGACAGCCCGATAAGTATATATTAAATTTGAATAGTATTTTAAAATTCTAAATTTTAAAAAACAATATATTTCCGGTGTAAATCATTGTCATATCAATCAGCACCGGACTCCGGACTACCTTCTACAAACATGGACAGTATTGGCTACAACACCCAGTCACCATGTTCTTTGTCACCCAATTTCTGATCACACACACACACAGACACTATATATATATATATATATATATATATATATATATATATATATATATATATATATATATATATATATATATATATATATATATATATATATATATATATGAAAAAACTACTTTTTACAACCAGTATTGGTATACCTATAGGCCACACTACATTGCAACTTTTATTTATTTACTTTTCACATCGCTAGTTCAGTGTTATTTTTAATCAAACAATTACATCCATCAGGAATCGAGTTTAAGATTAGTGTGAACTTGTGTTGGTTTCTCTGAACAAATATGTCTGAAAATAACTGCATCACACTATAAAGGAGACATATTTTAGTGATGAAAACAAGACTATAGACTATGGAATAACCATGTCCATTTCTAGCAATGTTTATAACTCTGAAAGATTCATACAGCAAACGGATACATACTTGTTTAGAATCTGTGCAAACAGGAAATTAGAATACTGTTGACATACAACTCTTATTATTATATTATAACAATTTATTTAAGAACTAACAAATATGGGCAGCTCATTGTCTTTTTTGTCTTTGTTGTTGATTACTTAACTGGTGAACTTTACTAAAATTGTCTCAATGGTATTTGGGCTTGAAGCCTAATTCAGAGAATAAATATAGTCTTGGCTAAACTTGTTCAGACTTTACACATTAGTGGATTTCTTTTTTCACCTTGTGCTAATCTTATGCAAGAAAATATCCAACTGTTAAAAGTTAATCATAATGAAAAGATGATAGCAGCCAAGGGAAATGCTGGGAATAGAAATTACGTAGGCTGTGTTTACTGCTTCTGAAAAAAGGCACTTCAGATACTCTTACTGGTGTCATTCAGAGATTAGTGTGCTGAACACTGTGATTTAAATACTCAATTGTTTGATTGGCAGGTGTGGATGGGGATTATCTGAAAAGCTCCTTCCATCTATTATTTTGAACTCCTCTTATTTAGACACCAGCAATTGGATTTGCATCAAGAAACACCTCTGAAATGGCACTGGTTCCAAAACAAGCTTGAAATGGCAACATGAATAATTATAATGTATGAAAGAGATACATTACATGTGTTGTTCTTTATATATATATATATATATATTATCCATCCATCCATCCATCTTCAACCGCTTAGTCCTGCTTCAGGGTCGCGGGGAACCTGGAGCCTATCCCAGGAAGCATCGGGCACAAGGCGGGGTACACCCTGGGCAGGGTGCCAGTCCATCGCAGGGCACAATCACATACACACTCACACACCCATTCATACACTACGGACAATTTACCAAGCTGCCAATCAACCTACCATGCATGTCTTTGGACTGGGGGAGGAAACCGGAGTACCCGGAGGAAACCCCCGCAACACGGGGGTTAACCACTAAGCCACCGTGCGCCCCTATATATATATAAAAAAACATAATAAAAAAAAAAAATATATATATATATATATATGTATCTTTAGATCCAAATCTAATTATTTAAAATATTGTGCTATTTACAAATACATATTTTGATTTCACATATCCTTTCTCCCATTCTACTAAATTGAGTACATTAACTTATAGGAAAACTATTGCTTTTTTGTTGTTGTTGTTGTTTTTTTTTTTGTTTTGGAATGTTTTTTTATTCATAAACTGAAGTGTAGAAAAACGAGCTTCAGGACATTACTGCCACATGACTCCGTTTGTAGGAAAGATATCATCGTGTTTCATACTTACAGCAATCTGGATAATGTCAAAGGATCAATGCAGAGAATCAAATGATGCATGCCATGCATTCTAATGGGTGCCTGAGCTTTAAGTGGAAACACTCAAATTACAATTATGCGTCTCAGAGATCCGGGTACTTTCTAAAAGCATCCATACAGATATTCCAGCTAGTGTTCCCATTTGATTTATTTTAAAAGCATTTGCCTCTGCTTATTCAATTCCCTTTCTGCACATGATGAAACTGGTCCAAGATTTTTATCCATCTGAAACAGAATGTATAATTTTGGAACTCTCATTCTGGGGCTCAGGGATGTGATGTAATGTGATGCGTGCATGTTCGCTATCTGTAATGATAGAGTATTAATAGCCATAAAAATATGGTTCTCCCCGGTCATCTTTCAATAAATGGAATATAATATCTAATGGAATTTTAAATAGAAATCCCTATTTTGAATCCCTATCAAAGCTATGTGATGGAAACAAACTTGGTACAGCCAAAATATCACAAAACAATTATCACTATAATAAAACCAGTATGACCATCTTGCTCCGTCCTGATTCCACTCCACATGTTACTGCTCTCACACTCATGTCATTGAATCTACTGTGTATATTAATAGCTTTTTTATTCAGTTTGTGAGGTTTTACCATTCTTTTTTCACATTCTTTATCTCTAGTTTGATCCAGTTACTTTGCTTGCTCAATAGCAAAGTTTGACCATGACTCTGCCAGCTCATTTGGGATGTTAATGCAGATTAAGCCTGTGTCCAACTGTCTCCAAATACACAACATTCATAGGTTCCAGGGTTCATTGTTAAGTAAGCCCTCTAGTTACTTTAAGTAAAATATTTATACAGTTCATGTCCATGTTAGCTATATAGAAAAAAAGGCAACAAAAAAGCATCACAGCTTATTTATATACAGCTCCAATTCCAAAAAAGTTGGGACATTGTGTGAAGTGCAAATAAAAACAATGCAATAAGTTTCAAATCTCATACTTTATTCACAATAGAACATATCAAATGTTTAAACCGAGGAAATGAAACTAAGAAAAAAATAACGTAATTTTGAATTTGATGGCCGCAACATGTCTCAAAAAAGTTTGGACGGGGCAAAAAAATCCTGGAAAAGTGAGTGTTACTGAACAAAAAACAGATATGGAAAAAGTACGTACTGATATACTGAAGCATATACAGAGCATGATCCCCTCCCTGAGCCGCAGGGCAGTATTCCAGCATGATAACGACCCTAAACACACCTCCAAGATTACCACTGCCTTGCTAAAGAAGGTGAGGGTGAAGGTAACCCTATTGAGCATCTGTGGGGCATCTTCAAATGGAAGGTGCAGGTGCACAAGATCTCTAACATCCACCAGCTCAGTGATGTCGTCATTGAGGAGTGAAGAGGACTCCAGTGGCAACCTGTGAAGCTCTGGTGAACTCCATGCACAAGAGGGTTAAGGCAGTGCTGGAAAATAAAATTTGTGGCCACACAAAATATTAACACTTTGGGCCCAATTTGGACATTTTCACTTAGGGGTGTACTCACTTTTGTTTCCAGTGGTTTAGACATTAATGGCTGTGTGTTGAGTTATTTTGAGGGGACAGCAAATTTACACTGTTACACAAGCTGTACACTGACTACTTTACATTGTACTAAAGTGTCATTTCTTCAGTGTTGTCACATGAAAAGATATAATCAAATATTTACAAAAATGTGAGAGGTGTACTCACTTTTGTGAAATACTGTACAGTGGTGTGAAAAAGTGTTTGCCCCCTTCCTCATTTCCTGTTCCTTTGCATGTTTGTCACACTTAAGTGTTTCGGAACATCAAACCAATTTAAACAATAGTCAAAGACAACACAAGTAAACACAAAATGCAATTTGTAAATGAAGGTGTTTATTATTAAAGGTGAAAAAAATCCAAACCATCATGGCCCTGTGTGAAAAAGTGATTGCCCCCTAAACCTAATAACTGGTTGGGCCATCCTTAGCAGCAACAACTGCAACCAAGCGTTTGCAATAACGTGCAATGAGGCTTTTACAGTGTCCTGGAGGAATTTTGGCCCACTCATCCTTGCAGAATTGTCCTAATTCAGTTACATTAGAGGGTTTTCGAGCATGAACGGCCTTTTTAAGGTCATACCACAACATCTCAATAGGATTCAAGTCAGGACTTTGGCTAGGCCACTCCAAAGTCTTCATTTTGTTTTTCTTCAGTCATTCGGTGGTGGACTTGCTGGTGTGTTTAGGATCATTGTCCTGCTGCAGAACCCAAGTTCGTTTCAGCTTGAGTACACAAACAGATGGTCGGACATTCTCCTTCAGGATCTCTTGGTAGACAGCAGAATTCATAGTTCCTTTTATCACGGCAAGTCTTCCAGGTCCTGAAGCAGCAAAGCCCGCCCCAGACCATCACACTACCACCACCATATTTTACTGTTGGTATAATGTTCTTTTTATGAAATGCAGTGTTCCTTCTACGCCAGATATACTTGGACACACACCTTCCAAAGAGTTCCACTTTTGACTCATCGGTCCACAGAATGTTGTCCCAAAAGTCTTGGGGATCATCAAGATGTGTTGTGGAGAAATTGAGATGAGCTTTGATGTTCTTTTTGCTCAGCAGTGGTTTTCTCCTTGGAACTCTGCCATGCAGGCCATTTTTGCCCAGTCTTTTCCTAATGGGAGGTGAAGAAAGCCGGTTTTTTTACGTTGTTGTGGGGTCTTTTGTACCTCTTGGATAGTCGTCGCTGCGCTCTTGGGGTAATTTTGGGCGGCCAGCCACTCCTGGGAAGGTTCACCACTGTTCCATGTCTTCGCCATTTGTGGATAATGGCTCTCACTGTGGTTCGCTGGATTCCCAAAGCTTTGGAAATGGCTTTATAACCCTTTCCAGACTGATAGATCTCAATTACTTTCTTTCTCAATTGTTCCTGAATTTCTTTGGGTCTCGGCATGATGTGTAGCTTTTAAGGATCTTCTGGTGGACCTTACTGTGTCAAGCAGCTCCTATTTAAGTGATGCCTTGATTGTGAACAGGTGTGGCAATAATCAGGCCTGGGTGTGGCTAGAGAAATTGAACTCAGGTGTGGACAACCACAGTTATAGTATGTTTTAACAAGGGGGGCAATCACTTTTTCACACAGGGCCATGATGGTTTGGATTTTTTTTCACCTTTAATAATAAACACCTTCATTTACAAATTGCATTTTGTGTTTACTTGTGTTGTCCTTGACTATTGTTTAAATTGGTTTGATGTTCCGAAACACTTAAGTGTGACAAACATGCAAAGGAACAGGAAATGAGGAAGGGGCAAACACTTTTTCACACCACTGTATATATATATATATATATATATATATATATATATATATATATATATATATATATATATATATATATATTATACAGTCATTTGAAAAAATAAGTACACACCAAGGAAATTCATGGCTTTTTGGACATATTTGGACAAGCGAACATTTGATCCTATGTGAAACACTGGCTTTTAATACAGTTTAATACACTCCATCAAATTACTAAAATGTGGTACTTATTTTTGCAACTTAAATTAACAAAAAAAAAACAGATCAGTCACATGGAAAAAGTAAGTACATCCCTACATTTATCACACCTTCAAATCCATCAAATCCATAAATGCATAAATCCCATATTTAAACCCCTCTCATATCTAGTGTCTGGTGTTTCCTTTGCTATTGAGTGTCTGGTATCATCATGCCAACATCTAAAGAGTTCTATAAGGGTTTCAGAAAAAAAAAAGGTTGTGGATGCCTATGAGTTTGGCAAGGGATTTAAAAATATCTCCACATTTATTTGAAAAATACATCATTCTACTGTAAGGAAAATCAAATACAAGTGGTTGAGATTTCAAATGACTGCCAATTTGTCCAGGACTGGCGTCCCAGCTAATGCAACCCAAAAGCAGACCCTCTGATGCAGTCTCCAAGAACCTCAACATTTCATCACAGTAATTGCTAGTAAGTCTTGCAACTGTTTGGTGTCAAAGTGCATGCTTCTACAATCAGAAAGAGACTGCACAAATTTTACCTGCATGGGAGGCGTGCAAGGAAAAGGGCTTTTCAAGAATACAGTTTGCCAATGAGCATATTAGGCAAAGACCAGGCCTTTTGGCATAATGTGCTGTGGACAGAGTTGTTTGGTCACAATAACAGCAGACATATTTGGAGCAGACCAAAGACAGCTTTTCAGGAGAAACACCTCATATCAACTGTGAAGCTTGGTGGTGGAAATGTTATGGTTTGGGGTTACTTCACTGCCTCAGGCACTGTTCAGCTTGCATTAATTGATTCAACTATGAATTCTGCATCATATCAAAGAGTGCTTGAAGATAAATGTGAGGCCATCTGTCTGAGAGTTGACATTTATGTAATATATATACTGCTCAAAAAAATAAAGGGAACACTTAAACAACACAATGTAACTCCACTCACACTCCTGTGAAATCAAACTGTCCACTTAGGAAGCAACACTGATTGACAATCAATTTCACATGCTGTTGAAATAGACAACAGGTGGAAATTATATTCAATTAGCAAGACACCCCCAATAAAGGAGTAGTTCTGCAGGTGTAACCACAGACCACTTTTCAGTTATTATGCTTCTTGGCAGATGTTTTGGTCACTTTTGAATGCTGGCGGTGCTATCACTCTAGTGGTAGCATGAGACGGAGTCTACAGCCCACACAGGTAGTGTAGTTCATCCAGGATGGCACATCAATGTGAGCTGTGGCAAGAAAGTTTGCTGTGTCTGCACGCCACGTTGCACCACAGACTGTCCAGGAGTTGGCGGATGCTTTAGTCCAGGTCTGGGAGGAGATCCCTCAGGAGACCATCCGTCACCTCATCAGGAGCATGCCCAGGCATTGTAGGGAGGTCCTACAGTTGCGTGGAGGCCACACACACTACTGAGCCTCATTTTGACTTGTTTTAAGGACATTACATGTAGTTTTCCACTTTGATTTTGAGTGTGACTCCAAATCCAGACCTCCATGGGTTGATAAATTTGATTTCCATTGATAATGTTGTGTGATTTTGTTGTCAGCACATTCAACTATGTAAAGAAAGGAGCATTTAATGAGATTATTTCATTCATTCAGATCTAGGATGTGTTATTTTAGTGTTCCCTTATTTCTATATATTTATATATATTCATTCAGTTTACTTGACAGAATAAAAGCATATTGCCATTGCTACATATTAAATATATTCATTCATGTAAATGTGTGCTAAAGCACAGGATAGTACAATACAACTAAAACAGGTCAATTGTTACAGTAAGTGACAGTGTACCACTGACCAGTACACAGTTTTAGTGTGAAAGAGTCCAATGTACCAGGTAGTGCAAAGGATAGGTGCCAAAGAATAACAATATACTGTAATTTTTAAAATGGTCTAACTGTAAACATAATATGCTATGACTTAGCTTATAACAAATATGGACATAGCAGTATTGTGGTAGCAGCCAGGTAAAGTGAATAATAGTGACAAGAAATTAAATATAATATTTTTTTATAAATACAGTAGCAGCAAAAATGCAGAGTCAATGCAGGAATGTGAAAATATTGCAATGGGAGTGGGATGGTGTTCAGTGTGTTTGTGTGTGTGTGTGTGTGTGTGTGTGTGTGTGTGTGTGTGTGTGTGTGTGTGTGTGTGTGTGTATGTGTGTGTGTGTGTGTGTGTGTGTGTGTTTGTGCACGCATGTGTGTCAGACCAGTTTTTTTTTAGTATTGAGGAGTCTGATGGCTTGGGGGACAAAGCTGTTACACAGTCTGGCCGTGAACACTTCCATACCTTTTTCCAGACGGCAGGAGAGTGAAGAGTGTGTCTGAGGAGTGATTGGGGTCATCTATAATGCTTGTGGCTTTGCAGATGCAGAGTCTGGTTTAAATGTTTATGATTGAGGGAAGAGAGACCCAAATGATATTCTCAGCCATCTTCACTATCTGCTGCAGTGTCTTGTGATCTGATAAGGTGCATTTTCCAAACCAGACAGTTATGCAGCTGCTCAGGATGCTGTCAATATTTACTCTGTGTAGAATGTTGTGAGGATGGGAGGTGGGAGATAGGCTTTTTTCAGCCTTCGCAGAAAGTAGAGATGCTGCTGGGGTTTATTGGATTTGGAGCTAGTGTTGAGGGACCAGATGAGGTTCTCCGTCAAGTGAACACTAAGGAATTTAGTGCTCTTGAAGATCTCCATGGTAGAGCCATCAATGTTCAGCAGAGAGTGGTTGCACTGTGATCACCTGAATTCAACAGCCATCTGTTTTGTTTTGTCCACATTCAGAGACAGGTTATTGGCTCTGCACCATTCCATTAACCGCTGCACCTCCTCTCTGTATGCTGACTCGTCATGCTTGCTGATGAGACCCACCACAAGCATGGCATTGGCGAACTTGATTATGTGATTCGAGTCATGAATTGCTGAACAGTCATGAGTCAGCAGCGTGAACAGCAATGGACTGAGCACATGGCCCTTAGGGGCCTCCATGTTCAGTGTGATGGTGCTGGAGATGCTATTATTGATCCGGAATGACTCAGGTCTCCCAGTCAGGAAGTCCAGGAACCAGTTGCAGATGGAGGTGTTCAGCCCCAGTAGCTTCAGCTTTCCAATCAGGTGCTGAGGAATGATTGTGTTGAATGTTGAACTGAAGTCTATGAACAGCATTCAAACATGGGTGCCCTTCTTGTCCAGGTGGGTGAGGGCCAGATGTAGGGTGGGATGTAGGATGGCATCATCTGTTGAGTGGTTGGAGCGATATGCGAAGTGCAGCTGGTCCAGTGAGAGGGGCACCAGGGTCTTGATGTGCCTCATGATGAGCCTCTCGAAGCACTTCATGATGATGGTTGTGAGTGTAACAGGACGGTAGTCACTGAGGCAGGACACTGAAGAGTTCTTCAGCACAGGGACAATGGTGGTAGCCTTGAAGCATGTTGGAACGATGGCACTGCTCTGGGAGATGTTTAAGATGTCAGTGAAAATAGTGAAGATGGTGTCTATTAATATTTAATATGTTGGCAACACACTTGCATCCACAAAATAAGAGAATATAAATAAGCTGATCAATTCAAATTTATAATAATGGAACCCTTGACAGGCAATGCTAGCAGTGAATGGTGAGTGTAGTAAAAATACATAGAATTGCATCAAGCATGCAAAGTACCTACAGAATTCTTTGTGCATGCACACAAGAAAAATAAATAGTGAGCTTTTTGTAGCATCTGTGAAATGGACAGTAATCATTACAAATATATTTGGGTTGCAATTAATCAAGTGGGTTCAGGAGTATGTATAACTGCTATGATAACACTCGATAAATAGGCCATTTATATTCTAAATTGAATATGCAGCATATAATCTGAAGTGTGGTAATATTTTCTCAAGTAGCAATTTATTTCCAAACCATGCATTCTAACATTGCAGCTGTGTAAGAGCCAAGGTGATGGATGTTAGGACCAAGGCTGCTGCGTAATATGATATTTATAGAAGAAGTTTCCCAGCTATGACTTTAAAACAGAGCCATGCATGCTTCTATGTCTGGATAAAAACAGTCCATAATGGGGGTCTTTTAATTTGTCTTATTGTTGGTTATATAAGAACTAAGTTGTACTCCTTTCTAACTAGGGCAAAGTAAAACAACCTGGTACAGCAGTTCAATTACATTTTGTTTGCTTTGAATGCTTTGAACAATACACATTGTGAAAAAGGAGTTTTACAGAAATCTGGATGTAAATTTAGATCCTTAATAAGCCAGCCATTGCATGACAATGGCAAAGCAAATCTCAATAAGATGAATGGGCTAGAAATCTTGAGAGCAACCAAACTTAAAACTGAAACATCTACTAGGTGACTCCAGAATGTAGGATTATAAATCATCATTCTGCTAAAACTGTATACTGTAATGTCAAACAGTACTAAGTTTGTTGAAAGGGTGTCTCTGTCATATGCATCCTGGAGCACTGGGATAAGCACAGGACATTATTTATGTTACTGCAGCAGTTCTTAGAAGGTACACATCTTCATTAACCAGTTGTGATTATCCACTGAAACAAGGGTGAGTCTTGAGAATAACCCTTTTTTTATTTATTTTTTTTATTTTCACATTTTTAGAGTATCCATGTGGGACCATCGACAGCAGATAAACACAGCAGAAGGTGAGTCACAAGTGCAAAAGCTCTAAGCAGAAGAAATACCTGAATGAATCACACAGGTCCAGAAGGTGAGAGCAGCCATAGCAGCTTCCAAAACATCTCTTAAAGCATACCATAAATTCTCTATGACCATGAACCCCAGATCTTTACCGTTTACATAAGAGCAGAGATATTTAACAAACATACCAGACTAAACAAATTAGTTTTCAATCTGATGTTAATGACTGAGACTGTATCTGAGTCCAGAACACTAATTGGAAGGATGTTCCATAGCTGAGGGGCTTTGTAGCAGAAAAAACTATGTCCCCTGTGTAGTCTTCATTATTCTAGATACTGATAAATTACCTGCACCTTTGTGATTGAAGCAGATCTGACGGTTCATAATAGACCAAAGGTTTCCTCAGGCACTGTGGGTTCACTGCTTTATAGGTCAGTAGTAGTATTTTATAATCAATGCAGAATTTTAATGGGATCGTATGTAGTGTGGCCAAATAAAATGGGTAATATTTTCAACCTTTTGTTCTAGTCAGGAATCTAATGCACACAGGATTAAATGGATCTTGTTTATCCACCTACTAGAATATCCAGACAGCAATATTCCAGTTACAGCAGTTGAAATAGTCCAACATAGAAGTAATAATTGCACAAGTTCAAGTACTTTATTATGTAACAAAATTATATTTCTTAGCTCAGAAACATTTCTGAGATGAAAAAAAATAAGGTTATTCTAATAATATTATCTACATGAGCTTCAAATGAGAGACTGAGTCAATAATCACCACAGGGTCTTTCCCTGGTGCACATGGTGTAACTGAAAGAACATCAAGAATCACTACATAATCATAAAGCTTGCTTCTAGCTGCCTTTGTCCTAAGTAGAAGTACTTATTTCTTGTTGGAATTAAGTAGGAGATAGTAGTAACTCCACATACAATCCTTTACACAGTACATAACCTTATTGTTAGCTAGTTTGGCTGAAACATACAATTCTGTATCATCAGCATAGCTGATGATGCCAATACCATTGCTGTGTCCAAAATGTGTACTGTGACAATACCTACTGCATTTGATTTAGTACTCGGCTGTTGATGCAGTACTGATCAGTATATGTGTGTAGTATGAATATAGTCTGGACATTCTACATTCACCATGTTAGCATTGTCATGTGACCTACACCTTCAAAAGAGCCGACACACTGCCTTCCACAATGTTTGATTCTGAGAGCGCTTCCGCATCAGTCCTGTTGCCTTATGGGACAGTGCAGTACTATTGGTTCCCTTCTGCAGAATCTCAGTGGAAGCACTAGGCCATCTGGGTATTTCTCGCTTACTGTTTTATGAATACTGAGATTTCGGACATACTACTCCTTCAGCATACTGTCCGAATAGGAATATTCGGACGCGGCCCATGTTTACAAATAATTGGAACCAGAGATTGT
Organism: Ameiurus melas; assembly: GCA_012411365.1. Classification (NCBI taxonomy): domain Eukaryota; kingdom Metazoa; phylum Chordata; class Actinopteri; order Siluriformes; family Ictaluridae; genus Ameiurus; species Ameiurus melas. The sequence continues at coordinate 15,802,798 of CM022757.1, forward strand.
ATATGTTTGGTAAATGCAGTAGCCCTATAACAGAGTCCTGTGAGACACCAATTTCTATTTCTATGCATGGAGATGTCACCACTGACATTTACAAACAAAAACAGTCAGTCAGATAAAACCTAAGCCAGGAAAGAGATTTTCCCTTAGCTCAAACAAAAGCACCATCCTAAATCCACTATACACTTCTCCACCCACATACATTGCAATTATGCATCTAGGATGGTAAGATAATGACATAGTGATACCTTAAATACACTTAAGTGGTTTCAAGCCAGGCACAGTGCATGTTCTGTCATTCTGAAATCTTAACACCTGGCTGTTAACAAAGGTAAAAATAATAGGAGAACCACCCCTCAGATAGAACTGAATGTGTAATTGATATCTTGTGATACTCTGCCGTGCCAGTTAGTCCTTGCTAAAATCTCATTCCAGGGGCTTAAAAATCTTGGGCAACTTTAATGGCTTGAGGAGAGGAAAAGGAATGACTTGAATAGCTGCAATGCAGTGCACTGCTAGGGAAAACTCTATAAAAATGATAGTTGCACTCTCTGCCTTAGATCATGAGGAGTCACTCGATATATGCATCTCTGTTGAATAAAATTGCTGACTGAAATACTTCAATAAACAAGTAGAAAAATAAACTATTAAATAAATAAATAAATAAATAAATTAATTAATAATAATAATAATAATAATAATAATAATAATAATAATAATAATTAAAATTAAACAAATATATATATTTTTTTTAAGTGTGGTAAAGAGTGTCTTCCTTACCAGCTCATCATAAGAAACATGCAGAACAACAAAGAGATTGTGAGCAAGAATTCCTTATTTCCCTTGTCACTTGTGGAAATAGGTACAATAGAGTTTCAAACCTGTATGTATTCTAGTTTAGACTCATTTTTTCCCTGTTCCAAAAAAAAACCCATAAAAACAGCAAACACCTGTTTATTGTAGTCAAACCGTTATAACAGCAGGGATGTATTTGACTTATGTGAGTCAGTAAGCTGTACATCATGCATTAAGGATGTTGGATGTAATTGTGTGCATAAACATTGTATAATAATAATAATAATAATAATAATAATAATAATAATAATAATAATAATAATAATAATAATAATAATAATAATTTTCCTCATAACTAACTCAATACTTAATGCCGAATACCTAACTTGACTTGCAATGTGTTATTCATATTACTGACATTGCTATTATCAGAATCTTTCTGCATTCCTTCAATATGCTTCATTACTTTACAGATCTATTGATGCTTTTATAATGTCTTCTAAATGCACTGTCTGGAGATATGTCAGGTGTGTTTTGCCTCTCAAGAAAAATTATTTCATATATTGAACAACCTCTGAATCACTTGAAAGTCTCTACCATTTGTAAATGTATATGTTTACCAGCATGCCAAGGTTTGGAGTGTATTGATTGGTGAATGAAGAAGCCACTGAGAGCACATCTAAACTCTTCTAAAGAACACTGTGGGCCTTTCAGCTCAGCCATACATGCTGACGGGAATAACAATAGCCAGAAAAGGAAACATACCCTGGTCTTCATTCAGCACAATTACAACTTACCAACAAGCCATAGTTTACTTCAATTAGATTAAACATGTGTTTCATATGTGAACAATAAGTCCTGCCACATTTGCATGACAATGCTGCGTAATTATGTTTGGCTTAATTCATTTTTAATAGCTGAAGCAGTGTAGGCTGATTACACCACTAATGTATCTTCAGTGGTGGCATGTTTTGGGAGGCGCATGTTATCGAGTGGCTCCATTCTTACAGTTATTCAGGGGTTCATTAACCCTTATTAGTTTTCATTGTGTCAGAGTTTTTTTTTCCTCACAGAAATCAAACCTGAACTCATTTGGATGAAAAATTAGTTTGCCATTTCTTTGTTTGGCCTAGATGGAAAGGAACACTAGCTGAATGTACTCCTGCTAAAACAAATGAAGTAGGGTAGAAAGCAAAAGCACTCAATAATATTGCATACTATAGACTTAAGCCATGGAGGTTAATAGGGAAAGAGTCCTAGCTGGAGCACGCTTGTTTCAAATGTTCCAGTGACTTGAAGCATCAGTCTGCCAGTAAAAACCTAAACTAACTACTTGACCTTCATCTAGCATGTTTTACTGTATAAGAATTTTATAAGGCAGACTCAATGAAGAAGTATGTATTGTTATGGTTTTTGCAAGGGATGGGTTTGGTAGTGAAAGATTTTCTTACGATAAAGTCCCACATAATATCTCTTGTTTATTTGAATCCCTTTCTTGTCTTGAGTGATTAACATATGAGTAAGTTCATGAGGACTAACAAAATTATGCAGCCTGTTACTATTACTACCCCAATGTTGATTATTTTCCAATAAGTTTTATATTTTTGTACCTCAGCAATTTGCCAATGATTATAATATATATATATATTTTAATTAAAGAATAACACATCCAACATTTTTACCATTGTGGATTATCCACAGAACAGGTTAATTCCTCTGATCACTTAAGTTATAGTACATGTAGCTCACTTGCCTCTCTCTCTCTCTCTCTCTCTCTCTCTCTTAAACAACAAAAGATATGCAACTGGCTGTGTTGCCAAGAAATGGTACAATCCTCCTTTCTGAAGAGTTTCCAATATCAGAAAACATAAAGTTACAGTTTTTCCTCTCAGTTTCAAGGTGCAGACACTGGAGACTCCTTCCAGAAATGCTACACAAATCTCTCCTCACAGAAAAGATAACAGAAATCATAACAATTACATATGAAGATGTTTACATGGAGCACCTGCCATACAAGTCCCTGTGTAAGTTCTTACTATAGAAACAATAAAATATTAGAACGAATGAATTAACATACAGTAAATCTTGCAGCCGAAATGACAATTTGAGCTGTGCTTTAGAGACAATGCATCACAAGCAATTAAAAGTTCAACAGAATTCAACAGTTATGTGGTATAAATATAGATTGGAAATTAAACTAACATGTCATTTAAGCACATCCAAAAGCAGTGTGATGTTTTGTAGGCTTAGTATAGTGCTGTAATTACACTGTATATGTTACTTTCCATGGCATTTACCAGTCACTTATATGGGACTAATACTATGTCATTTACATAGTTCACTTTAGACATTCTAAAAACAGTTAAGAAGACATCTACATACCATGCTATGTTATCCAGTCTAACAGAAGCTCAGAATTTGAACAGTTTAGTAGATAAATCCTAGCACAAATTGAAATGTTTGCTTCATTGATTTCATACACAGCATATTGTTGAGACATTAATACACATTTCATGCTGTTGAGAATATTTCAACAGACTGATCCAATATAAAGTGTTATCAACATACAACCCCAATTCTGAAAAAGTTCGAACAGTATGGAAAATGAAGAACAACCCTGTACTATATTGAAAACAAATTATTAAAACATTATTTTATGTTTCACTTTGTGAATTTATTTTATTTTTGAAAATATACACTCATTTCAAATCTGATGACTGCAACACACTTCAATACAGCTGGGACAGTCAACTGTTTTTCATTGTGTAACATCACCTTTTCTTTTAATAACACATATTAAGCATTTCAGCCTGAAGACAACTGTTGGTTAAGTTTAGCAAGCGGAATGCCTCAACACATCCTTGCTCTTCAAGGACTAGGCCTTTTTTGGAGGCTGCTTATATACTATGATTAGACGATTGCCTCACTTGTTTCACATCACCTTCTTATTTCAACTTCTCACATTGCTATTAGTCCTAATTTGCCCATGTCCCAACTTTTTTGGAACATGTTGCATGCATCAATTTAAAAATAAACTTTTGTCTTTAACAACAAAAAAACTATGCAGTTGGTTAGGTAAAACATCAAATACATTGTCTGCATATGTTTTACAAGTCAAAGTACATTTACAAATCACTCCTCATTTTCTTTTTTTTTAGCATTTTCCATACTGTCCCAACTTTTTCGGAATTGGGGTTGTATTAAATTCATGAATTCAGTATAGCAATCAAGTATTGCTGTGGGACTGAGCATGTTTTGTACATGAAGATTTTTGTCCTGTGAGACTAGGTCAGTAAAAGGAGCGTTTGGTGTGCCACTGGGCCTGAAATCCCACTGTAACCAATTTCTCTCTTTTAATGAAGCCCCTCCAGTTCTGTGCACTGCACATGAATCCAGGACAGGATGATAGATCACAATGATCACTGACCTTTCCTATGAGGGTGTCCTCTGCAATTTCCATATTCTCATACACTACCTTGAGCAAATCTCTTAAATGTAGCAAAGTACTGTGGAAAAGCAGGTAATTTAAAAATGTGGCTGACTGTAGAAGGGTAAGGATCACATGAAAGGATTTCTTCAAAATAAGAAATGGGTCTGTAGAGGGGTTAATGCTTGGTGCTGGGGTGTGTGTGTGTGTGTGTGTGTGTGTGTGTGTCACTGCTTCTATGACAATAGTTTGTTTAAATAAATTTTCAGTTGACAGTTTACTTTGAGTTTTTTGCAACATTGCTAAGAGGTAGTCATGCATGCAGCTCCATGTGTATAGTATAATACAGTGTGCCCAAATACTGTACACATACCTGTATATTAGTGTGTGTGTGTGTGTGTGTGTGTGTGTGTGTGTGTGTGTGTGTGTGTGTGTGTGTGTGTGTGTGTGTGTGTGTGTGTGTGTGTGTGTGTGTGTGTGTGTGTGTGTGTGAACTTAACATGATAGAGATGGTTTGATATGACTTGAACCAGAGAATCACAGAAAAGCAGCCAAGTGATTAATGCTTGTGGGAACTTCATGAAAAATCTTACGAGATACCAAAAAAAGTGTGTGCATTTATTATTATGAAGGCTGCAAAATCACCAAGCTAAAACCAGATTTGTTTTGGGCTGGAATGATTCTAGTACAGTAGAGGTATGCATCAGGACTGGATCTCACAGGCCCTGCTGAACCTAACAACAAAAAAACAAAAATCATGAAAGCAAGTCTCTGCTTTCAAAAAGGCTTGCAGGACAAAGGGAAACAGCACATTTCCATTAATTTTCAGTAAAGTTTCAGCACAGTGAATCTAACAAAATTCTTCAGCTATCAAATCTGTCTTGTTTTGGTTATTGAAAATGTTTAGCTTATTGGTGTTAATTATTCTGTATGTATCATTCATTACCAAGCATCAGCAAAGCATGAATCTAATTGTGCAAAATGCTATCAACACTGGTCACTTGGGTTTAATTTACATATAAGTTTTATTATTATTATTATTATTATTATTATTATTATTATTATTATTATTATTATTATTATTATTATTATTTAGGGGAAACAGGAGCAAATGTGTTAAAAAGCAGTCCTGTGCAAACCTTTAATTCTGTGTCTAAACGCTGCTTGTTTTTATGTGTGTGTGTGTCGGTATGTGTGGGTGTGGGTGTGTGTGCGTGCTTGCATGTGTGTTTGTTTTTACTATTATTCTAACATGCAAATATTACGCACTACCAATGCTAAATATAATATAATATAATGCAATACTAAATAATATAATATTAAACAGCATTAAACAATACTAAACAGTACCAAAATTTTTGAGTGTGTATAGAAATAGAAATATTGTCAAACTGGCTGTAAAATTCAAATTATATTAACTTGCTTTGTACCAATGAGGCAAAAACTTTCTAGACTCTACCACACTCATCTGCCCATCTGAATGAAACACAACTAGATACACACAAGCCTCTGGAAAATAAAGTGACCTGCAGTGCTCCATTCAAGCTTGTCTTCTCTTGCAATTGTGTCTTTCTCACTTTGGCCCTTTTCCTGTGGAGGAATCAGAACAGGTCGAGCAGAAATGCACAGTGGGTGAAGGATCTCAACATGGCTATGTGAGCTGTCAGAGAGCAGTGGAGAGACTGCTCCTTGGCACAGCTGCTGTGGAGGCATTCACTCAGTGATGGTGCTGGTGAAGAAGGTCAATGCTGTCAGCAACGCTAAGCCACCATGCCTTTACACTGTAGTCTGCCTGATTGTTTCTGACATATGGCGTCCTCTGGAGCATGAACACAGGGTACAGCAGAGAATGGACATCTTTGGAGGCTAAATATCAAGAGCAACCATGTAAGAGGACAAAAAATTATCTCTAATAGTAGGTGAAAAGTAAGCAGGTATTAAAATGTTTCCATATATTCAGCATAACCCCAGACAAGCAGCACTACCAATCCCATGCCCCAATCTCAGCGTATTAACCTTCAATGTGCTAAGCATGTCTGTGTCTATACTGCTTAAATTGAGGTTTATAGGAATTTAAAGCATTTAACCAGCATAACATTGATATTTGCAATATCAATATGTGACAACAGTTGTTTAAGCTGTGGAATTTATAATAAATTAGCTAAATAAATAAATTTAGCTGTGGGCATTAATAATACAAAGAAACAATTAATTTAACTATTATATTTTATTCTGTGCAGCTTATAGAAATATTATAACAATACATAATTTCTTATATAATACAGTACAATACTGTACACTGCCAGCCAAAACTTATTTTTCTACATTTGAATATTTTTGTTTAAAAGTTAAAAAAAATATTAAATACTCTAAAACAAATTAAATGAATAGGTATAAGCAGCTGCTTCCTGTAGTTGCTGGCATCAGATTCAAGGCCTTGATGCTCACATACAAGACCTTGTCTGGATCAGCACCCCCCAACTCAACACTCTCCTTGTGGCTTACGTTCCCTCACACAATCTGCGATCAGTTAACAACCGACACTTAGTAGTGCCTACTCAAAATGGCTCAAGGTCCCTTTCAAGAACCTTGACACTTACTGTCCCTCAGTGGTGGAATGAACTTCCAATCTCAACCCAGACCACAGAATCTGTCACTATTTTCAAAAAACAGCTAAAGACCCCATCTTCCATGAGCACATAATTAACCCCTAAAATACCATTTCAGGTTACTGTCTGTGCGGAGTTTCACATTTTCTTTCTGTGTCTGTGTGGGTCTCTGGTTTTCTTTCACATCCAAAAAAATGCTTGTAAATTGATTGACTACAGTACTCTAAATTATCACTATATGTGAAAGTGTGTGCAGTCAGGACTTCCGACCTAAGGATTGTAAAAGTTATTTGAAACTTAAGTTTTTGACCTTCCAGCAAAGAAGGTGCTAAAGAAAACGTTGTTGTTTTTTTTCCATATTTATTACAAAATGGCAAGTAGAGATGCTTCATGTCTGGAGCAAAAAGGAACAGAACTTAGGTGGAGTATCATGTAAAGGATGTGCAGACAGAAACAAATGCAGGTTTAGGTAGTTGAATCCAAAAACTATAAGTCCAAAGGGTAATGCAAAAATCCACAATGTTAAACAGGCAAAGTTATACGACCAAGCAAACAGAAAATTTACGAACACAAAACCCATGGATACCCTCAGACAGAAAACCCAATGTACAGCTCTAAAATGTTACAGACTGGTTGCAATAAAGCAGTGGAATCCTCACTCAGACATTGAAGAGCCACTTAAGCAACGCTTGTTTGCAACTGCCTTATCTAAACCATCTTGCAACAATAGGATGAGTGTTAGAGGCATCCGTGAACCATCTGGACCAGAGAAACTGCTGTCACTTGCAGTGATTTAGGCATTTGGGCCAAACCCGGAAGCCTTACTCCACAGATAAAACCCAAGGTCCTTAATCCATAAAGTGATGAAAAGGGGAGTTACCTTATTTTGTTGAATCAAAGCTCTCTACATCAAACTAAAGAAGCAATGATTGAAAATTAATACATCTTATAAATGACTGCAATAACCTATTTTCTGATGTTTTCTTCTAGTTTCTTCATGTTTGCAACTAATAAGTTGCCACAAATCATTACATTTGTTTAGCATGCATTAGTATAGTAGTACTAGTAAGATTATTGTGTTTACTATACATAGTGTGTTAACAACAGTTAATATATGTCTTGTGTGGTATGTGTGTGTTCATTGAGTGATTTCCTGAACAATAAGAGTAAGGAAATTCAGGTCAAATGTTGTTATATGTACATGGTAGTATTTTTGGACAAAGTTTAATCCACACATCATGAAAAATTGTGGAATCACCCAACTGCAGAGACAATGGACTGATTAAACATTATGGGTGGAGCATATGGCTTACACCCTGCCATTAGCCAATCTATGCTTGGTTGGAAACCTTACGGGGTGAGATTAGCCAGAGAGAGTTAAAATCCAGCTCTCTGCTCTCTTCCTCTCTCTCTTCCACTCTTGGCTCACTCACCTCACACAGCAAAATCACCAGTGTTGATTTAACACCCACAGTGTGTATATAAGTCAACTGGATTCATATAAACAATCTGGGTGTTAAGTCAACACTAGAGATTTTACTGTGCAGTGGAAGGACAGATGCAGCAGTAAAGTCTCCAATTAACATCTGGTCGTACAGCCTAGCTTTCAAACCTCCTGACACCAGCTCTCCAAACTCTCTTCATACTAAACACTGTTTCATGCATCATTCCAGTTGGTCTTCTGAGACACTACTTAATAATAATAATAATAATAATAATAATAATAATAATAATAATAATAATAAACTTTTTTTTATAAAGCGCCTTTAAAGCAGCTTCTCAAAGCGCTGTACATAAAAAAAACACAAATCACAGAATTAATAAAAGTTAATTAAAACAAATAAAACAACTGTAATAAAAAACAAATATAAAACAATCAAAAAGATATCAGGAATTAAATGCGAGTCTAAAAAAGTGTGTCTTTAAAAGAGCTTTAAAAATGCCAAAGGACTGAGCTTCCCTGAGTTCAGGGGGAAGAGAGTTCCAAAGTGATGGAGCGCAGACAGAAAAAGCCCTGTCACCCATAGACTTAAGGTGAGTTGGTGGAACCGTTAGTAGATTACCCTGTGAGGAGCGCAGTCTGCGATGTGGGGGGTACGGGATTAATAAGTGAGTTAAATATTGTGGAGCCAATCCATGCAATGCCTTGTATGTTAACATCGTGATCTTAAAATCAACCCGGAACCTGACCGGGAGCCAGTGTAAGGACTTCAAAACAGGAGTGATATGGTCATATCTCCTGCTTCCGTCAGGATCCGGGCGGCAGAGTTCTGATCATACTACAGTTTGTTAATTGCAGTTTTAGAAACTCCAGCTAAAACGGCATTGCAGTAATCCAACCGCATGACAACGAAAGAATTGATCAGCTTTTCAGCGACAGATAAGTTTAGCATTGGTCTTAATCTGGCTATATTTCTGAGGTGAAAAAAGGAGGTCTTCACAGTGTTCTGAACAAAAAAATCAAAACTGAGGTTAGTGTCAAAAATTACACCAAGGTTCCTCATCTTACTTTGGAACTCTAGAACAGAGCCATCAACAGATAGAGACAGTGGAGCTGCTTTGCGAATCTGATGACGGGAACCTATAAGCATGACCTCAGTTTTCGCACTGTTCAGGCACAGAAAGTTATTATTCACCCATTAATACTGACCAGACCACTGATTTGTAACCATTGCGGGAATACCCTCAACAACATGACGTAAAGAGGAAAGCCCCTTAACTGGCAAGCACAATACACCAGAATCTAGCTAAGACTGGAGCATATAATATTAAGTTTAATGCCCTTCTAAAGAAGTAAAATGAGATTGATAAAGTTGATGGTTCGTTCAGGTCACAACATACTGTTTTTTTACTCAGAACTCGTTCACTCTGTGAAAACTATTTTCCTCCTGCTTGCATGTGTGTGTGTTTATGTTTTAGATTAGAGTCCTGAAGATGCAGCAGAAATCGAAACTGAGCCATTCCTCTTCACTGTCCCTAAAGTCATGCAGCGGATTACCGGCTAGGGGCATACGCCACTACTGTTCAAATTGTTTTTAAATATGATCATGAAAGTCCAAATGCTACAGCACACCACATGCTACCCAATACCCACTGCTTGCACTAATACAATTACCTTTCCAGCAGCACACATGTCAATGTATGAAGACTTTAAATCCGTCATTGTACAAGCCATCAAATCAGGGGGAGTATTTAGCAGGGTTTAAATATCCAGTAGTACTAGATTTGAGTTGTCAGTTTAGTTGTTGTTAACATGTATATTTCCAAATCTGTCTCAACCAGTTGGAGGTCTGCAGTACTTTTATATCTGCATTAATAAACTTAAGTTGCATTTCATCATGCATTCTGAAGTGCTTTAAAAGTGAGCCGCTGTTAGAGTGGTGTTTCTGGAGTTTGATCTAACATTTGTAACATGCATTCCATTTTGCAAATTGTTAAATATGAAGCTCCCCTTAAATAATTTCATATCTGTTTTATGATATTGGTATTGCAAGTTTCAAAGTTAAAACATGTTTTCAAAGGGAACCTTTGTGTAGAAGTCTGTCACTACAGCAGGAGTTTGGCAATGTTAACTTAAAAAAATAAAGCCTTTAAAAAATAATAATTTTGTTTTATTTTCAGGCCAAAGGTGTTCATTAATGCATTACTTGCTACATTATTAAAACAAAATTTAAAACTTAACAAATTGTTGATATGTATAGATCAACTTCATAATGTATGTGACACCATAAAATAAAAGATAAAAATGATAAATAATTTACATAAATTTAAAAAATCACAACATTCATACCTCCATGTTTGATGAAACATTACTGAATTATGTGCAAGTGGTATTTCCCACAGCTGATTAGGTGTAAGATTTTGCTTTGTATGGATGGAACCGACATTACATGCATTAGTATAACTATCTAGGTCACTTTGGAGGTGTAGGAAAAAAAGATAATTTGATGGATAAAGAGAGCTGTCCTCTTCCAAACTATGTAGCACATCATAATGCAAGTTTGAAACAGACGTCCACAAATCCTGCCAGAACCATTCAGCCCTAAATATAAGAGACAAAAAGAAACTCATGTACAGTGCTCTTTCAGGTTGCTCAGATTACTTTTTTTTCACATTCCATAGCCATTAGTGATTTATTCAAAACGTTCATAACCAAGTTAATTAATCACCCTAAATGAACAAGAAATTACTTTTCATTAGGCACACTTTCACACAAAATTAAACTTCCCCTGCCACAGCACTGAACCGAAAGTGAGATAAGTGAGACATACAAAACGTCGGGGTTACGTATGTAACCCTGTTCCCTGAGAAGGGAATGAGACGTTGCATTTAGCATAACAGTATGGGAAGTGCCTTGCGTGCGTGATCGGTATCTGAAGCTTGTGTAAAATCATGCCTCTACTTATAGGCCTGCCATGATCAGGTGACGTGGCAATTAAGCGCGTCGCATCATATGTATATGGCATCTGTGAACCCCGCCGCCAGCCTCTATTATCTGAAGCGAAGATGCAATTCACAGGCCTGCCCTGGTATGACAATGCTATGCAACGTCTCGTTCCCTGCTCAGGGAACAGGGTTACATACGTAACCCCGACGTTCCCTTTCAAAAGGAACTTCGATGTTGCATTTAGCATAACAGTATGGGAACGGGAATACCCACTCCTTCATACCGAGGTTACGCGCCTGTCCAAAAATACCCAAGCCCGAGGGTCATTGCAAGACACTCGAGCCCGGGGTGGAATGAACATCCAGGCTGTAATAACGAACGAACGTGTGGCGTAGAGACCACCCTGCGGCGCCACACACATCGCAAGGATACCCCTTTGACAAAGCCTTTGAGGAGGCGACCGCCCTAGTGGAATGAGCTCTTATGCCTAGAGGCGTGCGAGACCGCGGACCTCGTAGCGATAGAGATTGCTTCCACTATCCAAGTCGAGATGCGCTGTTTTGAGACAGCGTCACCTCTACTGTAGCCACCAAAGCAGACCAGCAGCTGCTCTGACTTACGCCACTGGCCGGAGCGGGGACGTAAGTACAGAGGGCCCTTACGGGACACAGCAGGGACAATCTCCTGTTCCGTTTTGAGGAACGGAGGAGGGCAGAAGGCCTGTAACACCACAGGGTGGGCAGCCGATGTAGGCACTTTAGGAATATAATCCGGCCTAGGATACAGGAAGGCGCCTTGGCCAGGCGGGGGAAGTCAAGGCAGGGGGGGGCACTGAGAGAGCTTGTAGATCCCCCACTCGCTTGAGAGATGTCAGGGCCAGTAGAAGAGCTACCTTTAGAGTCAGAAGCTTCTCCGAGGCTGACTCTAAGGGCTCAAATGGGGCGCTCCCGACAGACCTTCCAAGACCACAGAAAGGTCCCAAGAAGGTACTCGAGGCCTGCAGATGGGCCTCCACCGTCTGACACCACGCATGAACCTCGAAGTTAGAGGGTGCGCCCCACAGAGGCTCCATTAACGGGCATGGCGCGCAAATGGCGGCCACATAAACCCCGATTGTAGAAGGAGCCAACACTGCTGAAAAAGTTGTAGAAACTACCAGGACTGTAGCCACTGCGCAGTTCACTGGGTCTAACTGACGTTCCTCACACCACAAGACAAAAAGCCGCCACTTGAGCGCATACAATTTCCTTGTGGATAGTGCTCTAGCGTTTAATATGGTCTCTACAACCTCAGTTGTGAGACCAGAATCTATGAGCTGGTGCCCCTCAGGGGCCAGACCCACAGTTTCCATAGTTCTGGCCGAGGGAGATAGATCAGCCCTCAGGCTTGAGCCAGTAGGTCCCTGCTGATGGGATTCTCCCCAGGAGTGCCGTCGAGCAGGGACATTATCTCCGAGAACCAAATTCGAGCTGGCCAAAAAGGTGCTACTAGCAGCAGACGTAGGCGGTCTTGCGGAACTCTCACTAGAACTTGTGGGAGCAGAGCACGGGGAAAGCATATAGACGTGACCTCGGCCACGTGTGCACCATGGCGTCCAGTCCCAATGGGGCAGGAGGAGTGAGGGGCGAACCACAGCGGGCAGTGTGTTGTCTCCTCGGAAGCAAACACATCCACTTCCGCTCGTCCGAACCTCCGCCATATGGACTCCACCACTTGTGGATGGATCCTCCACCCCCCGGGCCTCAGCCCCTGCCTCGACAGGATGTCTGCCCCTACATTCTGCCCGGAATGTACATTGCACTCACTGACAAGAGGAGGATTAGTTGCGCCTGCCTGAACAGGGGGCGTGAACGTAACCCTCCCTGGTGGTTGATATACGAGACCACAGCTGTGTTGTCTGACACAACTAGCACACTGTGACCTCTCAACTGAGAGAGAAAGAATTTCAGTGCTAGGAATACGACCCGCATCTCTAGGCGATTTATATGCCACTTCAGATGAGGGCCGCTCCAAAGACCGTGAGCTGGACAGCCATTTAAGACAGCGCCCCAGCCTGTGAGGGCCGCGTCTGGCATTACCGTCTTGCGGTAAGGGGACACCCATAGAGTGTGACCCGAGGCTAGGAACTGCAGGCACCGCCAAACACTCAGAGCACGTAGGCATCGCCGCGTGACTCTGATTGCTCTCAGGGGTTTCATCCGAGGATGAAACCCCCGACTTTTTAGCCACCACTGAAATGGTCTCATGTGCAATAGGCCCAACGGTATGACGTTGGCTGCTGCTGCCATAAGGCCCAAAAGCCTCTCGTAAAAGCTGGAGGGGATGCCCAGACCCCGCTTTATCTTGCTCAAAGTTGATAGGATCGATTGTACGCGTGTTGGGTTTAGAAACACCCTCATCGTAGTAGAATCCCATAGCCAGACCGAACGAAAGAACCCGAAATTGGTATGTGTTTTCTCCAAACGCAAACCTCAGGAACTTCTTGTGACTGGGCGATATTCCTATGTGGAAATATGCGTCTTTCAGATCTATCGTCACAAACCAGTCCTCGGACTGAATCTGTGGCATGATAAGTTTGAGCGTCAGCATCTTGAACCTGTATGTCCGAAGAGTACGGTTTAGATGACGTAGATCCAAAATTGGCCGCATACTCCCATCTTTTTTTGCGGACCAGGAAATAACGGCTGTAAAAACCTCCCTCCCTTAGAGAATGGGGTACACATTCTATGGCCCCTTTGCTAACGTTGGGCTCTGCTCTGTGCTGACAAATGTCGTGAGCAAACCACTGAACCGGGGGGGTCGAGCTCTGAACTGGACCCGGTAACCCTTTTCTATGGTAGACAGAACCCATGGGGACACATTCGGCAGTAGTTTCCACGCTGCCAAATGGTCCTTCAGTGATGTCAGCTTTTCCACATTTTGTTGGAGGGAAAGCATCAGATTTCCGTCGCCCTGTGACAGCTCGCTGACCAGAGAAGACTGGGAATGTGGGACGGCCTCGGCCAGGGCAGGCCCTACAGTAGCACTGGGGGCTGGATGTCCTGGCTGCCTCATGTCCCCTGATATGTCCCTCCGTGACCCATCAGGACCGTTCCTTCCGTGCCTGCATTGCCTTTATGATCATTCTCAGATCAGGCCTCCTAGCAGGCTGTGGCTGTGGCCGACCGGTCACCCTGGCTTTCTGCGGGGGGAGGCGGGCCGCCACACTCGTCTTCTGCATCTCCCTCTCGCCAACACTGGCCCGGGCTCCACTCATAGAGGCCCGTGCGAACTCGACACGACGGGGAAGGAACTGGCTGAACGCCACCGTTTGCTGTCTTGCGTCGCGAAACCTGTCGGAGATGGCATTGACTGCGCCACCAAACAGGCCGGAAGGCTCAACAGGGGCGTTCAGCAAGGAGACCCTATCTTTGTCCCCCATCCCTGACAGGTTGAGCCATAGGTGCCTCTTCGCCACAACCAGGCTACCCATTGAACGGCCGATATGATGAGCTGTTTGTTTGCTCGCCCGAAGAGATAAATCTGTGGTGCGGCGCAGCTCTGCCACTGCCTCTGGCCCAATTCCCTCACCAGTATACAGCTCACTCAGCAGGTCTGCCTGGTAGGCCTGCAACAGTACCATTGTATGCAGGGCATACAATGGTAGTGTAGGCTTTGCCCACCAACCCCGAAGTGACTTTACATGGTTTAGACGGTAAGGTTGGCCTCCCTAAATTACCCGCCGTAGATGGAGAGAGGTGGCTCGCAAGCGCCTCCTCCACCTTTGGCTCACCGCGCATAGCCGTGCTGCACACCCCCACGATGGCTGAGTAATCAGACTTTGCGGGGTTATATACACGCGTTAGTGTAAGGTTTTCTCCAGAAGCGTGAAATCTCATCATGCACTTCTGGGAAAAAGGGGAGTTTCCTGTAGTGTGAGGGAGCTTTGTGTTTATTTTCACTGGAGAGGAAGCGCTCATCCAGCCGCCGCTACGAGCCACTTCCTCTTTCCCAGGCCAGTCTAGATTCAACTTCTGGGACCGCCCTAGTGATCACCTCAAGCAGCTCTTTATATGCCTGAGAGCTGCTGTCAGTTATTGGTGAAATGGCGCCCTCTACCGCCTCCTCAGAGTCAGCAAGGGTGTTTTGGCTTTGCATAGGGGAAGGAGGAGTCGCAACGCGAGCTCCAAAGTCAGGCGGAGAGCCGGACCCGGAAGACAGAGCAAGAGATAGAGCTGCGCTCCTCTCAGGCTCCTCTTCCAAATCCATACAAGAACCCCAGGACCTGAGACGGCTGGCTGCCTCGACAGCGGCCGGCCCAGACCAGCGAGGCTCTGAAACCCAACTCCCATCAGGTGAGAAGAGAGCTAGGCGACGTAGTGTTGCCTAATCGTGAAACGTTCACAATGCTGACAGTCAGACCCTCCCGGGCTGCTGACAGCGCGTACGCCCAAAAACACTTCACGCAGAAAGCGTGTCCGTCTCCTCCCGTGATGAAACGGGGGCAAGGCGTAACACACTCTCTGAACTTTCCCTCGCTCATTCTTTTGCTCTTTCCTTTACTTTTCTTAAAAAGGGGATAGAAAAGTTGAGAGATATTGAGAAATACTGAGGAGAAATGACGCGTTTCTTTTCTATTCCACAAACCAAAGACATGCAGTCTCGCTGAAGATAATAAGGCTGGCGGCGGGGTTCACAGGTGCCATATATATATATATATATATATATGATGCGACGTGCTTAATTGCCACGTCACCTGATCATGGCAGGCCTATAAGTAGAGGCATGATTTTACACAAGCTTCAGATACCGGTCACGGCAAGACGCTTCCCATACTGTTATGCTAAATGCAACGTCGAAGTTCCCTTTGAAAGGGAACATGCAGTATTATAGCTCTCCAAGAACAGTATTCCATATCTCTTTTTAAAAGAAATGAAAAATTTTCACCCCCTTGGTTCTTAATATTGTGTTGTTTACTCAATGATCAATAACTATTTGTGACTTTTGTGCTTGTCTAGTTGCACATTTGAGTTTTTGCCTCAACAATGGCTATACATTGACATTTAACACATAGCTATTACAAAAAAATGCAAACATTCACTGATGCTCAAGAAAACAAAACACCATAATAATAATAATCTAAGGGATGTTTATTTAAATGATCTAATGAAACTTTTCAACTGTAAAATTTGTGTGAATTTGTCTTGTTGGATAGTAAATATTTTATGTTGCGGCTGAGTAGTACCATTCAAAAATATGATCTTATCTATTTAACTACTGAGTATATTTCAGTAAGTTGAGAAAGGAATACTGTGTAAATGTGCATACCATGAGGGAATGCCATGCTTCTCAACTGACTCAAGGAAGAATCCTAGAGAAGCCTGTGCCCTGTTGTTGTTTGCAGCCCCCAGATATATGATCTGATGAATAAAAATTTTTGTGAAGTTATTGGCAAACTACAAAACTGTATGACCATGACATATGTTTAAACAATTATTCCATGATTGGATTGAGTCACACAACTAAAGATCCACCATTAACCTTTCTTGAGTTAAATATTACTAAGCCATATCTGAATAAAAAAGAGACCATTTTATGCACACAGTTACCTACACAGTTTTGATAAAAGAATAAGCTATCTTGCTGTACAACCTGTGATGTCAACAAATATAATTATTAACCTACCTGATCAGCTTGTGGTTTGTGTCCAAATGCTTTGTGTTGGTTTGTGTCCTGAACTGAATATGTTCTTCTCACAATATGTCTAAATTGTAATGTTCTAGCACGAAATTCATTTGAATCTAGTTTTTTCATAGAGTCCCAGACTCTGCTCCACTGGACACGATGACCAAGAGTTTTCAAGTGTCTTCTCATCATTCTGTAACCTGAGTGTGGTGATGTTGTTTTGATTGTAGCTACAAGATTGTCTAACTCTTCATCTGTCAGGTGACTGTATGTTCCCCTCACTGTAATGCCAAACTCTTACATTCTCTGTGCAACTGTTCGTGTTGACATGCCAAGCATTTTCAAAATGCAAGGTACAGACAGACCAATTTCAATCAAGTGTCTAAGGTACTACTCAGACACAATGAGTTTAGGACGTCCCTTTGGCACCAGCCATTTCATTCACAACTGATGAGGTAAGTGTCCAGACGATTAGAAAGAACAGAACACAGGTTTGTATTGTAAGACATTGCAGATGTCTTGTATTGTAAGACATCTCTTGAGCAATATGTTCACAGTGTGTGTGAATTAATCAATATCATGCTATTTGTGCAGATAAAATATAAATAATCCAGGACCAGAGGCAAGCACTGCATATCTTCCTGCAGTCATGATAAAAGCCTCTCTAAAAGCACCCTTAGCACTGCCTGTGTATATACGTGTATATGCGTGTATATGTACATATATGTGTATATGCCTGTCTTCTGAAATTATCAAAACAAATTAAAGCCATTATATATATATATATATATATATATATATATATATATATATATATATATATATATATATATATATATATATATATATATAAACTATACTATACATAGTAGCTGTTTATAAATAGCAACTGTTTTACATTATCATAGTATCTATTGCATAGGGGAGAACCACATAAGTCAGTCAAAAAAAAAACAGAAGAAATCATGATGGGGCAAATTCTTTTTCACAGTACTGTACCTATATGTGATATGTATGGAATAAAACATGACAGGGCATGTTGTTGTAGGAAAATAATCAGCAGTGTTTTGGTGTGGTGAAGCCTGATACTCTTACCACCCAGAAGTTGTTTATTTTCCAATATCAGCATGTCCTAATGAATTTGATTCCTCTTATACAGTAGTAATTTTGCAAATATCATATATTTGAATGTAGTAATGAATAAGACACCATGCGATCGAGCATTTACATTGAGTGAGTGAGTGAGTGAGTTATTACTTTTTCAACAGAAATTAAATATTGAAGGGGAAAAAGGGTTTGTGTGTTAGTAAAATAGTAGCATATTATTCTGCATAATAGACCACATTACAGAGAAAACATAAGGAATGCTTTCAGGGATTACCTGCAAAAACAGAACCAAGTACAGCACTCAAAATCTCTAGGACAGCTATTCTCCAAGATGGTTGAAGAACTTACCATTCAATTTCCTTATTGGGAAAGTGTACCTGAGCCTTCTAAGGCTATTTGATCAATTATTCTACATTATGCATTTCTCTTTGTCATATAACAACACGTGCAATCTGTTTATTATTAGCTTTAAATTATTCATCATACTAGTCCCTGTGATTTATCCATTACTATTGAAACAATAATTTATTCAAGTGAGCACATTAATATAAAGCTGTTATTTGTATTATAGCCAGGACTACTGGAAGAGCTGCTGTTATTGAAAATTAAACACCTCCTGACTAGTCAGAATTATGAATTCTACAGTGATGTGGTATAATTACATTTTAAAGGATAACTATATAATGTATTTCGCCTAGAGTACATTTTGGTTTGTAATTTTCTGGCTGGCTGTGCTTCCTCAAATATCACTCAGTGCAGGCCAGCTGGGTGTGGAAGCATGTATGCATGAAGTGAAGCCTTGATCCCGTAGCATCTGCTGTTGTCACCTCAAAAAGGTCATGAAGCAGAATATTGCACTTATTTATATTTATATTTTTCTGTCTAAAGCTATATATATATATATATATATATATATATATATATATATATATATATATATATATATATATATATATATATGCTGACAAGTATAACATGCTAACTGTACTTTATGTTAACTCTATGTTAACTCACTGTATTTATAGCAGTTAACAGAACACGCCTCCTCAGAGGAATAAAATAAGCAGCTTGAAAAAAAGAAATTGGATCATGATATGGATCATATAATATAGATACAATCTAACTAAATTCAAACTTTACATTTTTGTCTTAAATTTACTACTTTGGCATACACTCGAGTGCATCTCTCACCTGAGTGTGAATAAGGGATCCAGAGCAGATTTAGAGATGAGATAATAGATTAACAATGCATGCAGCTGTGGATTTAGTTTAATCCTTCCCACTTGGTTTGTTTGAAATTAAGCTGTTGTAGGTTTTTAGGTGTGTGCTTGTGTGTGCACTGGAAATCTAACAAACATATTGCTGAGAGCATTGTGAAATATGAAAGTATGACATATTAGCATTCCTTATAAATTTAGCTTTTTTTTTTTGTTTAATGTTGATATTTTATTAATGTGCACAAATCTGATCTTAAAGCAAGTCTTCACAATTATTACTTTCATCTTTGGGGTATCTGTTTGATTAAACCCACATCTGATTTGCAGTTAAATAATCAAAATCAATATTAATATCATCAATAATTACAGTAATTATTGTAATAGAAGTGATACATACATTTCATTACATGCAACTCATTTTAATAATTACAACTGCACACACTTATATATAGATATATAAAATATAGGTAATTATGGTTAGGATATAGTGTCAAATGTGATCTGTAAATGTAAATCAGTTTAAATGAGTAACGTACACATTAGTGTAAAAGAGATACCATGAAGCTCGAACCTGGGTGTGGAGTCTTGTATAGACAGCTATTCAAAGACAGTTGGAGATCATTACATTTGTTTTGATTTATCATTACATTTGTTATTACATAATTTCATACCAATGCTAAAAGATACTAGGTGTGATGTTCATTTTGGCAGTGGGTTTTTATTCAGTGTAAAATTTACTTTTTCACACAATTCCTAAAAATCGACAAAGAGAACCCAGTTAAACAAATGAGCCAAAAATATCATACTTGGTCACTTATTTATTGAGGAAAATGATCCCATATTACATATCTGTGAGTGGCAAAAGTACAGTGCCTTGCGAAAGTATTTGGCCCCCTTGAACTTTTCAAACTTTTGCCACATTTCAGGCTTCAAACATAAAGATATAAAATTTTCATTCTTTGTGAAGAATCACCAACAAGTGCGACACAATTGTGAAGTGGAACAAAATCTATTGGATATTTTAAACTTTTTTAGCAAATAAAAAACTGAAAAGTGGTGCGTGCAAAATTATTCGGCCTCTTTACTTTCAGTGCAGCAAACTCACTCCAGAAGTTCAGCGAGGATCTCTGAATGATCCAATGTTGTCCTAAATGACTGATGGTGATAAATAGAATCCACCTGTGTGTAATCAAGTCTCTGTATAAATGCACCTGCTCTGTGATAGTCTCAGGGTTCTGTTGAAAGCGCAGAGAGCATCATGAAGACCAGGCAGGTCCGTAATACTGTGGTGGAGAAGTTTAAAGCTGGATTTGGATACAAAAAGATTTCCCAAGCTTGAAACATCCCAAGGAGCACTGTGCAAGCGATCATTTTGAAATGGAAGGAGTATGAGACCACTGCAAATCTACCAAGACCTGGCCGTCCCTCTAAACCTTCAGCTCAGACAAGGAGAAGACTGATCAGAGATGCAGCCAAGAGGCCCATGATCACTCTAGATGAACTGCAGAGAACTACAGCTGAGGTGGGAGAGTCTGTCCATAGGACAACAATCAGTCGTACACTGCACAAATCTGGCCTTTATGGAAGAGTGGCAAGAAGAAAGCCATTGTGTGATCCTCTAGGATTAGCAGTTAATTTGAATTATGAAATGAGAGTAAGGAGTTTTCAATAAGTAGGATGACAATCAGGTGTGAGTGAGCACCCTATTTTATTTAAAGAAAAGGGATCTATCAAAGTCTGATCTTCACAACAAATGTCTGTGGAAATGTATCATGAAAAGAACAAATGAGATTTCTGAGTAACTCTGAAAGAGGTTTTGATGCTCATCAGGCTGGAAAAGGATATAAAACCACATCTAAATAGTTGGACTTCACCAATCTTCATTCAGACAGATTGGGTACAAATTAAAGAAATTCATGATCATTGTTACCCTCCCCAGGTGTTATATTATGGATTGAATGTAGCTTTCTGAATGGTTTACTTTTATAATACCTGCATAAAGTCATATAAATGACAGTAGATGTACACTGCCTGAGAAAAGTTTTATACTTGGAGTTTAAGTTTTAAGCCACAGACCAAGTAAAATGATACAGAATAGCATATTAAATAAGGAAAGCTATATTTTTGTGGAACTTATTAACTGGTCACTCTCACATCCTTATGTGACTCATAATGAGTGCTTTATTAAAGGCAAGAGGATAAACCTGTTATGGATTCAGACAGCACTAATATTAATTGTAAAACATAAATATGTGCTGTGCCTAATTAGAGCACTAAAAGCGCTAGATTGTTCTAATAAAATATAATGATTTATTTTTACATGTAACTGTTCCTAATTCACTTAACCATATTGGCTGGGTAGATTTTAAAATGTTATGGTATTTAAAATTAGGAGCTTGTTTACAAACAGCTAAATCTTATTCATCACTCAAATCTCCAGTCATTTATAATTTTCAGGAATTAGACACAGAGGCAGCAGAGATAGTGGCAGATGCAGGTAGAATGCTTTATTTAAAAATGGCATACAAATCTAAAAAGTAAGGCAAGGTTGTAGTCACAAAACAGGCATGTGAGGTCATGTACAAACAGGCTGAATCAGGCAAGACAGGAGAATAAAAAACAGAAAACCAGAAACCAGATTAATAACCAAGATATCAGATGGGATGTAAGTCTTGGTAATGTCAGGTGGATACTTTGCAAAGAACTGCAGGCTTGTGTGAATTTATATTGGAGTGGTTATGATGAAGTCCATGTCTGTGTGATTAGTATGAGGACAACTGAGAATTTGACAGGCCCCAATGCATTTTGGGGATTGTATAGTGTAATTCTGCTTCTGGTGACACGTCCTTGTGCAAAGATTATTAATTACACAATAAAATCTAGAGCATTCAACAAATGATAGTTCTTTGGAATTGTGGAGTGAATTTGTGACCCATGAGACCAATCTATATGTAAAATCTTACTAATATATTTATACATGTATAAATGTACACTGTGTGTGCCAATCAATAGCCATGTAGTAAATAAATATAGAATTGAACACTTTTTTTTTTTTGGGGGGGGGTAGTTGGGTTTGGGTAGGTCAGTTTAATTTCTTGGCATTTTTTTTCTGTGTATATGTGTTTAATGAAACATTATGTTCTGCAAAATAGATTAAAAAACATGAATGTAAGTATGTAAAATGTTCTATGTTTTTAAGCTTAAGTTGTGTTAATGATGGAGGTCACTACATTAATAAGTTCAAAGTTTTTTTCAATACAGCTTTCTTGCAGGAAGCTGGAAGCCAGAGGCCAACAATTTAATACACATACAATTAGAAAACAAAATTACAGTGGATTGAAAACTATCATACGATCATAAAATGGTACCAGTATTAGTATATCTACAATCATGGAGGATACTATACTGTAGTTAATGATGCCACTGTTACAACCTACAACTCTGGATGCAATGTAATAAAAAAGAGATGTGTTAATTTACTGTTTAATTTTTCTTACTTCAAATATTGCAGGTCATTTACTTCAAATGAAAATGTTTTTGTTTTGTTTTGTTTTTTCAGCAGAATCCATGGTGTGTACTCTAAGGCTGATGTTTACCAACTCCTAGAGGGAAGGATTTGCTTCTCAGTTTGAAGCTACATGTACTTGAAAAGCCATGTGTACCTGCTGAGCTGATGTGAAGTCTTTTCCCTGTAGACGTTCAGGCAAATGTCAGCTTTGCTTTGTAAAAAAAATTACTTTGGTTCATCTCCCATGCATGCTTCTAAACAATGTTTTGATAAAACTGCATTTACATTTCCAGCTTGATATTAATGGGCATGTTCAGAAATAGGCTTATAATATCTTATATAATAATCAGATATTTTTGTGACCTTAAGGGTCTGTCATCATGAAGAGCTGTTATGAAATATGGATTATAGACAGTTTAGAAATTCCAGCTAAGAATATTCTAAAGAGGTTTAAGCTACAATTACTGCTTAATAATAACTACTTAAAATCTGTCTGAATAAAGATGTATAATCTTGGGCAGCACAGTGGCGTAGTGGGTAGCTTTGCTGCCAAACAGTTTCTGGGTCTCCAGTTCAACTTGGGTTACTGATTTGGAGTTTTACATGCTGGTGTGGGTTTGCTCATGGTTCACTGGTTTCCTCCCACTGTCCAAAAACATGCAGATAGGTGGATTGGCTATGCTTAATTGCCCCTAGGTATGAAAGTGTGTAAGTGTGTAAGCTTAGTCCAGTGATGTTGACGCATTGGATCTTCCATGACCTTGACCAGGACAATGATAAATGATGTATTATTTTGTAAGCCGCACAGATATTTGGCATGCTAAATATCTGGAGCTGTAGGGCGACTCCACATCTTGTGTTGTGAAAAGTGTCGTCACTGGCTGTGATTGCGGTGATGAGCTACAGCCAATGAGAGAACAAGACATGGGGTGAGGTCACCGTGAGGAAGGGAAACCCACGAAATCTTTTTACTCACCTTCAACTCTCTCTGTAGCACACACAATCCCTGCTAATCCACTCTTTCACCCACTTTCTTTGTCTTTTCCTTTCTGTGGTTCCTTCAGCACAAATGATTGCGCAAACAGCTCGCACCGCTTGTTTCTGTTTTATGTCCATCTTCAAAAAAACAACCTGTATCCTATTTTTGCCTCATAAGAGCCTTTCTTAAGAGTTTCTTTCTTGTTCGATGGCCAAAGCCTCGTTGGTTGCATATTCATCACAGCTGTTGATTGCCTAGCAGGCAGGATTTATACATAAAGTACATGCATACATGCAGTCCCATCTCAAGGTATTGGGACAGCAAGGCCAATTCTATTTTTTTCACTATAGATTGAAGGTTTGAGATCAATAGAAGAACGACAGATTAGAATTTCATCTTTCATTCCCTGATATGTTAAACAACTTAAAACATGGCACCTTTGGTGGCAGACCACACAATTGTGAGCAAAAGTATAGGAACAGATAGTCTTATAGTAAGCAATGCTTAACATTTGGTTGTATATCCCTTGTTTGCAATAACTGCATCAAGCTGGTGACTCTCAGACATAATCAAACTGTTGCACTTTTTCTTTGTGTTGCTTTTCCAGGCTAAAACTGTAGCTTTAGGAGGTGAAATGCATGATCAACTGGGTAAATGTTGATTTGATTGGCTTGGCCAGTCTAAAACCTTCCATTTCTCCCACCAGATGATGTCCTTTGTTGTGTTGGCAGTGTATTTGGGTTCATTATCTTGCTGCATGATGAATTTCCTCTCAATTGGATGCATTTCTTTGTAAATTATTCCTGTAGAGTTCTGAATTCACTTTGCATCATGGTATGACCTCTATTTCTGCACATGAAGTCTTCTTTGAATGGTAGATTGTTATACTTTCACCCCATTCCCTGTGAAGGTTGTTGATCATGTCACTAACTGCTGTTTACATTACATTTACATTTATTCACTTGGCAGACGCTTTTATCCAAAGCGACATACAAATAAGCAAAGCGATATATCAAGCAGAGAACAATACAAGTAGTGTTACTATACAACATCCATTAATTGAGTTCCAGATTAAGCAAAGTGCACAGAGTAGAGGTGTAAGTGCGTTGTGTTTTTTTAATTTTTTTTTTTTATGAGTTGGTTAGGTGTTCATGGAAGAGGTGGGCCTTTAGCTGTTTTTTGAAAATGGTGAGAGATTCTGTGGTCCAGATTGAGATTGGAAAT
The DNA here is from genome assembly GCA_012411365.1 of Ameiurus melas. Taxonomy (NCBI): domain Eukaryota; kingdom Metazoa; phylum Chordata; class Actinopteri; order Siluriformes; family Ictaluridae; genus Ameiurus; species Ameiurus melas. The sequence continues at coordinate 15,827,712 of CM022757.1, forward strand.
ACATTCCACCACTGAGGAACGGTTAGCATGAAGGTTCTGGAAAGGGACCTTGCGCCATACTGAGTGGGAACTACTAGACGTTGGTCGCTAATCGATCACAGATTGCAAGAGGGAACGTAGGCCTTCAGGAGAGAGCTGAGGTAGGAGGGTGCTATTCCTGACAAGGTCTTGTAGGTGAGCATCAAGGCCTTGAACTTGATGCGGGCAGCTACAAGCCAGTGGAGGGAGATGAAGAGGGGTGTGACATGGGTTGTCTTGGGCTGGTTGAAGACGAGGCGCGCTGCAGCATTCTGAATCATTTGAAGGGGTTTGATGGAGCTGGCTGAGAGGCCTGAAAGCAGTGAGTTGCAGTAGTCGAGTTTGGAGATAACAAGAGCCTGGACTAGTATTTGTGTAGCCTGTTTGGTGAGGTATGGTTGGATTTTCTTGATGTTGTACAGGATGAACCTACAGGACCTTGCAGTTGCTAAGATATGGTCTGTAAAGGTCAAGCCGTCAACAAGAATCACCCCAAGGTTCCTGGCTGTGCTGGTTGGTATGAGTGTAAGTGAGCTGAGCTGTACAGTGAGGTTCTGGTTGATTAAGGGACAGGCTGGGATGACGAGAAACTCAGGTTCTCCCAGGTTAAGATGAAGATGGTGTTCCTTCATCCAGGCCAAGATGTCCGACAGGCAAGAAGAGATGTGTGCAGAGACGGATGGATCGTCAGGCTGGAAGGACAAATAGAGCTGGGTGTCATCAGCATAGCAGTGATAGGAGAAGCCATGAGACTCAATCACCTGCCCGAGAGATGTAGTGTAGATAGAAAAGAGGAGTGGACCTGTGGAACGCCAGTTGTGAGTTGCTGAGTTTCAGAAATACCTCCGCTCCATGATACCTTGAAGGATCTGTCAGACAGATAGGATTCCACCCAGTGTAGAACCGTTCCAGTGATGCCCAGGTTGGAGAGAGTTTACAGGAGGATCTGATGGTTCACAGTGTCGAAAGCAGCAGAGAGGTCAAGTAGGATGAGGATAGATTATCTAGCTGTTGCTCTAGCTAGTCATATTGTTGTTTTCCTTGGCCAACCTGTTCCATGTCTGGTTATGAGTATACCAGTGGTTTCTTTCTTTTTCAGGACATACCAAATTGTTGTATTGACTATATCCAATGCTTGTGCAGTGGCTCTGATAGATTTTCCCTTATTTTCAAACTTCAAAAATGTATTCCTTTTCTCCTGTAGACAGCTCTCTGGTCTTCATGTTGATTTTTTTAAACAATAAATACACTCTGCACAGGAAAAACATAGGGCTTAAACAATCTTTTAACAGCTGTTCCATTACATTCAGATGGGACTGTACATTCTTATATATATACATACATACATACATACATACATACATACATACATACATAAATACATACATAAATACGTACATAAATACGTACAAACATACATACATACATACATACTGGTGTCACAATTAGTCATATTATGATCTAATCATGAGAAATATTAGATCAATTGCTCTTATTCAAGACATTTTACTTCCTAAAATATCACTTTCTGCAGTGCAGGGATAGGATTTGTCTTATATTAGGATTAGATCTAGGGCTATGGATTAGAAATAGGGTCATGGTCTGAACAGAATAAGAGTAAGTAAAAAGAAGAGCTTGAAAAGAAAAGGATTTATTGTTCTAACCAAAATGCTAAAAATGCAAATCCCTTCCATCGATAGAAACACTTGGATCACCTGAATTATCAGGCACAGGATTTATCACGCTAGGACCTGAATCTGCTATAGCATACGTATGTTCTTCATGCTTATTTCTGTTCAGGTAGTTCATGGAGCATAATTCTCCATGCAGGAAAAGGTCCACAGAGGATTAAACTCCCCTAAAGCTTTCCATTCCCGAGCTGAAGAAAAACCTTTTGAAATATGACCATAATTATTCTTTTGAGTTCTTTTGAAAACCATACTAGGAGTGGGCACATTTTATTTATGAGTTGATAATGGTCAACCAACATTAACCTCTGATTCGAACCAGATTCTGGATATAGGCAAGTGCTGTAAAGTGTAGACTCTAAAATGATAAAAAATAAAATGACTTTTTGGCTCTTAATATTGGATTATATTGAAATAATTATGTATAATGTTCCTATACTGTATGTGTTGACCATTTAGAGGTGAAACTGTTTGTAACTGAGGATATTATGAGTTACAAAATGCAGGATGACACCTGTAGGGTTCTTACCTCCCTTTCCCCAATTACTTGTTTGTTCAGGTACTTGGGCTTGTGTTGGAGTGGCAGTTGGTTGTGGAGTACTTACTCATGGTGAGATTGTAGCAGCTGGTCAATAGCTTTCACTCTAGTTCAGATGCTACACTCCATTTCTACCAAAAGTGTCATTGCACTGATGGAAATTCATTAGCGTTCATTTACATTATCATACTCTGTGGCCTTGCATGGCTTGTGAGCTTATGCATAGCTTGAGTATTTTGTGTGAGAGGAATTTATATTAAAAAAATGAACTGTTCCTGCTTCTATTAGTCACTTATAGATTCATTTAAAAATGCAACTAACAGACAACAAATTAGATCATTAATGTTACCACTGTTTATTGTTCTTGGATAGACTATGGTTTTACTGTTCTGTTGTAAAATCCTAAATTAATTCCCTCCATTGTATATTTGAGCCTCATTTACTGAAGTGGACAGAGGATGACCTCTCAGAATAGACCAAAAGAATAATGCTATTATCTGACCCTCTCACTGAAATTAATATAATTTGCTAATGTATTCCGTTCACAATAATATATGCCAAAATTGTTCCATCTCTTAATTGGCCAGATGACATGAATAAATTGTTGAAGTTCATGCTACACTCTGAAAAGCAACCTTTTACCTGCAGCTGATAGAGTGCATTGTGTTCACACAAGTTGAGTTCCAGTATACAGTATATCTGTTAGCACAAAAAAAGCTTCAGTGTAAACATAATATTTTGAGAAGGTTGTTCATTTATTTCTTGTATGTGGTGTTTATGCAGAGGTGTGCATATACTGTAGGGTATATTTGACATGGTATAAATGCAAACTTACCTCAGCACTGTAATTGATTTTGTCCTCACACTTCTCTTGACTCTTCATTCAGTGTATTGCAAAAAAAAAAAGAATGATGAAAGAAAGTGAATTCACATAATTTTATGTTTGCTGAAGATGTATGCAAAGTCTTTGATTTAATAAAAGTTCAACACAGTGGCCTCACGCATGTAAAAAGGCAAACATTTACATGTATATGATCATATAAATATATTATGTTTATTAATCCTGTTTTACTGTTTATGTAGAAACCAAAACGTGGTTTATGTATTTTTTGCTCATTCATTCATTCAATCATTCATTCATTCAATTATTCATATTCAGTAACTTTTAGCCTGGTCAGTGTTGCAGTGGGTCCGGAGCCTATCCTGGGAATACTGGCCACATGTTGGGAATGCGCCCTGTATGGTCTATGGAAGGTCACAGTGGCTTTTACCTTTGATTTCACATAGAGACTTGTGGAACTCAATTGGTAAATGCTAAAAATCAACCTTGTCACTGAATAGCAAAAAAACCACTGCAGTCTTCACACCATTAGAGAATTTATTCAATTAGAGGTTGAGCCACTTCAGAGGGGACCTTTTTTATAGCACTTCTGCATTTCTACTCACAAATTTCAGCAATTATTTAAAGGAATTTAACCTTTTAGTAAATAAAACCTCCTACAATTACAGAAGGATGTGAAACTGGCAGTGATGACAAAAGTTGCTACTGAACACATTCTCTCATTCCATATTAACCTTGATAGAACCTAATAGTAAGGTCATGAACTCCCTTTTTATGTCAGAGGAAAATTATTTCATACTGAATAAAGTAAATCAACGGTTTAAAAAAAACACTTTATCTCATCATCTATAACAAACTTTCATTAATAGATCTTTAGATTAATATATCTATCTATTAACATTATTAAGGATTATTCAATCAGTGTGCTATTCAGTAATTAATTATTAGTTATTTACAATATGGTATGAATGGTAAATGGTCTGCACTTATAAAGCACTTTTGACCAAAGCGCTTTACACTGTGTCTCTTTCATCCATTCATACACACACACACACACTCACACACCAATGGTAAGGCATGAAAGGCGCTAACTTGCCATCGGGAGTAACTTGGGGTTCAGTGTCTTGCCCAAGGACACTTGACAGCATGTGGAGTCATCTGGGCCAGGAATCGAACCACCAAAGCTACAATTAGTGGACAACCCGCTCTACCACCTGAGCCACATTCACCCAAGTTATCAAAGTAAACCATAACATGTTAGATGACACTCCATGTATGTAAACAGCATTGTGTAATTATTTAATAGTAAAAATAAAGTACCCTTTTATATAATTTAAATCTTAAAAATGTATTAAAATGGCACTTACCTTGTTAATTGTGCATACACTTTTACTGGATCATTAACAACTATGAACAAAAGTGATTCTAAAGGAATGACAGTCCATGAAGTTGCTCATATGTGTACTTATGATCACAATAGCCAGGCTTTCCTTTACTCTTACAATTTATTTATTTATTAATAAATGACCTGTAAAATATTAGTACATATTGAAAAACAACCAGTGTGTAGTATAGCTTTTATCCACTGTATGTATTTGATGATAAATTACTTTTAATGGCTTAGTTTTTAAATAGATATTCTTTAGTTATAGTTCTTTCTGCAGTCCATTTAATTCAGTAGTCATGACCTTTCTGGAGTATTTCAAATGAAAATTGTTTTTGTTTCGGTTCATAAAGAAATATAAACTTTATTTTTTTCTATACAAATCTTTTTGCAGTATCTAATCAAAAATTGATCTGTTTTTGAATTTGTTTACTTTATATTACACGTTTACAACTCTGCAGTTAATCCAATAGGTCAAGACTTCATTGAATCAACAACCTTTGATCCCAAAATATTACAAGTGAAATTTGAACCCAACCTTTCCAAAATGTCAATACATGTAGAAAAACAAAACACACTGGCTAAACACACCGTTGTGCATTTGGACATACCCACCCATACATGACAACAAACAAGCACTCTGATATACATGAGAATATAACCACCAGTGACATTATTGGTGGTTATACATATACATATTGGATCTGTCTGACGTGAATTTTATTCAACACATTTAAAGTGATGTAGATTTATCAAAGTTTTACATCAGACTGGTCTTGTTTAACTTGCCATACACTTGAAAATGTCTTCATCCATAAAGTCCCTTACATTAGCATGCATTTCATGCTCAGACTTCTTCTCTGTGGCTGAGAAATCAACAGTCTCATTGGACTTGAAAGTTTTTGCCTTATGTGGGTTACTCCACCACACACACACACACACGCACACGCACACACACACACGCACACGCACACATACACAGATAACCAGTCAAATGTTTGGATACAACTGCATTGCAGGGTTTTCTTTATCTTTACATTTTTTCAACTTTTTACTATAATAATAATAATGAATACATTCAAACAACACTCTATGCCCAAAAGTTTGTGGATCCCTGACTATCACACCTATGTGGTTCTTCCCCAAAGGTTAACATGTTTTCCTCACACCTCCAGGATTGATTCTCGCGTCTGCTTTGTGTGCACAGAGCTTTTATGATCTTCCCGTGCTTTGGGGGTTTCCTCCAGGTGCTCCCGCCTCCTCCCCCAGTTAAAAGACATGCATTGTAGGCTCACTGGCTTTTCCAAATTGTAGGTTGGCACCCAGTCCAGGTTAAGTGGAGTCTAGGATAAGCAGTACAGAAAATGGATAGACCTAAGAGACCCAAATCTTTTCCAGCATGACAGTGCCCCTGTGCACAATGTGAGCTTCATGAAGACATGGTTTATGAAGGTTGGTGTGGAGGAACTTGAGTGTCCTGCACAGAGTTGTACACCTTTTGGATTAATCAATATGCAGGTTAATCTATGTGCCAGGCCTCCTCAACCATCATCAGTGTCAGACCTCACTAATGCTCTTGTGGCTGATTGTCATGCTCCAACATCTAGTGGAAAGCCTTCCCAGAAGAGTGGATCTTATTATAACAGCAAGGAGGGACTAAATCTGGAATGGGATGTTCAGGAAGCACATGGGTGTAATGGACAGGTGTCCACAAACCTTTGGTCATATACCAGACTGAGAGATTATAAGCTAAGGAAACTTTTGTAAGTGTTTTGATTTAATTAGCTGATTAGAGTTCTTCTCAGATCTGCATTTCTGGACTATACAATTTTTATTCTAATATTTTGAGATACTGGATTTTTGATTTCCATGAGCAGTAATCATCAAGATAAAAAAAAGATTGACATATTTCACTTTATGTGTAATGAATCTAGAATATATGAAAGTTCCACATTTTGAATTAAATTACAGAAAAAAAAATCAAATTTTTTGAGATTCCCCTGTAGTGTTGGAAATATTACACATAGAATTAGACAGTGAGTAAGAAAGGTGTTAAACAAGTCTGTGATGGACAACTGACACAACTCGAGACAGCAGACCCAGGGAGTAGCAACAATGAGCTTTATTACTTCAAACAGGGAACACAACGATAAGAAACAAAAGCTTGGCTGCTTTCCAGCAGCAAATCTGTTGCTCTTTTTTTCTCTCTCTCACACACATGTGCCACTCACTGACAGAGAGAGAGACAGATAGAGAGACAGATAGAGAGACAGAGAGAGAGAGCTTGTTAATATAAGCTACAAAACAATAAACTACAGGTGTGCCATGGTAATCAGCCATACACTGATGCTCCCACTGCAGACTCCAGTTAAACCATAACACCAACACACACACACACACACACACACACACACACACACACACACACACACACACATACACACACACTGTAACAAAATAAATGTTTTATATTTTAAAGTATTTACAGTATTCCTACTGAAGTTTTCCTCACAGTCATTTCAAATAGGTGTTTTACATAACATAGTTAACATGAGTGTAAACTGATAAATGGCACTGATATCAATTACTATGTAAAACTGTACATTAAGAGGGAAAACAAAACAAACACCTTTTAGCCACCAGCTTCTAATGTTACCATGACACTTCTTGCAATAGAGATAATCTTTGTCACTGCCCAGGCAAACAGAAATGCAGAAAGAACAAACCAATTTCCACAATCTTTAGGTGTTTTCAAACTGAGGGAAATGCTGAGATCATGTAACCTGCCGGGGATTTCTTCTAAAAGATATTTTCTAAATTCTTGCTTTTAAGCTGTTCAGTTTATTTAAAAATTTGGGGCAGAGTTAGCAGGATAAACATGCTTAAGGATAAACATGCTTAAATCATAGGTTAAAGATGATCAGGCCAAAGAATTTTGTATTGATCTGCAGTGACATTACTGTCAAGGGGACAAGTGGACGCAAGTAATGTGAGCAAAATGGCACCCACAACAAAACAGCAGCCATTTTATTAAAAAAAAATTTATTGCATGCATTAATTTGGAAAAATAAGTACACCCATGGAAATTGTTTCTGTTTTTGTTGATGTTGTTGTTATTTTTGGTTTGTTTGTTTTGTACATATTTGGACAAGAAAACATTTCATTCTCTTTAAAACAGTGGCTATTAATAAAGGTGATACACTATAAATGGAGGAGTGGAAGAGGACTCCAGTGGAAACCTGTGAAGCTCTGGTGAACTCTATACCCAAGAGGGTTGATGCAGTTCTAGAAAATAACGGTGGCCACACAAAAATTTGACAATTTTATACCCAATTTGGATATTGTCACTTAGGGGTGTACTCACTTTTGTTGCCAGCGGTTTAGACATTACTGGCTGTGTGTTGAGTTGTTTTGAGGGGACAGCAAATTTACACTGTTACACAAGCTGTACACTCACTACCTTACATTGGAGCAAAGTGTCATTTCTTCAGTGTCACATGAAAAGATATAATCAAATATTTACAAAAATGTGAGGGGTGTACTCACTTTTGTGAGGTACTGTATGTACATTTTACATTAAGTGCAGTGTATTAACAGTATAACGCAAGACAAGGAGATAAAAATAGATAAATGTTTCTCTATATAGAAATACAGTTATTGCATTATTGCATAAGTAAGTCCAAAGAGAAATCAGTTTAATTGTCAGCATTTACCAATTTGGATATTTTTGTAGTTTAAACTGGACCTCTTTATAAATCATTAATGATTTTACTCCACAAAAAAGAGCACTATTTCTTGTTGGAATCCAACACAAAGAATCCAACTCTAGCTTATTAACATGTGTTTACTGAGTCAATATAAATGCAATAAAGCGGTAAAAACACTAACCTGTGATGGAGATTTACTGTCCGAATCAAATTCGTCTATCTATTATATCACTTTGCATTCAATTTATATGAACTATTTGCCACTTGAATCCTGTTTTAATATTTAAGCTTGATAAATGAGTGCTTAGCCTATTAAAGCCCTTAACCTTGATGGTTATTGTGTCCCGCTCAGCTACAAGTTTGCAATACATGCTGGCCTCTTACTGTCAACCTAACTCACCTAAACACTCATGCCAGGTAATACACCTTCATCCCATCTGCCATCCAAATAGATCACCGTATGCTGGATGCCTTGTCACTACTTATTTCTACCTCAGCCTTGCCAAACACCTGTAGGCGTAAACCAAGGGCACCTTTCAGACAGGCCGAGCGAGGGAGAGGGGTCAACACTCAGTACGAATCGATTAATCATTAACATCCACAGGCATGTGATTCAATCCCAAAGGATGTCAGTATATGTGCTAAAAATGAATGTTTCTGCAAGGAGAACAGCTGTGACAGCATGGATAAATATCATGTCTGAGACACTGTAGTACACATGATGACCTGTATTATGATTTTTATTTTTAAAAATGTTGTGGTAGAAAGCAGTTATTTTAATTTACCTAACTTCATATTATTTCATGAGTAAATATGTAGTAATAAAAAGTTGGCTACATTCTTTGCATGTTAAATATTAAACATATACAACATAGTAACATTCAATATTCAGAGATGAGTTATCGTTAAAGGAAAACCCCACCCTGAAGCATGTTAAATATGTTATATTCAAATATTCATGACTTACTTAGTGATTAAGGTTCTAATTTTTTGATTGGTGCTGTATATTCCCATGTGGTTGGATTCAAAGTTCCAGAATTACAGCAGACTTGTCTTGGCTAGTTAGTGATCAACTAGTCAGCAAGCATGACAGCATTCATAGCAGCATTATTAGCATGAAAGTTGAAGCTTTGGAATCAACTTTTTTGGAGAGCTGGACATACTAAAAGTGCTGCTGCATCCGTCTCTTTAAACAGAGATGAAGCAAGTGTTTATTCCCTCTGTCTTTTCTATCACAGGTAGTGATATTGTAAGTTATTTAGAAAACTGTTAAGCAAAGTAAGATTAATATGCAAGTTGTACAAGGTGGATTTTTTTATGAGTACTAAAATTACACCCACTGGCATTAAAATCTCATCCACTACTCATCTACTACTACGATTTTGTCACAGCACAATTTTTAAATACACTCAAATATACTTGAAAATATGGATTGCTATTCAAGAGCAACATTAATAGTAATATATATATATATATATATATATATATATATATATATATATATATATATATATATATATATATATATATATATATATATATATATATATATATTTACCTCTACACATCTTGTAGCATCTTGGAGCTGTGAAATGCGACAGGCAGTTTCAATAACCTGAATATGAACTGACACAAAATTTCAAGTAAAGCACCTGTGTAGTGTCACTCTTCCCTGCATAAATATTGATGTAACCTTTGATCATAAGCCAATTTAACTTGCCAACTCTGAATGACAGCTCTGCTTTCTTCATCTTCTTCTGCTACAGTGGAATAATTACCCACAACATATTAAGTAACCTGGTGGAATCCATGTAATAACCTGATGGAATAACATCATACAGTAAGTACCTAGTAAATAATGTGAAAGAACACTTCAGCATTATGATCTATATTATTAATAATAATTTTCTTTTAGGTGAAGGTTGAATAATTAAAGAATGATAAAGACATAACTACACATTTGTCACCTATAATGAACTACTCTTTTCAGTCAAATATGCATGTGCTGTATATACTAAAGCATTTTAGTAGGATTGTCACTTCTTATTGATTTATTTATTCAGGGACACTATCCATTTATAAATATTATCAGATGTCATGATTGGTAAAAATAATAAAACAGGAATACGTCCAGCCAAAAACACACAACAAGCCATTTCTGATGCTTATGAGCTAACAAGCTACTACTGTAGAGCAAGACCAGAGGCAGGACATACAATTAAATTTTACAATCATACAGTTATGCCTAGATATGAATAATTCTATTTTTCTTTGTTTTCCCCAAAAGTGATGAATTTGAAATTTTATTGAGAATATCTCAAAAACAATTCGCATTTTTTGTCTATATTTAATTTTAATATAGTATATCAGTGCTCATTATAAAAATGGACAGATACAAAAAGCTCTGAAACACCAATGTTGATGTCAGGGCCACTTTAAACAGAAAAGCCATATAAAAATAACTTAATTCATGTGCAATGGAAGGAGAGAACCCCAAATCTCATAGTTGGCCAACAATTTACAAATGTGTTACATTAAACTTTTCACAAGTTCACAAGAAGTAATTCACATCTCAGCAAATTTGCTAGTTGTGCTGTATTAAGTTTCATAAATAAGTAAAAGTATAACCTCTCAGGAGAATATCCCCTAAGGGCATGTCCACTTCATGGCGCACAGCTAAGCAATCTGAGTGAAGATGTTGATAGTTTTGACACACATCCATTCTTAATCTTGCAGTATATAGGAATATAGGTACCCTGTCAAGCACTTTGCTATCGGGTTTTATTTTTAGGCAGGGAGTGTAAAAGCTATGTCTGACCTGCAATCTGTTTGTGTTAAAGGTCAGGCATAGCATGAACCAGGCATTACGAGTTAGCACTCAACACCAATTTAGTAAATGTGAAAATTTGAGTGAATTTGATAAAAAAAATAGTACAATTACCTGTGTGTGTGTGTGTGTGTGTGTGTGTGTGTGTGTGTGTGTGTAAAAGTGTTGATTAATTTACTTCTCCAGAAACAATCTAAATGCAAATTGGACCTCTCTCTATCTGTATGTTCCAGGACATAATGAGGTTTGCATTCAAATGGCTTGCTTGTGTTTCATTCGCTGAGAGAACAAAGTTAAAATTTAAGGGAATACCTCATGACAAACAGGAATTGTTGCCATGTTAGATCAGAGCAATGGTCATGTCTGTTGCCCTAACAGTCAACCTAGTTTTGTACATTAATATGCTTATTGAAGGTATTCGCTATTCTTCAAGCCTGGATAATTGCCTACAGTATAGATTTCAATCTTTGGAAATATAATAAATAAATCACATTATCAAATTTTATTGTCTGTGCTTGGTTTTTGTTTTCCACTACTGATAACTGATGCTTCCCCCAAACCCACAAATAGTTATTAGGCCATCCGGTGCTTATTAGATACTGCCATATTAGATGAATTTTACTCCCTGTGCTTTCTCTCCCTGAAAATGTCAATGCTTAAAACATGAAAATTCAAAACCCTGTCTAGTATTTCACCCTCAAAAGCTTTAATGTATGCTTAACCAGATTGGTGAGGTCAAATCCAAAATTTTATTAGATTTTTGTCCATCTATGAGAGTAGTCCATCTCTGAAAAACCTCTTAACCGTGTGGGCGTGAATGATTGTAAGAGTCTGAACCCTTATGCCAGAGTTCAACATTTGGGCCACATCCAAACCTTCACCTCTGGCTTCCTCACACCAGTATTGATGTTCAAAGCAAAGTGAGATGAGAGCTTTGCACCTCGGTCGACTATACAGAGAATAGAATAGGTGAATAAAGTTAAATGTCAGACACACTCTTAACATGCATAGACTGATAATCTAATCTAATAAATAGATGTACCAATAAAGAGATGTAATAAAGAACTAGGCTGACATTTAAAACATTTTTATTATATTTGAAGAGGATAAGGGCAAATAAAAGAGCAAATGTGGCAGTAAAATCTTTCCCATCAGTACTTGAAAGACACATTTATTCGCAGAAAAATTGTCATTTACAGGAAGCAGAACACAAATACAAATTTAACTGCAATAAAAAAAGTAGCAAAACTTCTATAACATCCACTAACAGGTATTTAGATGTCTTGATTGTAAAAGCACCAGCTATAAATTATAATTATCTTTTCTTACTCTTTAATTCCAATTTTATATACTTTCACACCTATGCCCCCACACATAAAGTGCTTGAATTGATTCAGAAGCAGAGAAGAGTCCACTTTCACAAATTACACTCTATTTTAAAGTGGTTTTCTTGTGCAGTCCATATTTAACTTACAAGTTTTAAGGTTTATTTTCTAAATCTGACCACTACCAACAAATCCACTACTGCCAGTAATTTTCCTAATCCAGTGCATACAGAAAAGTTATTAACATGAGACAATAGAGGATTTTCACACATTTTAAATTGTGCCTGCTCATACTGGCAATGGAAATAAACCAGTAGGGAAAATGCCTCTGGATATGTTAGAATTTCTATTTGTTCTGCACACAAACCATAGCCTCCAGACACCGGTGGCCTTCTTAGATGACAACCACAGACTGTAAACCCCAATTGCAATTATACTTGATAAAGTGTTCATGTCCAGAAGGCCATGTTACCTGCAAAAATGCAATAAGTGAAGAAAAAGTGAGCGAAAATGTCACTAATGCAGCATTTAGCGACCAAAGGGGAACTCTATAAATGGCTAAATCTCCTAAAATGCCATTTTGATCCCCAGCAGGTATTTCTTAACCCCTTGCTGAGAGGGGTTAAGACACATCAGCCTATAGGGCTGCAAAGAAGGCTTTTCCTTTCAGCCAGAAAAGAGCACTATATCACCAAAATACAAGTTTATGCTAATCTTTTAGTCATGTATGAATAAAGTAACATATTTGAAATAGTTTATTTAAAGGAAAATACATACAATCTGATCAGTGAAAAAGTTTTAAAGATAATGCAACAGGAAAGCAAATGATTTACATTCCATTTTGTTTCTCTCCTCTTTCATGCTATAATGCCGGTTATTTTAGGTGACAGTGAAGACCTTCCACACACCACAAAATGTTTTCAACTTCTAGCCCAAAGGCATCATCAAATAGCACAAGCCACTGGGAGGAGAAAGTAACTGCCTGATTCTATCTAGATGTCCAAGCAGATGCACTGATTACTTGGTGGATCACTTAAAATCACTCTGACATGCCTCCAACCTAATAAGTGCAACCAATTTCGCTCTCAGGGATGACAAACCTCAGGCAACTAATGTTATTTTAAGTGAGATTTGTGCTCACCATGAATTTACTAATGCTGGGTTTTGGGGAGTGTGAACCAAATGAGAGATTAATTACTGCACATACACTTTGTGGACAAAAGTTTGTGGACACCTGACCATCACACATATATGTGGTTCTTCCTCAAACTGTTTGAATGACACAATTGTCTAGAATGTCTATGTTTGCTGTAGCATTACAATTTCCCTTCACTGGAATGCAGAGGCCCAAACATGTTCCAGCATGAAAATTCCCCTGTGCACAAAGCGAAGTGCAACACTCAACCCATTGAACACTTTTAGGAGGAACTGGAACTCCAAAATCTAGTGTAAAGCCTTCTCAGAAGAGTGGAGGTTGTTATAACATTAAAGAGGAACTAAATGCTCTAATTCAAATTTTACAAACTCCTTCTTTAATAATAGCTAATTCACAGGAACTTGTATGGTGAATGATTCACATAATCAATCCCTAGTAAGTCTTCTAAATGGAATTGTTTTGGATTCATGGGAGATTTATATACCATATGGAGTCTCCAGTGTCGGCCCTTTTAGTCAGTTAGAGAGGTAAGGCAGTTAAGTGATCACATGAAATAATTTGTTCCACGAATTTTCCATTGACATTAAATGGAACCATGAATGGTTAAAATGTAGGATAATATATGATTATGAATGATAACATAAGAAATGTAAGCAAACTGCAGTAGTGTAAAATGAATAAAATGCTTCAGAACATACTGTTCAACTTTGTGGTGGTAAGATTAGACTGTATAGCACCACCCTGGTTTTGATTATTTTCCTATAACACATCATGTTTTTGTCTTTAGTCATATAACAGTTTTCTTGGTCAGTGTACAATCTATATATGTGTTATTTCATATTGTTAATGTATGTGTTATTATTATAAAATAGAAAATAGTAACAAAAATAAATCAATAAAATCCTTCTTTATATTATTTTTATTGAGATGCCAGTTTTAGTAGTGCCATTTGATGAACTGGAAATTGTATTTAATAGATGATTTTGTTCACATTGTTTATACAGTGGCAGGAAAAAGTATGTGAACCTTTTGGAATTTCATGGTTTTCTGAATAAATTTGTCATAAAATGTGATCTGATCTTCATCTAAGTCAGGGGTATTGACAAATATAATGTGTCTAAAATAATAGCACAAAAAGAGTCTGATCTTTCAAGTCTTTATTGAGAACAACCAAAAAATCATATAGTGCTTGTGGAAAAAGTATGTGAACCTTTGAGTTAATGACCTCAAAAAAGCTTAATTTTTTTTGCACACCTGGAGTCTCATTAAGAATATGGGTTTGGAGGTGTCCACTACAGCTACTTTAACTGATAAAAACGCCTCAAACTTTTGGAGTTTGCTTTGCACAAGAAGCACATGCTTATGTGAGCCATGCCTCGAAAAAAAGAGCTTTCAGAGGATCTACGATCAAGAATTGTTGACTTATATAAAGCTGGCAAGGGTCACTAGTGATTACAAAGATTTTGGAACTTCACCAGTCTACAATTAGGCAAACATTCTACAAATGGAGACACTTAGGGACTGTTGCTACTCTACCAAGTATTGGGCGCCCAGTCAAAATGACACCAAGAGCACAATGAAGACTCATTAATGAGGTGAAGAAACAACCCCGAATGACAGCCAAAGATTAGAAGGCATCATTGGAACTGGCTAACATCTCTGTTTATGAGTCTACAATACGCAAAACATTGAACAAGCATGGTATCTATGACAGGACACCATGAAGGAAGCCACTGCTTACCAAAAAGAACATTGCTGCATGCCTGAAGTTTGCAAAAGAGCACATTGACACTCCACAGCAGTACTGGCAAAATGTTTTGTGGACTGATGAAACTAATGTGGTGAAATGGGTTTCCCCGTGAGTCATCTTGAGGGGGGCGTGTCCTGGAGTAGTATTTAAGGAAGTCGTTTTCGACTGACTGGTACGTCGTTCAGTCAGTGAAAGGACTTCCTGGTTAGTGACGTGGGATACCAGTAGCTTTGGTGTGCGTGTAGGTGAAACCGCTGGCTCAACAGTGCGGTTGGTATTTGCTTTGGAAACTTGCATGCATTACGCCCAGTGGACCGCAATGGAAGAAACTTGTTGGTGTCAGTTTGCTATCAGCAGTAGAGTGGTGAGTGCGTTGTCTCTCCTCCTCGTACCTGTAAGTGGAGCATAGGATCGGCAGCTCTGAGAGTGGCCTATATGCTGGCTATACTCATCGGCTGTTCCCACGTCCTAAGAGACTTCTGCTTTGTCTCCTCTTTTTTTTAGTAATGTCATGTCTAATTATTAGGATATTTGTTTAGTCTGGGATCTTTCTAGCCACTGGCTCTGGCTGGTGCTAGGACTTTTGTTTTGGTTGTTCTAATGCATGCTTGGGCTATGCAGTGCTGTGTCGCCGTTTCTCTTGCCTAACCTGCATGCATTTTGTACTTTTATTTGTTGGTTGTGGGATAAACCCCGCTCTGCCTGTGTTACTACTCTGCTTGTTGTGTATGTGTATGTAGTGTGTGTGTGTGTGTGTGTGTGTGTGGGTGTGTGGGTGTGTGGGTGTGTATGCATGCTGGTTTACAATCCCAATGCTGTGGCCAGGGTGGTTGTCCCATTTTGACCATTGATCCGTGTGGAGCTGGGGCATCAAACCTGCTGCTCAAGATAAGTAGCTATTTGTAGTATTGCTAGCATACATGGCTTGTAAGATCAACCACTGTTAATTAGTGCTTGTGTTTCCTCTTTCCCATTGGCAGACAGGAGCAGTGTGCGCGTTAGGCGGGGAGGACTGAGTTCGTGGTGGAGGCTTTCACTTTCCCTTGCTGTGTGCACCTTGAGGTGTCTTTTTGTTTGGATTGTAGTGTTTTTCGCTCACGCATGGTGTATTTTCTGGACCCCCTCCCTCTGTCTTGCAGTACGTCCGCTGCTGGTAAGCATTTCCCCTGTTCTAGTTACCCTTCCCCTGAGATCAGGTCACTCCGTCCAATAGCAAGGTGCTAGTCAACCCCAGAGCTACAGTGCTTATATAGCAGCCCCCTGGTCACTGTGTTGGTGGGACCTCTCCGTCAGAGTGTCAATTGTATGGTCATGTTTTACCGTGCAACGGTTATAATTAATGTGTTTTGTTGGAATAAATATCGTTGATGTAACGCATGTCTCCGGCTCCTTGTGTTTACGAACCTGTGTGCTCGAATTACCCTTAGGGGTTAATCTAGTTTAGTTCCTTGTCCTGGGGGCCGGCCTCCCATCCCCTAGGTGGCGTAGTTGTTGCAACAAATCCTCAGATGCACCTTGTCACCTGCCACACTAAGATTGAACTATTTGGAAAAACCCCACAGCACTACATCTGGTGTAGAAAGGGCATGGTATATCATCATGAAAACATCATCCCAACCGTAAAGTATGGTGGAGGAAACACCATGATTTGGGCCTGCTTTGCTGCTTCAGGGCCTGGCCAGCTTGCAATCATTGAGGGGAAGATGAATTCCCAAGTATATCAGACAATTCTTCAGGATAATGTGAGAGTGTCTGTACGTCAGCTGAAACTGTGTAGAAGTTGGGTGATGCAACAGGACAACAACCCAAAAAACAGAAAACAGAATGTCAGAAAAACAAAATCTGCCTTTTGGAGTGGCTGAGTCAGAGCCTAGACCTCAACCCAATAGAGATGCTATGGAATGACTTGAAGAGAGTCATACACATGAGACGTCCAAAGAATATGACCGAGCTAAAACAGTTCTGCCAGGAAGAATGGGCTAAAATTCCTCCTGAATGATGTGCAGGTCTGATCCACAGGTACAGGAAGTGCCTGGTTGAGGTTATTGCTGCCGGGTGGGTCAACCAGTTATTAATTCTAAGGGTTCACTTACTTTTTCCACTGCCATTTTGAATGTTGAATGAGTGTGTTCAATAAAGACATGAAAGATCAGAATTGTTTTTTGTGTTATTCTTTTAGGCACATTATATTTGTCAATACCCCTGACTTAGATGAAGATCAGATCACATTTTATGACAGATTTATTCAGAAAAACATGAAATTCCAAAGGGTTCACATACTTTTTCTTTCCACTGTAGTTTCTTCTTTTTTCTTTACCTTCACCTGAATTTATATTTTTGTATGTTTGTGTTTCTTCATGATATAATTAAAAATCAGCTTAGACATATACATGCATAAACAAAATACACACGCTGTGAGCATTTCCTATATTCTCTTCAGCAGCTGAAATCTGTTCGACTGCTTCCTCTTTCCCTTTGATGCCTCTGATACCTGTCTCATGGGTTCTGTCCACCCTCTCTCCATCCACTAAAGATTAGGCACCTTCATTAAAAGATGATGTGAAGGCTCTGCCATGGGAGGCAAACTGACTGACTTCTCAATTCATCTTAACTTGTTCTATTCCAGTCTGAGAGACAGATGGGAGCTGTAGGATGTGGTCTGATTCTCTAAGATTGCTCATGTTGTTTTGTAAGAGATATTAAGTTATTACAGATGTTAATTTTAGCAATTTTAGGCATTGTTCTAATGCAGATCAGTTAAAGTTTTTAATGGCTATGTAAGACGGTAAAACCGTCATTAGAGTTTGCTATTATTTACAGTATACATATTCTATAATGCTTCTAAAACAGTTTTAGACCCCTGGTGAGATCTGAGGAATAATCTCTGTTCCACCTTAAAAAAAAGTATTTGAACCATGTGGGAAATTGATTCACAACTGGGGTTGGGCAGTGAGTGAGTAATGTAATCGCCCACAATTGTACTGGGTCACATTATTTCTTATTTCAAGTTTTACAATATTGAAGAAAGGTGTGTTGGTCTGCAGATGAAAGAGAAGGCCTTCTAGCAAATAAGTCATCAAATAGGTGGCTGAAAAAAACGAAACAAAAAAAAAACATTTCTTTATGAATTCTGTGTGACCGGCATTGCTTGAGAAATGCTAAAGAAAATGCTAAAAATATGTAAAAAAATGCTAATTAAACAAACAATCCATCATTATTGTGGCATGGTGGTGCAGTAGGTGGCGTTGCTGCCACACAGCTCCAGAAACCCTGCATCAATTTTGAGCTCGGGTGTAGATTGGCCGGTATGGTATTGGCCGGTACATTCCAATATGTGGATTGGCTATGCTAATGCTAAGGCTTGAATGAGTGAGAAAAATCTGTGTGTGTGTGTGTGTGTGTGTGTGTGTGTGTGTGTGTGTGTGCGCGTGTGTGTGCATGGTGCTGTATGATGGACAGACGTATTCCCACCTCATGACCAGTGTTCCTGGGATAGGCTCCAGATCTACTGTGAAATTGACCAGGATAAAATGGCTACTGAAAATAAATGAAATAATTATTGTTGCATGATTTTTCAAACATTAGGAATGTTTAATTCAACCACATCCATGAGGCCGTTGTCTGTTAAATCAAAGCTGGAATGATGACGTGTTCCTTCAGATGAGCCCAGAATCAGGCATTCAAACCACTTGTGAAAACAATCACAATGATATAATATGTTTAATGTTTAATTTTGTTACTAAACAGTACACGGTTTAGTTTGCACATGAGTAATAAACGGCCACTGCAATAAATTACTTATTGGATACAAGGTAGACGCTTATAATGTCAAATGTAAAATAATGTAAAATACATTAATGTATAATGTAAAACACTGAATACACATTTCAACACTACCATGAACATAGACTAGGTGCACTAGGTGACATAGGTCACACAGACTAAGTATGACACAGTGAATGAGAGAAAATTATACTGGAGTTATTAAGTCTTACACACGGCTCCTCAATACCAAGTGAAATTCTGTAGCAGAGCAGAAACCCCATCAATTCAAAAAGAAAATAAAAACCTCCTGAAGGAAAATCCCAGGAGACACAGTGGCTAATTGCACAGAGACTTTGACCTGCTGCAACCCAAACATATAATGATTTAAACATATAATTGATTGTCTTTATATTCAAAGAAATGCAGCCTACCTGCGGTTTTGCCCTCAAACACACGTACACACTCTGCTTTGGCGATCACACCTACAGTGAGGGAAAAAAGTATTTGATCCCCTGCTGATTTTGTATGTTTGCCCACTGACAAAGAAATTATCAGTCTATAATTTTAATGGTAGGTTTATTTTAACAGTGAGAGACAGAATAAAAACTAAAAAATCCAGAAAAACGCATGGCAAAAATGTTATAAATTGATTTGCATTTTAATGAGGGAAATATGTATTTGACCCCTCTGTAAAACATGACTTAGTACTTGGTGGCAAAACCCTTGTTGGCAATCACAGAGGTCAGACATTTCTTCTTCTTGAGCCACTTCTTTGTTGCCTTGACCGTGTGTTTTGGGTCATTGTCATGCTGGAATACCCATCCACGACCCATTTTCAATGCCCTGGCTGAGGGAAGGAGGTAATCACCCAAGATTTGATGGTACATGGCCGCATCCATCGTCCCTTTGATGCGGTGAAGTTGTACTGTCCCCTTAGCAGAAAAACACCCCCAAAGCATAATGTTTGTCGGTGGCACTGCAGGATTTCAGTCCTTCACGGCATAGTGTGTTACCAATTATTTTCTTGGTGACTGTGGTCCCATCTGCCTTGAGATCATTGACAAGATCCTCCCGTGTAGTTCTGGGCTGATTCCTCACTGTTTTCCTGATCATTGCAACTCCACGAGGTGAGATCTTGCATGGAGCCCCAGGCCGAGGGAGATTGACAGTTCTTTTGTCTTTCTTCCATTTGCGAATAATCGCACCAAGTGTTGTCACCTTCTCACCAAGCTGCTTGGCAATGGTCTTGTAGCCCATTCCAGACTTGTATAGGTCTACAATCTTGTCCCTGACATCCTTGGAGAGCTCTTTGGTCTTGGGCATGGTGGAGAGTTTGGAATCTGATCGATTGATTGCTTCTGTAGACAGGTGTCTTTTATGCAGGTAACAAAATGAGATTAGGAGCACACTCTTAAAGGGAGTGCTCCTAATCTCAGCTCGTTACCTGTATAAAAGACACCTGGGAGCCAGAAATATTTCTGATTGAGAGGGGGTCAAATACTTATTTCCCTCATTAAAATGCAAATCAATTTATAACATTTTTGACATGCGTTTTTCTGGATTTCTCTCTCTCACTGTTCAAATAAACCTACCATTAAAATTATAGACTGATCATTTCTTTGTCAGTGGGCAAACATACAAAATCAGCAGGGGATCAAATACTTCTGTCCCTCACTGTACATAGTAGTGTAAGAGTAGTATGAGTGTGAGTAGAGATCCCTCCTTGTCCAGAACGGTTGCATGTTGGTAGTCCTCATATTTTTTCCTCCTCCTCTTCATGGAGCATGTGGTGCCACAGAGACCTGAGTTCCACCTCTAAGCACATATTTTATTAAAAGCTGCCAGAATGTGAACCAAATATTCTAAAAAGTGTCCTGATTTGAAAATCACCCACCCACACACACCCCTTCAGTGGTTTGTATTTAATTATGCATATATAGTATCATTAAATAAAATAACCTCAAGCAGCAAATTAATCACATGGAGAAGATAAGCTAGTGCACATTCATGGCTTATTGGCATTCAAGCCATGCAGCATCATGAAGCCATGGATACTCACCATGCTTAAAAGACAAAACGAGTTTATCTTTGGCGCATTTTAAACAACTCAATGTTAAGAAAAGAAACAAATATTTACCATAATGATGTAGTGCTGCTCGATTATCTCAAAAATCATAGTCAAGATTATTTTTATCAATATTGAGATCATGGTTATTAAACACGATTTCTCATTTACATTGGATGCATCATGCATTTATTGAAAAAAACAAAAACAGGACGTTTTATTGTATTTTTAACAGTGGATTTCCTTGAATATAATTCAACTGAAAAAATATGTACATAAAATGTACAAAGTATTATAATATCTACAAAAATAAATACACGCTTAAAAATGTAAAAAAAATGAATAAATAAAATTGATCAATATGCCTGAATGGTTGATCCCTTTCAAAGGGAACTTCGACGTTGCATTTAGCATTATAGGCGTTCCCATACTGCTAAATGCAACATCTCATTCCCTTCTCAGGGAACAGGGTTACATGCGTAACCCCGACGTTTTCTTGTTCTTGAAAACAGTCGGTTTTTTTTCTTCCTTTACTTATTCAAGCTATGGATAGCTGCTTACATTCGTTTTTTTATGCTTTTGTACATAATTTCAGCGTTTTCAGCACCTCTTGTTACTATATTGATGTCTCTCTTGTAAGCTAGCGGAGCACATCACGTGAAGCATTTTGGCAAATCGCATTGACAGAAATTAACTTAAAACTTCCTTAGCCAATGAAATTCTGCCTCCTGGTTTAAATCGGACTGTAGTTTCTGTGTGAGCTCTAGAATGGAAATGACCAGCAGTCATGACGCTAGAGGAAATTTGCTTTTTAAGGATACCAAACGTTATTTCTTTTTGTTCCACAACAGATTCCTTGAACTTAAATTGTTTCCAAATGGCTGAAATAGTTTTATCTTTCTTGTTCACCAAAGGCTCTCTTTCTGTCAGCTTGAACTAAAAATGCCACAGAGCAAATGTGGCCTTTTAGCGAGGGGTGAAGGTACCACTGTAAACAAAAATGAAATAGATTTTTTATAATTGTCAAAGGCCATAATCAAAATTAAAATTGAAAAGTCAATTAATTGCACAGTCCTATAATTATGCATTAACATAATTAACACAACCCCACACACAGCAAGGAATCCAGCACTCATAGAGTTAATTACCATACAGTATGAAGCCTTAGCAAGAACACACTACCTGAACTACACAGAAATAATCACAGAATGAAAAATAGAATATATTCACATGTACATCAACAAAAGAGAAATACCAGAAATAGTATTCTAGTCTCAATAATACATATGTAAGATTTCATCAACATTGTACTATCCCAACCAATAATTGTAACAAAAAATAAACATACCAGTATGGTAAAATTGATGGGAGAAGTCTATTTTGGAGACAATTATTTGGAGACAATTATTTTTTTCAGCCCTGGTTGTGGTTAATGGTATTTTAACAGCTTATGTATTTTATATAAATTACCTGACTTATGAAATAGTCTCCTTTCCATTCAATTAAATTTAATTTGTATAGTTCTTTTAAAGATAGACATTTGCACAAAGCAAATTTACAGAAATTGGGATGTAGACTTAGATGATGAACAAGATGGAGTTGACAATGACAAAGAAAAACTCACTGAGACAACTTGAGGAAGAAACATTGAAAAGAAAAACAGGCAGTGCTTTCAAATGGACAAAACTGTGCTACATAAATACAAAAGTTTTTACCAGCACATGGTCCATTTTTGTGTCTTCAGTAACCTATGATGATGAATGACAAAGAGATTTAAAAATTGTTCATGTGCAACCTCATTTTTTTTCCACCTTTTTTTTAAAGACAATTTGTTTACATTTCATTTTAATGTTCTGTAGGGGTGGCGGTAATGCTGGGGATGATTGACGCTTTAAAAATGTACAAGAAGAAAAATCAATACTTAATCAGACATTCTAAAGTTTGTTCTTCTGTCAGAGAGCAATGGCAGACTGCACTCTGTAAAGTCCTGTATGTCTTTCATATTTAAAAGTGAATTATTTAGCTTGCAAGTAGCCCAAATTAGATATTATTGCAGACAATTTTTAAAGTTCAACTTGATGACTAAACACTTTTAGATCTAATTTTGCTTTGTTTATATATAAGAAAGCTACAGTACCACCAGTATTGTTTTTCTTACTTTGCAAATATGAACTCAGTCGATTAATGTTATGAGTCAGTGTTGTTCAATGTTGTCCTTGCCAGTGGCTCTTAATGCACTCCTGCATGGTTATGAATAACGCTAGCTGTCAGTCACAGGCTCTGATTCACAGTTTCCCTTGCTGTCAGCAATAAAACAGCAAGATTCCTTTACCTCGCTAGTCCATCCGCCCCCTCTCAGCCTGAATATTTCAGTAGCAGGTGTCATATAAATCAATGCCTCACTTAAGGAAATCAATAGCATTTGATTAAGGTGGGGAATGAAGAGGGATGTGTTTTAGGTTCAGGCTCAATGTGCATGGCATACATATTCGGTTATCAGTTTCCGGTTTCTATAGTAGATTGAGAGGTGTAGGTCTGTAAATAAAACATTCATGAAAGGTTATTTTAGCTTCCAGGGCCTAAGAAACATTTTTGGCATGCGCCTAATATTATGTTTGAACAGATTTACATCCACATTTATTAATTTGGAAAAGAAAGTTTTAGCTCAAGCAAGGCAGAATAAAAAATAAAAAAACAGTATAAAAATTACTGTGAGAATTTGTTAAGCTCCCAAGAATGAGATAGTGCCAAAAGTCAAAATACTACCTACAAGTCAAGTGTCAAGTCAATGCTTTATATTCATTTCAACCATATACAGCTGCTACAGTACACCACATTTCTTCAGGACCATGGTGCTATATAAAACAACACAGATCTAAATAAGATGTACACAGGACTACATACAGTGCTTGTGTGTAAATAGCACAGTACAATAATTACTCAAACAGGACAAAAGACACAGTAAGAGACAGTGCAGTTCCTACCAAAAAGGCTTCTAAAATTACCCACAAATCATATAAAGATATAATATAGGTCATACACTGAAATCATTGTGAAACAGGACAGAAACTGTTAGTAGATGAAGCTCTTGGGAAGCTCAGCCTGGAGGATCTCATGGCACTAGCTGGTGTGACAGAGCTATAACTCACACTGACAGCAAGCTGGATCCCCTTGCCTAGCACTCTGTGGGCACTGAGCCAACTGGTGCCAGTGGCAAGAGTGTGCTCCTCCTCACATCAGTTCAAGCCAAGCAACAATATGGTTTAGTGCATCCAAGGGACACAACAGTTATTCTGGCATGATGCACCATCTGCATAGGAGGATGTGACAATACTAAGAAACAATACAATATTACATTCTCATTTCCAGGAACACATTATGCTTAGATATACTTATAAATAATTCGCAGAAAAGATAAAAAAAATTATATCCCTA
The DNA here is from genome assembly GCA_012411365.1 of Ameiurus melas. Lineage (NCBI taxonomy): Eukaryota > Metazoa > Chordata > Actinopteri > Siluriformes > Ictaluridae > Ameiurus > Ameiurus melas. The sequence continues at coordinate 15,852,211 of CM022757.1, forward strand.
CAGATTATATCCCTGTGTTGTAGAATTCTCAAACATCATCGGTCAGAAGGTGTTGATTAATTTGCTTTAACAGCAGCTCTAACAGTAATTCAAATTGCAGATTTACTGTATATTAATGCATCCATTCGTATACACTATTCTTTGTATAGTAACAACTAATTCACACAGACTTTTATAATAATTAATTTTGATAATAAACAGATTCTAAAAATGTGTTGTAATTGAACAAAGAAATTGTAGAATTGTTGATAAATAGTGACACTTTCTGAAAGGAGTGGTTCAGGGAAGGAGTCTAAAGTGTCAGCATTTTGTAACAGTCAATACATTTTCTGCCATGGAAAAGTTTTCAAAACAGAGGACTGAAACACATAACTGTTTTATGGTTTTGGTCTTATTAACATCAAGAGAGAGAAAGAGAGGCTGATGAGGGAATTGCTATTTATAGCTGCTATAATGTAAGTGTTATGTTACACAACATAACTTTTTAAAGTTAAGGAATATGACATGTTCTTTAAAATTTTTAATTTTGGCTGGGGTATGAGAGTAAGAAAACACTACAGGATATTCTTTTCTAGGAAAATAATCAACTTTGGTGTGGTAACTTCACACAGGGCTGCATCACCATGTCTGTGATGATTATCCTATAAGAGCATGTCCCAAAGTGTTTTATTATATACTTTTTTTGCCTTTGTTTATTTATTCATTTTCATATGATTCATTTACATGTGATTCATTTACGTATGATTCATTTTCATGTATTTCATATTCATGCATGTGATTCATTTACATGTAATTAATTTTCATGTGATTCATTTACATTTTCATGTGATTCATATTCATGCATATTCATGTAATTAATTTACATGTAATTCATTATTATGTGATTCATATTCATTCATGGGATTCATTTACATGTGATTCATTTTCATGTGATTCATTTACATATGATACATTTTCATGTGATTCATATTCATGCATGTGATTCATATTCATGTAATTAATTTACATATAATTCATTTTCATGTGTTTCATATTCATTTAATTCATTTACCTTTTCTCCCCTCCCTTCCCCAAATATTTAATTGAGAAAAAATAATAACAACAATAATAACAATAATCATTGTCATTATCATTATCATTATCAATTAATTAATTAATTAATTAATTAATTTAAAAAAAAAAAAAAAAAAAAAGAATACCCCCCCGCCCCCCCAGCTCATCATGGCTACTCAATAGCTGTTGCTGGTTATATAAAAATTATAAAAGTGTTTTATTATATACTTATAGATATAACCTAGTCCTATATCTTGGTAAACTTTTAACTTTTAATGATAATTTGCATTTAAAAGATGGAGGCACTGTACCCCATTAATTGTCCAAGATAATATGGTCATGGTGCATTTCAAAGGATGAAATAAGAAAAGAGCTTTTTGTGTAAAAGGGAAAAAAACAAACAGTTATTTCATATGCCATAAAAATATAGCCCTGGGAAGCAATTAAATCTAAGTGGGAAGTGTTTTATACCCTTTTTTTATATAGGACAGTCTAATTATTTTGAAAATGATGACTTGTGCATGTCCCTGTTGTAAATCAACAGGAACTTGCATGTTAAATTACAATTATATTCCAGTGAAAAATATTACTGTGCATTTAAGCCAAGAGCAGTTAATTCCTCGTAGAAATAACTACTGTGGATATTACTATGAATATATCTGGGAGGGTCACAATCTAATGTCACAGATTTCTGTACTGATGATACTACTTTCAAAAATCTAGATTTTAGCTTTCCATAGCTATAAAAAGAGGTGCATTATGGGTGTCCACTAAATCAGTTGCCTAACAACTTTGGTGTAACAAGTTGTAAACAAGTTTGGTGTAAAACAAACAATTTATGATGTTGTAAACACAAAATATTTGAATTTATGTAACCAATATGCAGAAACTTGCTTGGGTCTAAGTGCTGACAAATCATACCAGCTGCCATGGTTGGCACATTAGCAGTACTTCTTCGATAAGAACAGCCTCTGTCATTTGTGTGGGCCCTCAGAACTACTTTATTGCTTTATGAAAAGAACTGGTGTCATTATATTGCACTTTTCATTTTTCTCAATCAACCCCTCCATCAGGAATGTATTCAGCCATCTGAAACGCCATGTGGCCTGCTTAACAATTCCACCAGGACGACAGGCACACTTTTGTACTTCAAGTAATTAATTTCCCTGAAAAAGCAGCGAACTCGATTGAAGATGTACGGAAAGATAGATTAGGCTTTTCTGCAATACTGGTGAATGAATGTATGGCCTTTGTTTTTGATTTGACTGAGATGAAGCCAGCTTTTAGAATTCATTGAGTGGGTAGATGAGGGTAGCTCCATCTATGCAGATAAAGATGATAGCATTGTTTTAACCTGTTCAAAATTGCCTTTCTCCTCACAGGAATAGAAAGGAGAAATGAAATATATACTACAAAAGATGTACTACCAAACTTGAATCACTACCCAAACTCATAAATATTATAAATAATATTTGGAAACATTTAATGCACACAGCAATTCATATACTTCAGCAAGTCAGTGTTATAGATAAATATTTCAGAATATTATTTAAACACAGTATATTGTGTAATGTGATAATCTATAATAGTACAATGAAAATTCTAATATTTATTTATTGGTTTGGCTGTTTGTTTGTTTATTATTCACTCATCTTCTGTAACCACTTTATGCTGGGCATGGTTGTGGTGGATAGGATCGGGATAGGATCTGGATGTTATCCCGGAAACACTAGGCATAAGGTTGAAACAAACCCTGGAAGCATCACCAGTAACACAGAAGGAAAATAGGAAAATAAGGAAATGAATGAACGGATAGCATGATGCCATATTGGGTACACTACTGCCTCACGGCTCCTGAGCTCGGGTTACTGAACCTAGGTGTGAATGAGTTTGTAAATATGTGTGTGAATGGTTCCCTGTGCTGGACTGGTGTCCATCCACCATCATGCGTTCAGTGTTGCCGGGATTGGCTTCAGACCCGCAACTCTGATCAGGGTATTGTAGTTACTGAAGATGAATGAATGAACAAACTAATATTTTTTTCACATATTATTATTATTATTATTATTATTATTATTATTACTAGGATTATTACAATGATGATGATGATGATGATTATTCTTTTCTTAATCTTATTCTTATTCTTATTCTTAAGAGTAGGAGTAGTAGTTTGTTTTATATTTGTTTTTTGTTCATCATAAAGAGTAGCTTCATACATAATTAAATGTATTCAATGTATACATTTTCTGTAAATTATAGTTGTTCATAGTTTATAGTTATTTAAGTATTTGCCAATTAATAAATCATTGTATTTGCAAATTAGCAACTGTTACAAAATTCTGAAAACCTGCCCCACACTTTATATCACTGCAACACATGCTGCTCATTTATATGAGAGAGAATCTTTAGGAGGGAGTCTAAGGGGAATGATGATATTATTCATCAATGGGCATGAACTGCTGAAAATTCCCTTATAACATGCAGCTTCACTGCAGCTGGCAGCAGACATGATGCTGCATGGCCCAGACCTCATCAGCCTCAACATTCTCTCCTGTCTCAGTTTCTCACCACAGGCCTGCCTCCTACAAGACACACTCAGGAGGCAATGCTAAGGCAAACCGTCATCTGTCAGATTTCCACCATCTCTGCACTCCACTGACTACAAAGCAGTTTAACCTTGGGTTCAGAGTCCTTCAGTAAATAGGTGTAAATGCTGAAGAGGCGTCTACACGTTTCGCTGAGCAGTTTTCAGCATGAGTGCAAACGGGCCACAGTGTGCCAGCTTCCTGTGTCTAATGTTTTTTTATTTTCCTGGGCTATGTGCCGTTGCTGATGATATCTCTGTTGTATGTGTGTTGCTTTGGGTTACTTTCTGAATACATTACCAAATCCTTAGCTCCCCCACATGTGGCAGATTGCTTTGAACATTACCGGCCAAAAAAAAAAAAAACCTGTCTAACATGATCAAATGTATTGCCTGCAGTCTTTGGCTCTCCAGCAAATTTTCCCATCTCCCAACCCTGTATTCTATTTCCAGCTTAATATGCAAGAGAAATACATATTACACATGAGACCTGTTCAGATGCCACTGCGCAGCCAATATGTGGGAAAAATAGCATTTCATCCGACTCCGGCATGCAATTGTGGATGGAATGTCTGTGAAATGTGTAAATAATGCAATGGAGTATTCTTTGGACTATCATCAGTGTTTAATTGGATATGTAGCATGTATGGTCGATTTGTTCGGTTAGTTATCTTGTTTATTGCTTGAAATGGCTACTGTTTCAGCAACACAAATTTCTCTTTTTCTTAGGTAACCTAATGGAAATTTGATGGTGGAGTTTTTCATTCAGGCTGCTTCCATCTGTCGCTATGTAAGAGAAGGGGTGGAGTGGGTTGATTATTTCATTTCCTGGCAGATGCTCCATGTAGGGCAGTGGCCGTAGCTCACTTTCAGCATGTTACACCTCCTTTCCAGGAGTCTGAAACTTTGGAGGCATGGCCTGGCTGTGGGCTGCTGCTGCTGCTGCTGCTGCTGCTCCAGGCTAAATCAGAGCAGTCAGCCCTAAAGATGGCTGGCCCATCCCTCTCTTTTTCCTCTCATCTAACATAGTGACAGAGCTACAGATCAATCTGTATCTTTGAAGGCAATCTTTGAAGGCAAAGCTGGAGAGACAGCCTCATTCCCCCCTCAATTCTGCACACAGCACTCTGCCAGGTCTAGAATGCATCTCCAAGCTGTCTCATTAGTTGTTGAGCTTCTCCTCAGGTCCCACAGTGCAGGTGGAACCAATTTCCAGTCACTGGCATGTTCCAGCAAAAGTTTTTACCAGCCTCTTCACTTGTGTCTAGCTTGTCCAATTTTTTCTCATACAAACAACATTAAAATAAAGTTCAAAAATCCTATAATTACTATAACTGAAACCAATCAAACAGAGCCATGAAAAGATATTTAACATGCAGGTGCATAAATGTGCTTCTTGAAATCTTTGTGTTAAAGAAGCGTTTGATGTCTATTTTTAGGGACTGCCAAGGTTATGTGTGCCTACAAACAGAATGTAAACAGATACTTTGAGATTAACATGTAATACTCCTTGTATACATACTGCTTTGATAAAATATCTAAATAAATTCATGGTCTTTGCAGTTTGTGTTTCAGAAACATTAATAACAAAGACAATTATGAAAATTGATTAGCTTTCTCTTTTCATTTAAAATTATTAATAACCATATATTCATGCTACTGGGCATGGGACTTTTTTTAAGTTAAAATCACTATACAATTTATACACACCACTTTTGTTTAAATTGTATTTAAGTTTGAGTTGGGTGTTATGTGCAAGGCTTCATCTCTACACTCCATGCTTCCTCCTTCTAAATATTTTTTTTTCTTTCTCTGTACACGTTTAGTGAGAGGACAAACATCACTTATATATGCCTTTTATTTTTTGTTAATTCGTCAAAGAGTAAAGGTGACGTAATTACAGGCAGGAATTGAAGTAGAATTAAACTTCCATGTCATACTTATTTTGCATAGATTTGAGAAAAGTCCATTTAAATGTTGCTTGTCACTTGTCGCTGACAGCTGTCACTGAAATCGTGGCTCTGTCTGTCTTATGTACAAAGAAAATAGATTGTTGCCTGTCACTTTGTCTCTTGGTACTGTGAACATACGGTAAAGGTAAGGCAGATACTGGACTTCAGAAATGTAATTACCAATGACACTGGCAACACCCTCAGCTTTCAGTGTGTTCCTATCTTTCCAGATTCCTAAAAGTATCTTCTGACATGATTAGATTGACTAAAACACACCCACCAGATACATGAGTGTGCAAAATTTGTTTAAACACCACTCCACTGAATGACATTGCTTAAAAAAATGTTTGTGAGTATCTCTGCACCAGAAATATAAAAAAATATATTTTGGCAGAATGAAATTGTATGTGCAGGGAGTTGTATTTAGTATGTTTGTCATTTTGTCTGCTAAGTGACCTATCACAGAATGCAAAGATCCCTGCAAGTTTTGCAAATTTCCTCAGGTGTGTACAAACTGCTGAGTGAATGTCACCTCCTGTACTCTTTGCCTCTGGGACCTTTGTGGAAGTAAGCTGAAACAAACAATTTGTTTCTCTGACCTTTCCTGATTTAAATTGTGATTCAGAATAGGGCACACACTACAGCATGTATGAGAGTTTCTACAAGAGGAATCAATGGGAGGAAACGAGCTTAGGGACTGTGGTGTTAAGAGGGGCATGTGGAATTGCAGTACAGTGATGTCATGAACCAGACCCCAATGACACACTGTGCACTTACCCCAGGGATGGGCAATCTTATGTGGAAAGGGCCGGTGTGGGTGCAGGTTTTCATTGCAACCAAGCAGGAGTCACACCTGATTCCATCTGTTTAATCAGTTGATAGCTTTTGATAGACTCAGGTGTGGCTTCTGCTTGGATGGAATGAAATCCTGCACCCACACCGGCCCTTTCCGGGTTAAATTGGACACCCCTGACTTACGCGGTAGATTGAATGAATGATATGGAAAATAAATAAATGGAATGCTCAATAACATTTAATTTAATATTAAACATTATTTTGGTTTACTTTGCTCTTATATTTTTATATATTTATATGTATGTGTGTTTGTATATACAGTAGTGTTTGTATATTCTGTTTTTGTGTACATGTCATAATAAATAGTCTTAGATCTTCAAAGAAATACAGCATAAAACAAAGACAACCTGAGTAAACATACAATACAGTTTATTATTATTATTATTATTATTATTATTATTATTATTATTATTATTATTGAAGCAAAAAAAGGTTATACAACACCTAAAAACCATGGGAAAAAGTAATTGCCCCCTTAAACTTAAAACCTGGTTGTGCCACCTTTAGAAACAATAACTGCAACTTCCAATAACTGGAGATCAGTCCTTCACTTACTTCTAGGACTAGGATTTACTGCTATTCTTTGGATCATTGCCTTGCTGCAAAATCCAGTTGCATTTGAGTTTCAACTTATGGATTGAAGACCAGGTATTGTCCTTTAGGATTTTCTGGTAGAGAACAGAATTCATGTTTCCCTCAATTATTGCATGTTACCCAAGCTCTGAAGCAGCTTGACAATAGGTATGATGTTCTTTTTGTGTGTTTGGTTTACACCAGATGTAACAGTACCCCTGTCTTCCAAACAGTTCTGCTTTCGACTCATCAATCCACAGAACATTCTCCAAAAAGGTTTGAGGATCATCAAGGTGTGTTTTATCAAAATGCAGATGAGCCTTAAGGTTCTTCCGGGTTAGCAGTGTTTTTTGCCTCGCCACTGTTCCATGGATGTCATTTTTGCCCAGTGTCTTTCTGATAGTGGAGTCATGAATAGTGAACTTTATTGATGCAAGAGAGGACTGTAGTTCCTTTGATGTTGTCTTGTGACTTGCTGGATGAGTAGTTGCTGTGCTCTTGGAGGAATTTTGCAAGGTCGGCCACTTTTGGGAAGGTTCAGTACTGTTAACTGCTATCTCTCATTTGGAGATAACGAGTCCCAGAGCCTTTGAAATAGCTTTGTAACCCTTCCCAGACTGATGTATTTCAATCATCTTCTTCTTCTTCTTCTTCTTCTTCATCATCATTTCTGGAATTTCTTTCAACTTTGGCATAGTGTGTTACTGGGTAAGACCTTTTAACCAACTTCATGCTATTGAAAAAGTTATATTTAAGTGTTGATTTGATTGAACAAGGTTTGTAGTAATCAGGCCTGGTTGCGTCTAGTCCAGCTGAATCCTATTACGAATACAGTTTCATAGATTTGGGGAATTAGTATTGTGGCACATATATTTTCCCACAGGAAGAGTTAATATTGGATATTCATTTAAAAACTGTATTTTGTGTTTACTCAGGTTGGCTTTGTTTTTATATTGAGTTTGTTTTCATTTCTGAAACAATTTAGATATACACTGCCATGTATCAGAGAGGGAAATCTGAACTACAGTTCCCAGCAGCCACTGCACCGCACTACATCACAGTCACATGACCACCTGCACCTGAATCCCATTCTGGTTAATGAACACTCGTGTATATAGCCACAGTTTGCACTATGATCCTTGTTTTATGTTTGTCTTTCTTGGCTGTTGCTGCTGTTGTTGTGTTTAGGTCTTTGGTTTATGTTTAGTCTTTGCCTTAGTGTATTGCCACAAGTTCTGTAGATGTTGTTTTGTGTTTCATTTGTGTTTTTATTAAAGTAATTCTGCACTTGCATTCATCTCTGTCTTGAAAATGTGACATATGCAAAAACAGATGAAATCTGAAAAAAAAAATTCACAGCACTGTATGATAGTCCTATAATGCCACTGAAAAGCAAAAGTAAACATATAATTTCTCCTGCAATCCTTAAATTGTACCTTAATTTACTAGCCTAATGCAGTGCTTCTCAAAGCACTTCTCAGAGACCTTAGAGGTCTGTGAAGCATAGTTAGGCATTCCATGATTTTATATTTTCTTACAGAAAATCACAATCCACCATTTTGAAAGTTACTGTATGTTATTGAGTTTTTACTGTTTATAGGCGGTTTTACTGGTGATTTCAATTGGTTTAGTCCAAACCTAAGTAACAGTAAATGACACAGGGCTATAAATAATGGTCACTTGGGTCTATTGTGGTGTTTTCTTAAATAATTTTTTAAAAATTCTAGTTCTCATATAAATAGGCAGAATATGACAGTACACATTTGAATGATGAGCCTAATAATTAAATAGTTGGATTACTATGTGCATTAAAGTTTGAGAATCCCTGGCCTAATGTAGCATAACCTGCAAAATGGTCAATGGGGTCATTCAGTTTTTAATAATAAACAAACTAGTGTAGTCAGGTTAGATATGTCAGAAATAATCTAATTAGCCTAATGGTTTAGCAGATAAACATCATTAGCAAATTACCACTGTATGAACAAACAGGAATTATGTTTTAAATACATTTCTTTCAATATTTTGGCAGGCATAAAGGTAATTGGCACAGAATTCCCTAAAGTGCTGTATGCTTTGTTTTTTTGGGTTAAAAAAATAAAATAAATTAATTCTTGTTCATGGGCAGCCAGAACCATGCACAAAATAATTCAGACAAGGAAGCCTCTTTGCAGAGAGATTTCAGGTTGCACAATACAGAGCCCACCGCAGTCATAGAGCTACATATTAGGGATGTCACGAGAACCAATATTTCGGTACCAAGTCGGTACCAACATTCTTAAAACATGACTGTACTTGTTTTTCTGCAGTACTGTTAGCACCATTTGTAACAAAATTACCAAAAGTACAGAGGTTGCGATTCATCCGGACCTGATGGGGGCAACAAATATGTGCAAGTGTGAAGAAGAATAGGAACCTCTCCAAGCAGACGGGAAAAACTACAGAAGATTAGCTTAGCTTATCAAGTTTAGCTCCGCCCCGACTCGTTGAGATGAAAGCTAGTATCGGTTTCCGGTGTGCAACCGACGCTATCATTAATTTCAAACAATGCAAGGAAACACCTGGAATTTGGTGAAGCACCTGAAAGCCGGTCCTATATTATGTTTGTTTGAGGCAGCTGGCATTGTGGCCGTGAAACCAGCTAACGTTATGCTCCATGTATTGTTAGAAATAGGCTGTTATTTGTTAACGAAGCTAACGCATTGCGATGTTATAAACTACCTCCTAATGATCAGAGTATAACGTATGTTTGTGTGTGTACGCGCACGCATTTAGGAGTGCATCTGACTCATTGACTCATTGTCAGACAGTGTTTGATAACTAAAATACCCTCCCCCTCACTCCCTCTCTCTCCCTCCACCCCCTCTCTCTCCCCCTCTCTCTCTCTTTGCCAGTATCAGCCAGAGGACAATGTCCTCCAGGAGAGTTTAATTTATTTTATTTTTTCTTTATTTATTTTTTTATACCACACCATGGTATCAACTTTGGTATCGAGTATCGTGTACTTCTGGTGTTATCGGTACCAAATACTAGATTTTAGACATCCCTAATACATATATAAATGTAGCGTGCATATTTTCTACTTTATTGATTGCTATCAGGGTATAAAAGCAGTTTAGCTGAAGTGGTCTAAAAATTGCTTACAAGAGCAAGCAGCTTACTCCATTGATCCAAAGACAGCAGTTATCTTTAAAGAGGCCTTAGAATGTCTTATCGACATATGTATTGGAAATAGTTTGCTTGGCTCTAGAGTCAGGCCTTTCCCAGGTAAATTAAAACTGCCATTATAAGCCCATGATTGCTGAAACACGTGACTCTATCCTTTAATATTTATATATATACAGTATCTCACAAAAGTGAGTACACCCCTCACATTTTTGTGAATATTTGATTATATCTTTTCATGTGACAACACTGAAGAAATGACACTTTGCTACTATGTAAAGTACAGCTTGTGTAAATTTGCTATCCCCTCAAAATAACAACACACTGCCAGTAATGTCTAAACTGGTTGCCACTGGAGTCCTCTTCCAATCCTCCATGATGACATCACGGAGCTGGTGGATGTTAGAGTCCTTGTGCTCCTCCACCTTCCATTTGAGGATGCCCCACAGATGCTCAATAGAGTTTAGGTCTAGAGACATGCTTGGCCAGCCCATCCCCTTTAGTGAGCACAAGTTCTCTAACATCCACCAGCTCTGTGATGTCGTCATGGAGGAGTGGAAGAGGACTCCAGTGGCAACCGGTGAAGCTCTGGTGAACTCTATGCCCAAGAAAGTTAAGGCAGCGCTGGAAAATAATGGTGGCCACACAAAATATTGACACTTTGGCCCCAATTTGGACATTTTCACTTAGGGGTGTACTCACTTTTGTTGCCAGTAGTTTAGACATTAATGACTGTGTGTTGAGTTATTTTGAGAGGACAACAAATTTACACAAATGTTATACAAACTGTACACTCACTACTTTACATTGTAGCAAAGTGTCATTTCTTCAGTTTTGTCACATTAAAAGATATAATCAAATATTTACAAAAATGTGAGGGGTGTACTCATTTTTGTGAGATACTGTATATATTCTTTAGGTTGCAGCTCTCCAGTAGTGGGAAAGCAAATGATTTTTAGGAATAATACTTTTGAAATGTATGAGAATATAAAAAAAGTAAAAAAAAAAATTTAAATTATTATATATATTAATTTTGAGTGTTCAGTAATATTCACATATACTGTACATGGAAGTACATATAGATTCCCCTCTTTGGAAAATCCCTTCCCTCAGCAGCTGCTCAGATGGACATTCCAGCTGAAATCAAATATATACCATCAATGCATCTGCTGTGAACATGCTTAGTTGCGTCTTCTAGCACTGATGCAGCATTCTTTGAAGCCAGAATTCCCAGTTTGAATACTAGGAAAATATCTTGATTATGCATCTTGAAAATGTGACCAACTTCAATGGTTATGGTGGATATTTGGGTGGGAGAGAAATGGGTGAAGAGGAGGGAATAGAGTGCAGTGCTCACTATGTTCAGGGAAGCCAGATAGCTAGTTGGTTACTCCTAATAGAATGGTGCAGGAATGAGTCCTAAAACACGAAAATGGGTTAGTATTTTGGGTGCACGGTGGCTTAGTGGTTAGCACGTTCGCCTCACACCTCCAGGGTCCGGGATTCGATTCCCGCCGGGGCCATGTGTGTGCGGAGTTTGCATGTTCTCCCCGTGTTGCGGGGTTTCCTCCGGGTACTCCGGTTTCCTCCCCCAGTCCAAAGCATGGTAGGTTGATTGGCAGCTTGGTAAATTGTCCGTAGTGTATGAATGGGTGTGTGAGTGTGTATGTGATTGTGCCCTGCGATGGACTGGCACCCTGTCCAGGGTGTACCCTGCCTTGTGCCCGATGCTTCCTGGGATAGGCTCCAGGTTCCCTGCGACCCTGAAGCAGGAATAAGCGGTTGTGGATGGATGGATATCCATCATCCATAATCAATGGGATTGTTTTAATGGGTTTTTGGTTAAATGCCTGAAATAAAGTTCAATATATTTTCACATTTTATTCTACAACATAAAATGCATCAGTGATACCCCACTTATAAAAAAAAATATATTAAAGCTTTTATGTGTCTTGAACGGCTGGTAACAAGTGGCTAAACAGGACTAAGGCAATTGTCAGACATAACACGTCTTCACGTCAAACAGGAAAACTCATCTACTACAGCCTCATTGTGTTTATACTTGTGCTCTTGCAAATTATTCCAAATTATAGAGTAATTTATAGTATTTTTATTACTATACAAAAAATTGTGTTCATTTGTGAAGATTATCTTGATGAACAAAACGTCTAAGAATCATAAACCTTTGTTGGTCACAGAGCTTATTTTCTGCCTTAATTCAAAACCCAGTGGAAAAATATTATTGGATTTTAACCAGGGGAACCAGGGTGATGCTAACTTCTGCATTGGCCTACAACAATACATCATCCCTGCAGCGCTCTATAAGCAATCACTTTGGTTTGTAAGCTAATTTTTGTGAGTGGAGCAAATAGAGAAATGACTCAACAGATGAAGATTTTTTGAGTTACCATTACAGTGGCATCCAACCATACACTGTTGAGCCAGAATATACCTATGGAAGAACTGCACCAGAGAAAAGAGTAACAGGAGGCAAGCAGAGAGCAACTGTAGGTCTTTCAAAATGACACTGAGTTAAATAAATTAAGTTAACATCAGCATAAGTAGTTACTATAATGTTGGCTAGTAATGTTACATGATTATTCACCTTTTGTGTTTCCAGTCTTACTTGAAATCTTTGTAATAGTTACTGTATATGCAAGCCATGCATTTGTTACCAGAGATTAGTGAGCTTTCCTACCCAAGTTTGGTTCCTTTTGTTATGGAATTATGGAGCTTTTATGCTCTTTATTTTGTACTAAATACAGATGGATTTTTTTTTTTAGCATCTGCTTCAGCACAAGACCCAGTAACTCTGCTTTCAAATCTCTTTTATAGTCTTCTGGTTTGAAGCACTGTTTGCACACTTGTAAATATGTCATTTATCGGTGGTGTAGAGACATCGGCTTTAGTGTTTGTAAACATGAGATAATTTAGGAATCGGATTGACATCAGATGAAATCTTATCCACATATTATGGATTAGCACTACAACTAACTACACTATACTTTCTGTATATAAACAGTAGCTGTGATGATTATTAAATAAAAAAAAAAATAAAAAGTAAAAAAAAAGAAGAAGATTGAGATAACTGAATATACCTATAGAATTTAACTGATATTTAACTGAGAATGTGTAAGTACGTTACAGTTACCTATCCTAAACTATTCATGATAGTGTGGTGAAAATACCATGCAGGCACCAACAAATTAGCAATATTAATTGAATTTGCATTTAGATTAAAAAGATGAGTCATTTTTTATCCATGACGACTTAATTGAAAGCTAAATTATTATGGGGTTAATTCAATTCTGACACTTGAAATTGCCCATTGTACATTGAACTTGGTATGCAATCCTGGAGATTGTTTAGTTACATAAAGAAAAACTTAAAGATGTATATATTCCTATATTTTCTTAGAGAAGAAACTGAAATCTAATAAAAGAAGAATGCCTCCTTCAGGCATACATGTTTATACTCCTTGAAAGACTTCACTGCCTCACAACTTAAAGTGAAGCTTCTAACAAGAGCTCAGTCACTGAAACAAATATCTTTGTTCTCGAAACACTTAACCTAAAAGCGTCTTCTGTCTACATCTAATGTATTATTCATGTGTGTATACCACATTTTTTTGGATTTTATTCAATGTTAGTGCAGGCTTTCAAGGAAGTTTGATATTGGGGTCTTAGCAACTGCTTTTATATTGTAAGTAACAATGGGCGCAAGCATTTGATATTTGGGGGAAGTTAATGAAACATGTTAAATATTTAGTGGGTGTGAGTGCATAAAAGGCACAATTATCTGCATATTCCCCACAGTAATCACTAAACACACTCTAGCTGCATGTTGCAGGGTTGTTTGTATTCAGAAGTACACTCTCCTGCATGTAATGGAGCCAGGGGTGAGGAATTGTTTACACTACTCCCATGTCTTGCTTTGTTTCTTCCATCAATTGAGTTCAAGCTGCTGTGATGCTATAAGTGGCATCAGGAAATATTATATATTTACCAGAAGACAGCAGTTGGATCGAAGGCATCAAGCAATATTTGAGCCCTGTGGAACACACAAATCAAGTTCCAAACTCATTCCTCATTGATGTGTAAAAGTTCAGCCTGTGACTCAAATACAGTATGGATTGATCTAGACATTTTAATTGTTTCAAATTTATTTGATTATAACAATTATGTTAGTAAACTAGAAGCAGATTAGAAAAGTGCACTGAAATTATTTACAATTTTACACAATACAACAGTCATTTATGGTATCTCACACTATACTTATATTTTGAAATTTGTATATGTATTTTGAGGAAAATGAAACTGTGTGTCTTAATACACAAACATACTCAAAAAAACTGTTTTATGTTGTTTTGTTTTATTGTTTTTTTATATCGAACCTTGTTGCTCATCCTGTACTGATAAACGGTGGGCAGAGCTATCACATTGTGTGTACTGTTGTCATTGTTGTACACAAACAAGAGAAAATTGCATAGACATGCAACTAATTATTCGTGCTTTTACTTTTTTGTAAATTAATTAATAGGTGGGTGGAAGGAATTAAGGAAGGAAGGAAGGATGGTTGGGTCGATGGATGGATGTAAAATACAAATAAACTCAGCTGACAATAAAACAGCTGACCAAAATGGCCATGAAAGTGAGATATTTTTTCGTTTATTTTTATAATTCTTTATACATTTCATACACTTATAGCTTAGTGGAAATAGTTTTTTGTTTGTTTGTTTGTTTGTTTGGGGGTGGTTGTTCACAGTGGCTTAGGGTTAGCATGTTTGCCTTGCAGCTCCGGGGTTGGGGGTTTGAATCTTGCTTCTGTCCTTTACAGTATGCACTGAGCTTGCATCTTCTCCCAGTGCTTCGGGGATTTCCTCTGAGTACTCTGGTTTCCTTCCCCTATTCAAACACATGCATTGTCAGCTGGTTGGCATTTTCAAATTGTACATAATGTGTGATCAAGTTTGTGATTGTGCCCCAAGTTCTCTGAGATCCAGGCTAAGTAGGATAAGTGGTATAGAAAATGGTAAATGGTCTGCACTTATATAGCACCTTTTTTTTTAACCTTAGCGGTTCCAAAGCACTTTACACTGTTTCTCATTCACCCATTGACACACACACACACACACACACACACACACACACACTCACACACCAATGGTAGCAGAGCTGCCGTGCAAGGCACTAGCATGATATTGGGAGCAACTTGGGGTTCGAATCGCCAACCCTACTCTAACACCTGAGCAACAGGTGGTCATTCATGAGTAAAATAGAACCATATAATACAAATATCATGATTTTTCTATTAAAACCCACCCAAAACCCATAGCCTACATATCACAACATGACATAGTAGGAATCTTTTTGAGACAATCCTTGTGGGTTTACATTCATGAGATGACAACTTTGCTATTAGTACTCTGCAAGGAAACAAGCATCCAAGAGCACACTATTAGTTCCAAAGGAACCTGCACTTGTGGTCTGGAACGAAAAGTAAAATATCATTCAGAAACAGAAGAAGCATAGACACAAACATTGGAAGAAACATGAGTTGAAAATGCCAGAGAGATTTGCCAATGATCCTAAACAAACAGCAGGAGATGCAGAGGAACACAGCTGTCAGAATGTGTGTGGTGGTGTCAAGCTTGTACACATAAGCTGGTGGGAACTGCACGGAAGAACATGTAATGAATTATTTACTGATGTGTTAATTTACTTTACACTTTTGGGGTGTGAAAGTGAGAAATGAACTGTATGTGGCTACACAATATACCAAATGTTTACGTGAATGAATGAATGAATGAATAATTTAATATAAATATAAAATAAATTAAATCATTTAGTATGGAATTACTCTATCTATATTGTTTTTTCCCTGCTACCTTTAACCGCCATCATACAGCTGTCAGTAGTTACTAACCTTTTATTTTTTTTTTTTGTTAATTGTTTTTTTTTTATTTGTTATTGTAGCAAAAGTATAGACATAAAACCAAAAATGCTGTTAACATAAGGTTGTGACAACTGAATACTCTGATTAATGCATATTACTCTGAATGTCTTCTGAACAGTAGTAAAGGTGCAATAAGCATTGCACTGACTGGAAGTACTAAAATGCTAACATTTTTGAAGTTTGAGTAAGTTGTTTAGAAAAAAACTTTTGTAAAATGTTTTAGCAATTGCAAAAGAAGCTGTAAAAGCATTTTTTTTTTTATCAGATAATCATATACCACCAAAATCCTAAAGCATGCTGAAGTGTTTCATCCCCTGAAGCTTGGATTGGAGCTGGCATCATGTGTTACCCAGTTCAGAACAGGGGGTATGTTTTCTTTCACTCTAGCTATTGCCAGGATTTTTAAGGCACAGATAGTTTCCTTGCATTAGTTTCCCACTTGTCTCTGGATGCTAAAAGCATGGAAAGTGAAAGCGAGGCACTGATTGATGTGCACAGATGCCCAGCAAGCTCTAGTCATTAATGCTCTATTGATTAATGTGTGTTGCAGGCCCTTGTGGTAAAGGAGTTTGAATGTGTCTTCTTTTAGAATAACAAAACAGGATCGGACAAGTCAAAAACATGAGCTGGATCTATCAGTGAAGGTTGGCCGTGATATTATATGAGTGGGCTAAAATTTTATCTCTATCAACAGCTTGGCAGTTAAACTACAGTGAGGGAAAAAAGTATTTGATCCCCTGCTGATTTTGTACGTTTGCCCACTGACAAAGAAATTATCAGTCTATAATTTTAATGGTAGATTTATTTTAACAGTGAGAGACAGAATAACAACAAAACAATCCAGAAAAACGCATGTCAAAAATGTTATAAATTGATTTGAGTTTTAATGAGGGAAATATGTATTTGACCCCTCTGCAAAACATGGTGGCAAAACCCTTATTGGCAATCACAGAGGTCAGACGTTTCTTGTAGTTGGCCACCAGGTTTGCACACATCTCAGGACGGTTTTTGTCCCACTCCTCTTTGCAGATCTTCTCCAAGTCATCAAGGTTTCGAGGCTGACGTTTGGCAACTCAAACCTTCAGCTCCCTCCACAGATTTTCTATGGGATTAAGGTCTGGAGACTGGCTAGGCCACTCCAGGACCTTAATGTGCTTCTTCTTGAGCCACTTCTTTGTTGCCTTGGCTGTGTGTTTTGGGTCATTGTCATGCTGGAATACCCATCCACAACCCATTTTCAATGTCCTGGCTGAGGGAAGGAGGTAATCACCCCGTCCCCCGTCCACATGGCCCCGTCCATGGTCCCTTTGATGCGGTGAAGTTGTACTGTCCCCTTAGCAGAAAAACACTCCCAAAGCATAATGTTTCCACCTCCATGTTTGACGGTGGGGATGGTGTTCTTGGGGTCATAGGCAGCATTCCTCCTCCTCCAAACACGGCGAGTTGAGTTGATGCCAAAGAGCTCCATTTTGCTCTCATCTGATCAGAACACTTTCACCCAGTTGTCCTCTGAATCATTCAGATGTTCATTGGCAAACTTCAGACGGGCATGTATATGTGCTTTCTTGAGCAGGGGGACATTGCGGGCACTGCAGGATTTCAGTCCTTTATGGCGTAGTGTGTTACCAATTGTTTTCTTGGTGACTATGGTCCCAGCTGCCTTGAGATCATTGACAAGAGCCTCCCGTGTAGTTCTGGGCTGATTCCTCACTGATCTCATCATCATTGCAACTCCACGAGGTGAGATCTTGCATGGAGCCCCAGGCCAAGGGAGATTGACAGTTCTTTTGTGTTTCTTCCATTTGCGAATAATCGCACCAACTGTTGTCACCTTCTCACCAAGCTGCTTGGCAATGGTCTTGTAGCCCATTCTAGACTTGTGTCGGTCAACAATCTTGTCCCTGACATCCTTGGAGAGCTCTTTGGTCTTGGCCATGGTGGTGAGTTTGGAATCTGATTGATCGATTGCTTCTGTGGACAGGTCTCTTTTATACAGGTAACAAGCTGAGATTAGGAACACTCCCTTTAAGAGTGTGCTCCTAATCTCAGCTCGATACATGTATAAAAGACACCTGGGAGCCAGAGTTCTTTCTGAATAAGTATTTAGGTCAAGTACTTATTTCACCTCATTAAAATGCAAATCAATTTATAACATTTTTGACATGCATTTCTCTGGATTTTCTTGTTGTTATTCTGTCTCTCACTGTACAAATAAATCTACCATTAAAATTATAGACTGATCATTTCTTTGTCAGTGGGCAAACGAACAAAATCAGCAGTGAAATGGACTGAAAAATATCAGCCCAAACAGACATTCAGAGAGTCGAGGTGTATTTGTCTTGTGACTATATGTATCCGGTACAAAAGTGCAGTGAAATGAGATACAGCTACTTCAAAGATTGTGCATATAAAGCAAGAGCTCTAAATACACTATACAGACAATATACCAACGGATATAGGGCTAAAGGAGTAAGGGCTCTGTGTATGTGTGTGTGTGTGTGTGTGTGTGTGCATTAATGTTACATGCAGAGGAGCTGAAGGGAGTTGGTGGACAAGATCTGTAGGATGTGTCACTCTATGTAATAGGTTGCATGAATCTACAGGCTGGGCTAGACAAAAATCAGCCCCAGCCTTGTTTGTTCATACCATTTTTATTACCATCAGAGGTGCTCTTGCACTTGGTTCCACAAAAGTCCAAAATAATCTGTTAATGACAAAATGAGACCTTATATTGATAGATTTGTATCTTCAAAACTCAGGCCACGCTTGGACCTGCTAGTACAGTTACTTTAGTTCAAGTTCAAGTTGTTTTACTGTAATTTCAACCATATACAGTTGGTACAGTACACAGTGAAACGAAACAATGTTCCTCCAGGATCATGGTGCAACATAAAACAACACACTAACCACATGGCATGACACAGAACTAAATAAGAACTACACATTTCTACATAAAGTTCACGTGCAGATGTGTGCTAAAAACACAGGACAGTACAATACTACTGAAACAGGATAATAGGCACAGTAAGTGACAGTGTAGCGCCGAGCAGTACACAGTTTTAGTGTGGAAGTGTCTGATATAACAGGTGCAAAATATAGGTGCCAAGGAGCAACAATATAATTTAAAAATGGTATCAATGTAAACATAACATGAAATGACTGAGTATTCAGCCAATTAGCTTATACCAAATATGGACATAGCAGTTATTGTGGTAGCAGCCAGGTAAAGTGTATATAGTGACAATAAAATAAATACTATATTTTAGCAGTAAAAATGCAACAGTGTCAATGCAGAAATGTTAAAATATTTCAATGGGAGTGGGATGGTGTTCAGTTCAGAGTGTGTGTGTGTGTGTGTGTGTGTGTGTGTGTGTGTGTGTGTGTGTGTGTGTGTGTGTGTGCGTGCATGTGTATTAGTCCAGTCTCTGAGTATTGAGGAGTCCGATTTCTTGCAGGAAGCTGTTACACAGTCTGGTCATGAGGGCCCAAATGCTTCTGTACCTTTCTCCAGATGGCAGGAGGATGAAGAGTGTTTGTGAGGGGTGTGTTGGGTCCTCCACAATTCTGTTGGCTTTGCAGATGCATTGTGTGGTCTAAATGTCTATGATGGGGGACAGAGACCACGATGATGTTCTCAGCTGTCTTCACTATACGCTGCAGGGTCTTGCGATCCAATGAGGTGCAATTTCCAAACCAGACAGTGATGCAGCTGCTCAGGGTGCTCTCAATAGTTCCTCTGTAGAACGTGCTGAGGATGAGGGGTGGGAGATGGGCTTTCTTCATACTTCACAGAAAGTAGAGACGCTGCTGGGCTTTCATGGCTATGGAGCTGGTGTTGAGGGTCCAGGTGAGGTTCTCTGTCAGGTGAACACCAAGGAATTTGATGCTCTTGACGACCTCCGCCATCATCGGCGAACTTGATCATGTGGTTGGAGTCGTGCATTGCTGCACAGTCATGAGTCAGCAGAGTGAACAGCAATGGACTGAGCACACGGCCCTGAGGGGCCCCCGTGCGCAGCGTGGTGGTGCTGGAGAAGTTGTTCCTGATCTGGACTGATTGAGGTCTCCCAGTAAAGTAGTCCAGGATCCAGTTGCAGATGTAGGTGTTCAGGCCCAGTAGGTTCAGCTTTCTAATCAGGTGCTGAGGAATGATTGTGTTGAATACTGAACTAAAGTCTATGAACAGCATTTGAACGTAGGTGTCCTTCTTGTCCAGGTGGGTGAGGGCCAGATATAGTGTGGTGGTGATGGCATCATCTGTTGTTGTGATACGCAAACTGCAGTGGGTCCAGTGAGAGGGGTAGCAAGGGCTTGATGTGCTTCATGAGAAGTCTCTTGAAGCACTTCATGATGATGGCTGTGAGTGCAACCGGACAGTAGTCATTGGGGCAGGACACTGGAGACTTCTTCAGCACGGGGACAATGGTGGTAGCCTTGAAGTATATTGGAATGATGGCGCTGCTCAGGGAGATGTTGAATATGTCAGTGAAAACATCTGCTAGCTGAACTGCACATCCTCAGAGCACTCTGCCAGGAATGTTGTCTGGTCCAGTTGCCCCTGGACTGTATTGATATACAAAAAGATACTTGCATATTCACAGAAACATCTTATCGCAAACTTCTAACAGTAAAACCATCAGAACCTTGCAAATCTTTAGATATAGTAATGACCTAGTAAATGCTACATTCAAAACCTTTAGCACAAAAACAAACTTTTGATGAAAGAAAAAAGGAATAATTCAAGGAAATGTATAAGGGATATAAAGGGAGAGCAGTGAAAGTTTAACAGACAAGAAAAATAATCAGTGTTTTGTTGACTCTTAAAACCTCTGATACCAAATTCACCCTGTTATTGCTTCATGCATTTATTGATTATGTACCACAGTGGAGACAGCACGTAATATTCTAGCTGTTTATTCTTTGAGGTTAGTAGATTGGCATTTGATAATAAGGCCTGTAACAAGGTTTATAAATTATGGATAGCCAAATCCTGCAGATAAACAAAGCTACAGCTTACCTTGGAGGACCCTGAGTCATAATGATGTGATGATGTGTCTGATACTTTGCCATGGCCCATCCAGATCAAGTTTCTGATCCTGAGTTGTAGAACATATAAGACATTAATGATGAATCAAAGCTGGGAAATATGGCTGGAGAATTTATTGAGAAAATGTGGCAAAATATTGTGATATTTGCTACTCTGTGAATATTTGATACTACACGTCTTCATCTAGATGATATTTAATAGAAGAAAATAGAATGTTTGTGTTATATACTATATTGGACAGCATTTGGTCCTATCATTGTCTCACTTTCCAGGCTTATTAAAAAATCCCTTATACACAGTTTGTATGCACAGTAGGTACATGTCATATCTCTGTATTTTAAATTTCCTGCTTTAAAGAAACTGCTTGCTGGGTCATTTGCCTCCTTAAGCACATTTCCTGGTCCTAGGCAGGTATTGTATATTTGCTTGTTTGAAAACAACAAATTAATCAATACAAATGTTCCAAACATTCAATTATAGAATCCTAAGCTTTATAAACTACAGGAACCTTGGTAGAGTATGTTTTGTTACAAAGGTAGGTGTATCATTTAGTATAAATCTGAAATGATTTGTCCTTTGGAGATAATACAACTGAGAATTGAGCTGCTATACACATTGCACTCCATCTGGCCCAGTCATACTCTAACATTAAAGCTGTATTGATTAGAATTAATTATGCTTGTCACACACTATATAAGTATATGAACAGCGAACTAAAGGCCCAGTCGAAGTGATGTGTGCTAGTGAATAGCCCAAGGCATTTTGGCATATTTTTGAGAGAGCTAAATCAAAACAACTACATGAATTGTTGTAATATGTACAGACTGCTGTAATATGAATTATATGTTATATGTCTAAATGTTAAATAAAGAATATACTCTAATTATTTATGACAGGAGGTCAGTCCTGTAGATTCTTAATTGCCCCTAGGTGTGAATGTGTGTGTGCATGGTGCTCTATAATGTGGTGTCACATCTGCAGTGTTTCCCTGCCTTGCTCCCAGTGTTCTCAGGATTTACTATCATACTAACCAGGATAATTTGACTACTGATAATAAATGAACAAATGAAGTATATCCTGTAGTGATGTAACGCCTATGTGCTCAGGGCTATGCCCACAGCATACTCATTTCCCGGAGTGCTCAGACCTTTTAGTTTCTTCCAATTCTTAATGATTTGCCAGTAACTGCAAAAAAATCTTGCATGTTTTCTTTTATTCCATTCACCAAGCAATTATACTACATTTGTTTATTTTTTGCGTTTGCAATGTTGAGAGAAAAGGCCATAGCTAACTTTTTTATAATCTAAACTCTGTATTTAGACTGTATTTTAGTTTTCAGCAAATTTTCCAAAATCAAAATGGACTGAGAAGAGAAAATTAGAGAAATGTAATGCACTTTAAGAGTTAAGAATGCACTTAAATACCATTGCAAAACGCATACTGTTCATTTAAGCTGCTCTCCTTTTCTTCTAGAGACACTGCCTTTCCACACAGAAGTGCCACGCTTCTGTGGATAGCCGTGTTTATAACCCTGTGATATGGGATTATAGAGCCATGGTGAACAGCAGGTGAACAGCAGGTGAAAGAGGTGCTTGCAAGCCACCTCTCTCCTGCAATGTCAGCAAAATCAAGGGGGGTCGTGTTTGCCATCCAAGCTATGTAAGACCACCTTGGCATTGGTTGGCGAAGCCTATGCGGAAGCAGGTCTTGCTTGTGGGTCTCAGCATACAATGGCAGTGTGGCAGGCCTAACAGGTAGACCTGTTGAACTGTGAAGGAAGCACAGAAGATGAGTGTGGCAGTCCACCTCCCCCTGCAGAAAGCCAGAGGACCGGGCAGCCATAGTCACAACCTGCTAGTAGACGTGATTTAAAATGATAATCAGTGCTGAAAAGACAACAGGAAGCGGTCCTGAGAGGCTGCGGAGAGAGGTATCAAGGGACGAGAGGTTGATAGGGCAGTTAGCCTTGAGTATTACTGTAGGCCTCCCCTTGCCAATGTCATCCCAAATTTCCAGTTTCTCTGGTCAAAAATCTGATGTTTTCTTCCCCAAAAAATATTGAACAGTAAGGTCACTAAAGACCATCTGGCAGCATGAAAGCTACTGCCAAATGTATCTCCATGGATTCTATCCTTCATAGAAAATGGTACTGGGTCCAGTTCATAGCTCAACCCCTCCCGCCTTGCTCACCACAGTAGTCAACACAATGCAGAGACTTACATTGACCCAGGAAGTAGATCTCTCTTGGAAAAGGGGCCATAGAACAAGTACCTCTTCTCTGAGGGAAGTAGGTTTTACAACCTATTATTTTCTGGTTACAGAACAGACAGGGTATGTACCAATTTTAGCTTTATCCCCTTGCACCATCACAAAGTGCATGTGTGTTGGCTGTGTTGGCTCTTTTGCAAATCCAGGGCCTCCATGTGCTAAACTACCTGGATGACTAGATAATTCTAGCATGGTCCAGGAAGTTGGCAATTGAGATGTTGTTCTCACCCATGTGAGGAGCTTGTTGCTCAGGTTGAACCTCAGGGAATATGGGATAGGTGTAATATGGGATTAAAATACAATGAGGGTGTGTCTATCCCCAACAAGAATAGGGCAATCCTATCAACATTTATCAAGATATGATTAGGTCTGGGCATCCCCTCCAGTCTCTATGGATACTTTTGGGACTTAAGGCAGCAGCAGCCAATGCCATACCATTGGGCCCATTGCACATGAGACCATTCATTGGTGGCTGAAAGTTCTCAACCCCTGAGAATAATCATTGTCACATGGCAATGCCTACATGCTCGAGAACTTGGAGGTGTCCCCGGTTTATTGTCTCGGGTCACACTCTGGGGCATCTTTTATCGCAAGATGGTAATGTCAGATGCCTAACTCACAGTCTCTGGAGCAGCCCTCATCGAGTGTGGCATATAAATCACGTAGAAGTGTGGACCGTACTCCTAGCATTGAATTCTTTCTCCTCAGTTGAGAGGTCACCATGTGTTCGACAATATAGCAATGGTCTCATATATCCACCACCAAGGAGGATTACGTTCGCGCTCCATGTTCAGGCAGGCAAAAGTAATTCTTCCCTGGAAGTTTTGTCAGTGAGTGCAGCAATGTACATTTCAAGCAACCGGAATATGGGGGTAGACATCCAGTTGATGCAGGGGCTGAGACCCGGGGATTGGAGGCTCGATCCAGAAGTGGGTGAGTCTATATGGCGGAGATTTGGTTGGGCAGAAGTGGGCATTTTCACCTCAGAGGAGTGCTGCCCGCTGTAGTTTGCCCTCACTCTTCCCACACCAAAAAAAATCCCAGAAAAACAAAGGGCAGGGCTATACACCATGGTACACAAGTGGCCAAGTTCATGTCTATATGTCTTTCCCCCAATTGCTATGCTCCCACAGGCTCTAGCAAATGTTATCCAAGCTCGTGCTAGTCTACTGCTTGTAGAACCAGGTTGGCCAGCTCAAATTTGGTTCTCTGAGATAATATCTCTGCTGGATGGCACTCCCTGGGAGATTCCCGTTTGCAGGGTCTCAAGCCAGAGGGTTGGAACCCTCAGTCGGAATGATGGAAACTGTGAGTCTGGCCCCAGCTCATAGATTCTAGTCTCTCAACCGAGATTGTAAAGATCATGTTAAATGTTAGGAACGTCAGTTAGACAGAATAAACTGTGCTATGGCTGCAGTTCCGGAGTTCTTACAGGAACCTTTCTCATCAAGGCTGTCTGATTCTACAATTAGGGTCTACGTGGCCGGCATTTCGGCCAGCCACGCCCCTATTTATGGAGCCTCTGTGGCATGCCATACCATCAGTATGACTGAGTGGGTATACTTGTTCCCACAGCGTGAAGCACACACAATGTTGAGTTCTCATTTCCTTCTCAGGGAACAGGGATACATGTGCAACCCAGACGTTTTTGTTTTTTGTTTTGTATTAAACATCAAACACAGCAGGCAACAGATAGCAAAGAAAACCCTTGCCACAGAGATATTATTAGGTTTTTTTGTTTTGTTTTGTTTTGTTTTTCCATGTACATCTTAGTTCCAATGGCATGCCAGCAAAAATTCTATTCTAGTGTCAGCATGACCAGTGATGTCCCATTTGCCACTCACAAGTGGTTTATAATGCTACATTGAACAACACTGGAGCAATTGGATGGTTGTGTCTGATGTAGAATCAATATTTGGTTTAAAATGAAGTTAAAACATGGGTCAGTCATCCAACAATATACTTAGAATAGAGTAAAGTAATGATGTTACCCTATTATTTTTTTCCTGTCTGAAGGCCTACTCTGACAAAAAAAAACACCTCTTGTGCAAGAATTGCAGAAAACAACCAAAAAGAAAAATAAGATGGCTTGTTGCGAAAAAAAAAGGGGGAGGGTTTTTCGAATTTAAAACACTTAAGAAAAAAAAAAAAAAAAAAAAAACAACACAAAAAGGAAATAAAAAAAAAAGTTATTTATAAAAAAAAAAATGAAAAAAAATTTTGAAAAAAAAAATAAAAGAAAAACACTTAGCTAGCTATGTTAATATGAATGACTTGTGGCAAATCACTTGAATGGATGGAGAGTAAGAATACTAGCTAATTCTAGTACACCAGAAGTTTGTAAAAATCTGAGTTCAAAAGAACAATAATACAGTATAAGGATAATAGTTGATAATTCTGCAAGACATAAGTTAGCAAAAGGTGTGTCATTTCAAGTACACGTTCATCCTTACTTGTAATATTAAATGCGATAACTCATATGAAAGGATCTGGGATATGGACGAGTTTAGAGTTTGTAAATATACTCAATATGAATTTATTGCAGGTGGTATACCATTAAACTAGAGTGATTGCTTGTCCTATCTGATTCACTTGTTCCAGGAATAATCTGTGGAAGATTTTATCATGCTGGCAGGCATATTTTTTTGTTTATTTTTTATGGCAAGTACTTTAGATATATGGTTCTCAAAATAAGGTCGGGGTATCCCCACTGGTCCATGAAGCATAGTCTGGGGGTTTGTGATTTTTTTTTCTTTTATTACAGTGACCGAAATCACAACCCATGATTATCAAATTTATTATACCTATAAATAATGCATCATAAAATTTAAAAAGGGGATGATGGTGGCTTAGTGATTAGCACATTTACCTCACACCTCCAGGGTTAGGGTTTATATTTCCACCACCGTCCGGTGTACATGGAATTTGCATGTTCTCCCTGTGTTTCTGGGGCTTCCTCCAGGTACTCCAGTTTCCTTCCCCAGTCCAAAGACATGCGCTGTAGACTGACTGCCATCTCAAAATTTTTCTGTAGTGTGTGAATGTATGTGCGATTGTGCCCTGTGATAGGTTGGAACCCCGGCCAGAGTGTCCACCGCCTTGTGCCCCATGTCCCCTGGGATAGGCTCCAGGCTTCCTGTGACCTTGTGTAGGATAAGCGATACACAAAACAGCTGGATAAATAGAAAATTTAATTAAATGTTTTAATAAAATGGATTCTATGGGTGAGAAGGGTGAGAAACAAAATTTGACTCCCATAAATAGCCAAAATATTATCTATATTTGTGTACCTGATAATTTTTTTTATAACATTGTTGTGCTTTGCCCTGCTCTCTGTATGGATTAAGCTAATAATTGAATTTCAAGACACATTTAAATATTTACCAATGCTACTTTTAGAGCATGGCCAAAGCATTTGAGAGGAAGTAATCACCTGCTGTCTCCTCACTATGACAACAGTGTTATATCAATGTGTCAATATTAAGTATTAATTCACAAGTATTGTCAATCATAAGTATCATTCACTCCCTTGAAGTTTGATAGATATTAAACTTCAAACAGGGCTTATGACTACTTATACAATTTTTTTACTTATACAAACTATTTTTTTCTTTTGCAAAATAGCAGTCTATAGTATATTGATTTTTTTTCCCTCATCATGCCAGTAAAATTAATTATTTTGTGTAGCTACATGACATATAATCCAAATATGTCCATTTCAATTCCAGGTTGTAACACTACAAATGTGGACAAGTTGAAGGGGGTGAATATGTCTGAAAAGGTGAAAGAGCATTCATTCATTTATTTTTCTTCATATCTTCTAGTGTGGGTCACTATGACAGCAGACTGAAAAGGTCAGTCCAGACTTATTTATCCTCAGCCACACATTCCCCATTCCCATGCCATCTGTGAGATATAATCTCTCTTGGGTCTGGCCTGGGGTCTACATCCAGTGGGACTTACCTGATACAGCTCTAGCAGGAGTCAACCGGGGGCAAACCACAGGTTTCTCTTAATTCAAAAGAACAGCCTCTCTACTCTGAAACTCTCCTGCCTTGTCAAGTTCCTCACCATATAACAGAGAGTATACCCAGCAACCGTGCAGAGGAACCTCATTTCCATCTCCTTTACTTGCAACCTTATTTTTTCAGTCACTATCCACAGCTTGTGACTATATCTGAGCATAGGGGTGTAGATTGACTGGTAAACAGCAAGCTTTATCAGAAAACCTCTGCTTCTAGGTGAACGAGCAGTGTTTTGTTGGGCAATCTGATAGTGTTCTACCTAGCAAAATTGTAGTCAGCTGGCTCACTACTGTTGGCTCAAGTTTGGGGCACGATGGCATATGATGTATCTACCACTGGAGCAAAACAAACAGCTCAGAATTTTTGTGAATTATTATACAGTCTTGCAAAGGTGATTCCAAAATACCATGCCATCATTTCCTGCCATGATTCAAAGATAGGATATGTATATTATATATATACTGCTCCAAAAATAAAGGGAACACTTTGAGATACATATATATATATATATATATATATATATATATATATATATATATATATATATATATATATATATATATATATATATATATATATATATATACACACTGCTCAAAAAAACAAGGCTTTTGCATTTTTTGTATATATATATATATATATATATATATATATATATATATATATATATATATATATATATATATATATATATATATATATATATATATTATATATATATATATATATATATATATATATATATATATATATATATATATATATATATATATATATATATTATAATTAGAGCTTATATATATATATATATATATATATATATATAGTTCTAAATATACCCACCACAGCTTTAATAACTGGAGAAAAGATGAAAAGCATGGCTTTTCTACAGATCAACTAAATGACAAATGTTCAGACTGTACAGTACAGTGTATGCTGTTTTATCCTCTATACTTATTAAAAGTTTTATACAGCCCAGACCATAATTCTTTTTCAATATCCTTTAGACTGAATGCATTTCTGATAGACAAAATCCATTTTTCAGATCTCACCATTGTAAAAAATCACATTATTTCTACAAGCATATACATTTTTTCCTTTTCTGTTAGAGTGCAAAATGGATGTTATTTTAACCTCTGGGAGCTGCATTAAGCGAGAGATTGTAGATGAAAACTAAATGGGGGAAGTTCTAAAAATACAAATATTATTGCATTATAAAGTACAGAGCAGGAATCTGTTGAGCTTTTTCTTGCACTTAAAACTTTTCTTTTATGTACACAGCACACAGCTCACAGCATTAACTACAAATCAGACCTCTCCATAGTATCTGCATGCTTCTAAAAAAATAATATGAGCAAAGAAATCCTCTTATCACTTAGGTGTCAGGTTTCCTACCCAGCATGTCGAACTAAGTACTCCATTATAACTAATGTTTAATTGCATTCTGGTGATATTTTGGCAGAGGGCAACAACATGTAGCTTGTGTTTTATTAAAAAGGCTGCATCCTTGTGTGGTGTTTTCCATGTGGAGTTGCAAGATGTTTTAAGCATCGAGAGACTTTTGAATGTCAGCCAGTGGCTCATAGTAACTCAAAACAACAATGTGGTTTTATATTTTCTGCTGCGACTCAATTATACCACAATGACAAAGGTCAGATTCAGCGCTACTTCATTCCAAACAACTGGCACCTCCCTCGAATAAGTGAGGACTGTTTGTCCCTGCACCCCGGAGCAATGAATACATTCCCTGACACCATTTTGAAATACTCCCGCCTCTGCACCAAGCCACCTTAATGATGTCGGAGATGCTGGAAAGATACCTCAGGCCCTCAGGCAAAGATTACCTATTTGGATCTGGCCTTTTCAATATTTTTTCCTTTTGCATATAACACGTATCATGTTTTAAACATCACTTATTGTGAGTTGAAATCACAATGAGGGGTGAGATAAACACTCACTGATCTCAGTAGTAGTATATAATCTCATTTATCAACTGTGTGTGGTCAGAAATTAAGCTAAATGGTCCCTAATTTCCTTTGTTATGTTCTACACTATCTATTATAACCAATAATATTAAGAACAGATTTTATTAAGTAATAATTGATAGAGTTTGTATTACAGGGCTTCCATAAATCTAGGACACCCAGTAGAATAGTTTCATGTCAGAACAGTAATTCACAGTATAATTGATTATTTTGTTTGTTCTTTTAAAAAACCACCCTGAAGGTCACTACTCACTGACTACTTTCAGAGATCTGCAAACTTTCTCTGTTTCCATACAAAATAGAGACAAAGTCATGCCATTGACAGATCTGAGATTTGGGGATAATGTGTTATTTAATGGAGATCTCTCCAGCTGAACCATCCTTTAGTATGTGAGACACCAGACAACTGATCACAAGTGGATGTGGTTGTGTGGCAAATGAGCAGTACAGCAATTCTGAGATTTTGAAAGTCGTGTAGTGTGCACTCAGCCTAAAGCACAGCTGCATCTCTGTTTTTTTCAGATAGAGATAAAACAAAGGCTAAATCCTACTGGCACTACTATCAGCAGGCAGTCAAATGGTATTGTGGGTAATGTAGCAGACAATTAACCAAAGTGAAAATAGGCCAACATGACATTGAACAAAGATTAAAAACGTCAACTCACATTTTCATTACAAAATAAATCTTGGACACCAATGAAGATTACATGTTGATTATAAAAATTAATATTCAAGTCATTCAGAGTATGACAATCGACCATTTGACTTCAAGTGCAGAAAAATAGAGGCCATACCACAAGATGTGAACCACTCATGAGCAGTAAGAATCAGAAAGCCAGATTGGAATTTGGAGTCAAATGCAGAGATGAGCCACAGAAGTTCTGGAACCAAGATTAACCTCTACCAAAGTGATCGAAAGGCCAAAATGTGGAGAAAGAATGGACCAGCTCATGATCCAAAACATAGAAGCTAATCAGTCAAGCATGGTGGAGGTAATGTCATGGCTTAGGCTTTCATGGCTGCTTCTTGAATCGTCTCACTAATCTTTTTTGATGATGTATCTCATGATGGTAGCAGCATTCTGAAGGAATTCAGAAGTTTACAGAAACAGTCTGTATTTCAATTTAAAGAGAAATGCATCCAATCTAATTGGAGGAACTCCATCAAGCAGCAAGACAATGATCCAAAACACATTGTTAACTCAACAAAGTAAATAAAGTGGTAGTGGATGGTTTTAGATTGACCAAGTCAATCACTAGACCTTAACCCAGTTGAGCAGCATTTCACCTAGCGAAGAGGAGGTTCCCCTGAAACAACTGAAAGAAACTGTAGTACATGCCTGGAAAAACATCACAAAATAAAAATGCAACAGTTTGGTGATGTCTGTGAGTTATGTGAGATATGCAACCAAATATTAACTTTAATGTACTTTAAGACTGTATGTTCCAATACTTTTGCTCACCTAAAAATTTGTGGTCTGTCACCAAAGTTGCCATGTTTAAAGTTTAACACATCTAGAAGTAACTATCAGGGAATTCATATTTTGATCTCAAACCCAAATGTCTTCAATGTAAAGTGAAAACAATAGAATTAGCCTTGCTGTCGTAATACTTTCAAAGGGAACTATATGTACAGGTTTAATGTACATCAGAGTTGATGCCAAAAAATGCAGTATTTTGGCCTCAAATAGGGGAAAAAAACACAATGCCAGAACACATTTTAATGGCCTCTGCCAAACAATATGATTATTAAAAATTCATATAATGGTCACCTAAATGTGTCATAATTTGGTAGAGTATTTGTTTAACATCCTCAAGTTGTATTTCAGCCACAGCATAAACAGTGCAGGAGGAGTAAATAAAATGAGAGCTGAGTGCTGCCTGAGTAGATTAGCAATTGAGAAGCAACAGTGAACCTCCACATGTCCCAGTTAACTCTAACACAGGGATGCGTGACAGCTATGATACATCACCGACGGAAACCAACGCTACCTGAAAGCGATCAATCTTCACTTTAATTCAAAGCTGCTCTCTTCATCATATTGTCTAAGCGCTTGGACGCTTAGCGTAATGCCCAGGCACACTGTTGGCTAAAGCAAGCCATTCCTTGAAAAAAAAGATGATTGATAATCTGAGGGCAGAAAAGCTGCCACTGGAATCTTCTCATTTGTTAGAATGCTAACGATGACTTTGATTAATCACTGTTGACATTTCACAAGAACCAAATTTCACTCAAAGTGAAGGAAGGGCCTGAAGCATTATACTTTTGTCTCACTGAGGATCTCCACTGGTGTTTATGGTGTAACATTTCTGAGGAACCAACATTTACAAACACCCAACAACTGTCTGGTGAAATCGGTCAAATGTCACTGTGGCTAAATTCTGGCACACAGTTTTGTTTGTTTGTCAACAATACATTTATATACAGAATTATTACTTTAAGACAGCATAAATGACAGGTAAATTGTTTTATCTAGGCTACTTTCTTACCATGCCTTGTTGTCTGCTTGCAAAGATCACATCCTGTAAGAAGCCAAGAGTAAATTCTGTCAATCTGCCTAAATATGTCTTAAACCTAGCTAAATGAGATTTCTCCCCAAAATAAATGGCTCAAGTTCTTGACTAATTATATGACATACCGACATCTAACCAATTCAGTCTGCAATCATAATCAGTCCATAAAAATACGAGTGATACTCCTGCTCAATTACAACCCCAATTTCGGAAAAGTTGTGATGCTGTGTAAAATGTAAATAAAAACAGAATGCAATGATTTGCAAATCTCATAAACCCATGTTATTCACACTACAACATAGAAAACATATCAACTGTCTAAACTGAGGAAAAATACCATTTTAAGAAACAAATAAGGTAATTTTGAATTTGTTGGCCGCAACATGTCTCAAAAAAGTTGGAACATGGGCAACAAAAGGCAGGAAAAGTAAGTCTTACTAAAAAGAAACAG
This sequence comes from Ameiurus melas, assembly GCA_012411365.1. Lineage (NCBI taxonomy): Eukaryota > Metazoa > Chordata > Actinopteri > Siluriformes > Ictaluridae > Ameiurus > Ameiurus melas. The sequence goes on from CM022757.1 coordinate 15,884,634, forward strand.
CTGGAAGCAAACGGTCAGTAACATTATTTGGTATAAAAAGAGTAACTTAGAGAGTCTCCGTTCCTCAATGTAAAATTACGAAGACGATGAATATCTCATCATGTACAATACATAATATCATCAAAAGATTCAGAGAATCTAGAGAAATCTGTCTGCAAGTGAAAAGGGTAAAAATCAATATTTCATGCTGTGATCTTCGGGCCCTCAGGTGGCACGGCATTAAAAACAGACATGATTCTGTAATGGAAATCACTACATGGGCTCAGAAACGCCTCCAAAAATCATTGTCTGTAAACAAAGTTCGCCATGCCATCCACAAATGCTGGTTAAAGCTCTAAATGCAAAGAAGAAGTCATATGTGAACACAATCCAGAAATGCTGCCATCTTCTCTGGGCTAAAGCTCATTTAAAATGAACTGAGGCAAAGTGGAAAACTGTTCTATTTTCAGATGAATAAAAATTTTTAATTCTTTTTGGAAACCATGGACACCATGTCCTCTAATCTAAAGGGGACTAAAGAGGAGAGGGACCATTCAGATTTTTATCAGAGCTCATTTCAAAGGCCTGCATCTTTGGTGGTATGAGGGTGCATTAGTGCTGGAGACCGACCGACATTGATTTTTTGTAACCAATACCAATATTTGCATGATTATATGCCCAATAACCGATATGCCGAACCGATATTTATTTATTGTTTTATTCTGTTCTTGAGACAATGTTAACAACACCACTGAACTGAACAAACCATTTTATTTAACAATTCTGTCGATTTCTCTTCCTCCTTGCATACAAAGCACAAAAAAACTCTTATTTATTCACCAGTAAATAGGGGGGTCTGAAAGAGTGCAAACAGATTATGTGACTCCTTAAGTTTGTCTCTATTTCTTAGCACCAAGCAGCTTAAACTACATATCAAGAATTTACGTTACACATCTCATTTTTACATTAATGGCTGTTATGTTAACTAAAGTTTATTAATTAAACCAAAGCAAGTATACATTATCTGTGCACACCATTGTTGTCTTTCCTCATGTTTAGTGCCGCAATAGCGCTCGTGTGGTCAATTCTCAATAGGCCCACAAGATGGCACCATTTATAGGTTTCCGATACTAGAAAACGATAACCAATTTTGGAAAATGCTTAAATATCGGGAAAAAATATCGGGAAAACTGATAATCAGTCGATCATTAATTAGTACCTATGTAGTGGGTTGCTTGCACAACTGGAAAGCCACCACCAATACTGAAAGGTATGTACAGGTTATAGAGCACCATATTTTACACATTTTACACAGCGTCCCAACTTTTTGGAATTGGGGTAGTATCTTATTAACACCACAGAGAAAATTAGCTTACACAATCTGTACAGATGAAATTGGACAAAGTTGTAAATGGTTAAATGACCTAATAAAATGATACTACTAACAAGAAATTAATATGTAGGTATAGGCACCAGAAAGAACTCACTGCTCTGTTCAGCAATAATTGCCTGGAATAAAAAACGCATACTTCTCTGTCATCTTGAAACATTCTTTTTTTTCATCACTGGAACATGTCATCACTTCACTTATCAGATTGGAGAAAATAATCTATGAAATTTCCTTTCTTGATGAGTTGCCTTCAGCAAAATTATTTATATAAATGCCACAACAAAGGACCTTCTGCTGATGTCACCGTGGTTCATATTTGGAAAACTGGTGTTGCTGCATTATGATAATTTTTCCATACATTCTGCTTTGGTATTTTTTCAGGTGTTCACTTTAATCTGCTAAAATATTTGTCTGGGTCTGCATCCAGACTGCTGAACACCAACCGATGACCCCTGATGTATGGGATGAATGAATGAGATTTACTACTGTTTATGGTGTGTGAGTAACCATGCTCTCTCAAAAGACATGATCAGCTCCACTGAAGCAGACTTATAGGTATAAAACAACAGGAGAGACTCCAACACACCATTTAATAGCCACTGCTACCCATGGAGAAAATTAGAAGATCTGAAAATTGTTCAACATTATTAACTGATGGGAAATTTAATTGAGAATGTGAGATGAGAATTCTACACAGTGAGATCGTGATTAATGTTTTATTTGCAGAATTTCTGTGATGTAATAATAGAAACAAGTAATAATTCATAATAGATGTTGTTGTATATTCTACTATGAAATCCTGGTAATAATCTAGTGCAAAATAATAAATCACACAGTTTCTTAACAGTTGCGTCAGACTTGATGTCAAAAAGAAATTGGGAGTGAGTGAATGGGTTTGAGAGAGCTTATGTGTGTCTGTGTTTTCCTATGCCACAAGCCCCGAGCACAAACTACTTTAGTAAACATGCGCTTGATTTATTGGTTCAATCATCCTTCATTTCTGTTGGTCTGATCAGCAGTGTAAAATATTCAGGAACGTAAGGCAGCGTTAAATATAATTTAGCTCGGACAGGAGACATAAAGTGTCTGCTCCACATTTTCCTTACTGAGAGATGACATGTGACTCATAATGGAACGGTTATGGCTGAGTACATGAATTAATGCTCATATGACTGAATGTTCCTTCCTAAACAGTTTGTTGCTCTCAAAAGCCTAAAAGGGGAAGAAAGAGTTAGTACTGTTGTTTTATACAGTTCATTTTCAATTCAGGTCAAATACTATACAAAATTCAGAATAAAAGATGGTGGTATATTGTGGATTTTGTATAGTGACACCATGTGCAGTCAAAAAGAATTGCTAAAAATATTTGGCAATGGCAGTGAGATGCAATGTAAAATAAATATTTCAGCCAAAAAATGTCATTCATTCTTACTTCCTAACAGATCTTCAAAGGCTTCAAAGTTCAAAGGGCACCACATTTCAGACAAAACATGGCTCTTCTAATGTGAAAGTCAGAACATTGGTAATTGGAGCCAAGTTTTGCCAAGTCAATGTAATATATCTGTTTTTCATACAATAAGTATTTAGGGATGTTTCATTAACAAGAAGATTAATTTGTAGCTTGAGTTGTTTTGAGTCATATACGTGTTTTGCTTTAAACAAGCTAAAACTAAATGTAAATGCCTTCGAATAAATGTTTTCCATTAGACAGTGTAATTAAATATTGTTCTACTTATATATCAGTTGAAACACTTGCTATAGTAACTTCTCTCTAAAAAGGTTTTGCTTGATGATATGCTTAGTCCCTGACCTATTAAACTAGCATGAGGATATGTTTCTGTTGGAGACTGCGAAGCACTTCTCTAAGGCACTCTGGATAAGGCAGATGGCATCTGCTAAATGCTGCAGTAAATGAAACGCTGCCAATTTATTGGAACAAACAGCAATAAAATGTGTTCTTTCATATACTTGCTATTTACTAGCCTGCTCTTCTTTATGGCTGGACAGCTAAGGTCCTTATTCTGAACTAGCATGAATGTTCATGGCTTTACGAAATTCAAATCGTGTTTCAGAAGCCTTTTCAATGAAGCATAAACTAGGTATAATAAATAGGGATGTACTGGAATACAAATACATTATTTGGATTCAATAGATCATGTGTTCTAAACAGATACTAATACAGATAGACATAGGAGGTGCACTGTTTGTTTGCTTGTTTGTAAAATTTGCCACAAAAGTCCATGGGGTCATCTGTGTGAGAGTAGAGATCCTGCAGGACACAATATAAAGTCATGCGAGCAGGAGGTTTTTGCTTTCATGTAGGCATAAGCGAGCTGTTAGCTATGAAGCTCAAATAAAGGCCATATCATTAACAAAAACATACGTCGGTCCTTAGTGACAGCCTGGTCTGGGTCAAAGTGGTTTAGATTTGGATACTGGTTTGTTTATATTGTGGGAAAAAGAATCAACTAAAGATTTGTAAGAAAATATCATGGGTGAGTACAAAAAAAAAAAAGATTAAAAATAAATGAATAAATAAATAAACAAACAGACATGCTAATATCTCTTGAGCAAAGTTTAGGTACTCTCAGAGCTACGATTTACAGTCTTCTTATGGTCTTACATCCTTGTTTTGAAAACCATTTGTTAACAAACCACCTGACATCCTGGTATTGTGCTTGCATTGGACTTGTTATGTTATGGTGGGAGTTTATTTACTCCTTCTTTAAAGAGCAAAATACTCTAGAGTACTGCAAGACGAACTGAGTAAGAATAAATAGCAGAATTTAATAACAAAAAAGAAAGAAGTTGATTTGTGTGTGTGTGTGTGTGTGTGTGTGTGTGTGTGTGTGTGTGTGTGTGTGTGTGTGTTTAAATCTGACTCAATATGTTTATACCCAGCACATGTCCGCATGGTTCTGCAATAGCCTAAAATCTTTTAGCTTTGTGTGTCTCCACAGCATGAGCAGTGTGAAAACAGGGGTAACAGATGAGATTGTAAAAATAAAGAATTAGAAGCTCTGTCAAGTTGTGTTTGTCGTAAACACTAGACTGCAGGTTGTACGTGCTCACAGAGGCTGACCGGGGCCGTGAGGAAACGTGTGTGTGCCAATGTATTGCGTGTTGTGCCTACAATGCCAAAAAGAGCCCATTTGAGTGATTTATCCATCACTGGTTTCTGTCCGTAGAGAGCAGGAAAAAATGTGTCTGCACAACCACAGGAAGTGCTGCATTTAGCTGACCTTGGAAAGCCAGAGTTTTAAAAATATTCTAGATTGATGTGGTGCTACTGTGCAGCGGTGTGTCTTCTAAGTGACAGACCTTCTATTCAGAGTTGGATTGTGCTTAGAGACAGAAAGAGAAAGGGAGAGCCAGAGAGAGAGCTTGATTTAAGGGAATGATTCATCAACCACTTTGCAATGCATTGTATTATAAGATATAAGATAGTGAGGCTTTTTCCATAACCTGTAGGTTAAAGTTATCTCATACAGTATGTTTATGTGAGAACATACAGTACATTAAGAGCACATACACCAGCTGCATGAGATTTAAAATCAGAGGCACAAGCGAGTGTAAACGTTTGCACGGCTTTAGGATAAAATACCATTTATTGTGTTAACGTTCATGGATGTTTAATACATAGTATAACCAAGGGTGGAAAGTAACAAACTACATGTGCTCTTTTTTCCCGTACTTGAGTACATGGTTCACTAAAATAGAAGTTTAATTTTAAAATAATCACAATAATAATGCACTTAACCTTGGCAGACTGTAAGTCGATTAAAAAACATATGCATGTGTGTGCAAATGTTTAAATCATTTAATTTCACAGAAACAAACATAAATTAGTATCCAGCTTTATTTCAAGCACCAAACGCTTATTCAGCTGCAGCAATGTCTGAGACAGTGGAGACAGATGTGCAACCCTGGCCCACTCGAACAAGGATCTTCAGTTTTACTGTTCAAAAGAAACATGATAAATATCTGCTAATTAAGCAAGCCAAAATCTGTGGAGATATATTGGCATTTCACAGCTCAACATCCAACTTGCAGATGCATCTTCAGGTAAGCTCTTAGCTAGCTTAAAGAGACAACCAGACTAGATTAGATGACCAGGTCTTATGATGTTTTACAGTATGAGAGCTCTGTATTTAATTTAAAAGGTCACTTTGATTTTCAGTAGCAACTGCATGTTGTCTTGAATACACAGCATTTAAGTGCTGCTACAGCCTGTAGTTAATGCTCATGATAATCTGCAAGTGGCATCTTTGCTAGATAGCCAAAAACTGGCTGAATTACCATGAGCTAGTTAGCTCACAAACCTAGCAAGCTACTGAAACCTCAGCAGCAAGCTAACATTGCTTTTGTTGGGAATATGTACTGTAATTGTAAAGTGTTAAACCTTTTCTTATATAAATTTGATATTTTACTTGGTTAGTTAACATAATTGTTAAAACATTAATTCCATGGATATAGAATTGTATTAAATTAATGCAATAGACATATGATAAAGTAATTACTTTAAGTAGGTGTTCAACATGTTACTTATTTACTCCTATATGAGTAATTCTTAATTGTTACTTTTACTTAAAGTGGATTATTACTACAATAGCAGCACTTTAACTCAAGTAAGTGTGTTTTGTACTCCTGTACCACTGATTATAACCCAGCATTTTAATTGTTGAACAGCATCAAGTATCAATGTAAAACAAGTGAAAGAAATTAATAAAATTCACAGAATTAGCACAAGATTGTACATTCTGAATAATGACACTTAAATAATTCACTAGATAAGAAAGAAAATCACTATTGTGTGCTACTTTAAGTAAGTCAGATAATTTATTTAATAACTTACTGTATAAATAAGGGATAATTAATTTGCACATCTTACTTTATTTAAATGTATCAGTAGAATTGTAATATTACAAAAACTAATTTCAAAGAGTGCCTTGCAGATGAACTTTGACCCTTTGTGAATTCTCTTGGCAAAATATACTGCCTTGTGTCATACATTAATTAACAAATGCAAGAGCACAAAATGTACATCAAGCCCATAAAAAACAAGTTGTAAAAATATGACTTAGGTGCAGTATTTGGGTGCACATCCTACTAAATCAATACGATCAAGATGTTACGTTAGGAATGCACCATGCAATGACTTTTATAATGCCATTGCACATCTCTGTGGAATTTTACATCTTCTTTATCTTGTATATAAACCTGAGAATGTTGCAGAAAAAGATGTGGCCATTTTTGAATTAGTATAACATGCCTGCAGGTAAGACGGCTGATTGAAGCTTGCCTAAGTCTTGGTGAATCTCAACAAGGTTAATTATTGTTTCTGACCTCTTTTGTCTTCTGTTATAACATGCTGACACAATGGTGTTGTTTTTGTTGCTAAATATCTGCCAAGGTAAATTGGAAAAAAGTTATTTTCTAATATACTACCGCAAATGTTTATTAGCAGGAGCATGAAAATTATCTTACTGTTGTAGTGTGTGTGAACTGCTAATCGACATCACACACTTATGCACACATGCACACACATGCAAGTATGCACACACACACACACACACACACACACACACACACACACACACACACACACACACACACACATCCATACTATGAAATTTGACAAGTGACAAGTGAGAGTGTTAAAGGATATGCAGTTGCAAGTGTTGCAGTTGTATCTGTAGTTGCATTTATTCTTTAAAAATGTTGGTGCAGTTGATATTTTATTAGTTCAGCAGTACCCAATAAGCTTTTTACAGTTATTTGAAAGTTGCATTTCAGATATTTTTGCACTCAGATGAGGCCAATTGACAGATGGTAACTTGTTTTATACTGAGCACAGCTGTGCCATGTATCCTGTGGCATTTTCAGTATGGTTCTTTGTTCTTTATTCCTCTAACTAATTATCAGCAGCTCTCAGGTGCCTCATCATCACCATGCACAGTGATTTGCTCAACGAGTGTGTGAAAAGTATGAATGCTGCACTGACAGCGGTTGAGGATCCGACTTTTTCCATAGTCATAATAATAATTCATACTCAAGGCCAAAGTATGACATTACTGTGGTGCTTGAAAGTTTGTGAATTGAGAATTTTCTATATATCTGGATAAATATGACCTAAAACATCATCAGATTTTAAAAGTAGAAAATGAGAACCACATTAAATAAATGAGACAAAAATATTATACTTGGTCATTTATTTATTGAGGAAAATTATAGAAATTTACATATCTTTGCGTGGCAAAAGTTTGTGAATCTCTAGGATTAACATTTAATTTGAAAGTGAAATTAGAGTCAGGTGTTTTCAATCAAATGGGATGAAAAACAGGTGTGAGTGAGCACCTTGTTTTATTTAAATAACAGGGATTTATAAAAGCCTGATCTTCATAACACATGTTTGTGGAAGTGTATCATCACATGAATAAAGGAGATTTCTGAGGACCTCAGAAAAAGTGTTATTGATGGTCATCAGGCTGGAAAAGGTTACAAAACTGTCTCTACAGAGTTTGGACTGCAACAATTCACAGTCAGACAGATTGTGTAAAATGGAGACATTTCAAAACCATTGTTACTCTCCCCAGGAGTGGTCAACCAACAAAGATCACTCCATGAGCAAGCTATATAATATTCTGCAAAGGACACAAAGGAATACAGGGTAACTTCTAGGCAACTAAAACACTCTCACCTTATCTAATGTTAATGTTTATCTGACAACAGGAGAACACTGGGAAAACAATGGTGTGCATCTCCAAAAAAAACATTGCTGTCTGTCTGCAGTTTGCTAAATATTACGTGGACAAGCCAGACGGCTAATGGATTTTTTTTCATTCCAGCATAAGAACCTTATCCCATTTGTGGAACATGGTGGTGGATGTACAGTGCCTTGGTTTTGGCCTGTTTTGCAGCATCTGGGCCAGGATGGCTTGCCATCATTGATGGAATAATTAATTCTGAATTATACCAACAGTTTCTGAAGGAAAATGTCAGGACATCTGTCATGAACTGAACCTCAAGAGAAAATGCAGCAAGTCATTCTACCAAAGAATGGTGGAATGTCCAAGTCAATGTCCTGACCTTAATTCATTAGAATGTTATGGAAGGACCTGAAACAAGCAGTTCGTGTGAGAAAACCCAACAACATCCCAGCGTTGAAGCTGTTTTGTACTGAGGAATGGGCTAAAATTCTTCCAAGCTGATGTGCAGGACTGATCAACAGTTACTGGAAATGTTTGGTAGAATTACACATTTTATTGTGTAATTCAATATTAATAAAGAACCCAATTCAATAAAGAGAACCCAATTTAACAAATGAAACAAAAATATTACACTTGGTCACTTATTTATTGATTCAGTAGCCTTATTGTTAGTTTTGTGCACTTCTCAGACAAAAATATAGTGCAAAGATACAGCCACCAAAGGCATATACCGATTAGCCTGGAAAGGTGAACGTAACTTTTTTTGCATTATTTTGTGTTCAGAGGTTACATCCTGTAAATTATTATAACACTGCAAAAAAAAAATCAAGTCTTATCAAGTGAAAATATCTTATATATTGTTGATTTCGCTCATTTTAAGTTGATTTCGCTCATTTTAAGCATTTATTTATGGAAAGAAGCTAAATATTCTGCTGAAAGTATAAGTTGCGAATGAAATGAAAGTTTGAAATTAGTTTTTAAAAAATCACTAGAAATGTGTTTAATAATATTATATTTGGTTAATGGTAATCTTATAATAGGACATACTAGATAAATTTGACTACATTCAAGATACTTGTTCATATATAATTTTTTGCAGTATATATATACAAATATATATATATATATATATATATATATATATATATAACAGGAACACATGTAAAACTCATATTTCCACTCTACTGCTGGTGTAATTTCCTGGTTAATACTAAATAATTATTTATTTGTTCAAGCCCACTGTGTTTGGTTTGTACATAGTTATTTTATAATCATAAATAAACGTACTGCACTGCAAACGTGCGATCTCAGCATGTGGATATATCTTGAATATAGTCAAATGTATCTAGTATTTTATATTGCAAGGTTGCACTAACCCAAATATACGATTATTACAATTATTTTTTAGACGTTAATAACTATTTTTTTGGGGGGGGGGATAAATGCTAAAAATGATTTGCCAATAGAACAAGACTATTTCAAGCTTGTAAAAAAATGCTAGAAATAGAAATAGGCTTAATAATCTTTTTATATATTTTTGTTACTATATTCAAGATATTTCCTCATGTGTGTACATGCAGTGAAGAAGCACATGACAATCGATATCTGCCAATGCAATGATATTTTCAGACCAAATTTTGGCCAAAACATCTGAAGGAATTGCCACCTGCTGAGATCACATCTTAGACATCTTCAGAGGCAATGCCAAAAATGCATTTGTCTGATTTCAATTTAAAGTCTTAGTTCTTATAACTTGTTTTTTTTTAAGACATTGTTTATATTCCACTAACTAAAATGTTACTGACAGAGAAGACAGAGAAAATATATTTCTTATGTAAATAGCTCTGTGATCTGCAGATAACTATGTGGGGTGGTGAGATTGACCTGGATACTTTTGTTTCCATACTCTATGTGTACGCATAGTGAGACCTTATATGCAAGTAATACAGCCACAACTTAGGGCCAACAGGAAAGATGTATGGAAATGACCATCATACTCAATCCTCTTGAACAAACTATTGACAATGTGGCATGTCCTCATAGGGACCAGACATCTAACCTGCTAATTGCAAGCGAAAAGGCTGCTTTTAAAGGGAGATATTTTATTTCATCATCTTGCATGAGCTTTTAAGGATGGCCTTAAGGGACAAGGTGAAGGTCTCAAGTCAGACTTTTGGGGAATCATGGCAGAAAGAGGAACTTAGCCCATTTCAGAAAGGTCATAATAAGTTTATGAGCCTTGAGAGAGGATATACACAGTGCTGTGACATGATGCAATTTCTCCAGTTTGTGTAGATGCACAAAGAAAAGTTTCCCTGAAGAAAAGTTAGTGTTTTGGAATAAGGCAGTGCAACAGATCCTGTTGATAAGGTAGTCATCTTCTGTGGAACAACCCACCTAAGCTCATACAAACACTGTGTACTAGGAGTTCAGAAGTGCTAGATTGTATGAAAAATGCACTATTATAATCCTTTATAATTTATTGACACATACACTCAGCCCATGAGCACAACATAACCTCTTGTAAGTGTTGCATTTTATATGATGTTGACATGGCCATCTTTATAATTATTAAACAAAAATAAGTTAGAACAATATTGCCAAAAATGCTTAAATTTCGACTTTAAAAGTCGCCGAGACTTTATTAAAAGAACTGAATGAACAGTGGCACTTTTATTTTTCATTTGCATATCAAATACAAAATCCTTGAAAGTTGTCCTCAATAAGAGAGAGTGGATTTGAAGAAATCATCATCACACGTTGCAGCATTTGATGACTATGTTGAATATAATTTTATTTTTTATTGTTTTCTAGTTGTTGCCTCTCCACCCACTCCCCCACAGTCCTGTCTGCAGTGCATTCAACAGTGAAACTGGCCCATCATTGCTTTGCCTTAGGATCCTGTGTGTCTCTCAGGCCCATGCGCAAACTAGTGCAGACTTCACACAGCCTCAGGAGACATACATACACTTATATCTACAGGCAAGAAGAGAGCTGATTAAAGCATGGCTTGCTTTCTGTATACTTAAACATGCCTGAGGAGAGAGCCTTTTTTTTTTTTTGCCTTTTTTCTGTCTGTTCTGAGCTGATTGTGGTTTTGTACTGAAAGTGCCTTTTTGGTGGAGAAGATTATCTACATGTGAAGACAGTTTAATGAGTTCTAAGTATTAGGATGTAATACTCCTTATATCACTTCAATAAAAAAGTACAAGTGACACTACAGTAAAATAAATGATATACTTACAAGCAAGTCTTGGCAGCTACAATAGTGTGCAAGCATGCAAGCAAAAAAAATGATGGTACACAGATATTTTTATATCCTGTTAAAGAAAGCAACATAATAAGTAATAGACCACTGATTCAGATAAAAGCTTAATAGAAGCTGTCTGCGATGGTCGCAAGTGAAAATAAATGTCTGGCGAAGAGTTATATCAGCTTTGCACAAGCCAGTTTATTGAATAATTGTATTACAGTCTACGAGGAATTAAAAAAATAAATAAAAACTTTAATGAAAAAGGTTGCTCACACCAAATATTCCTTCATGTTTTTTTTCCTTCTGTTTACTGGTCTTAATAGTAGTTTTTGATATTAAGAAGTTTCATCACAGTATTTTTGAAAGCATCTTTGCTTTGCAGACTCACACATACATATGCCTTCTAGAAATCTGTTGCACCACTGTCATCTCCATTTATTTCATTGATGGATTCCCATCCATTGTTGTTGTTATAAGCAGATGCTGATTGTCACAATCTGAAATCAGGAAGACCAGAGCCAGATTGCAATCACAGACTTGATCAGAATAAAATCTGATGAGCTTTAGGGTGATAACCAGGCTAGCATCAAACATGCTGTGCATATCAATCCATAGCACCAAAGCTTGAGCCAGGGGCAGGAGTTTACCCACAAACAACAACTGATGAGGTTCTGAGCAGAAAGAGTGTGCACGTTGGTTCACTTCAATCATTGCACTATGCCGCATTTGATTTGTGTACATTTGAGCAGCTCAAATGACTTGTCTCCAGATTTCTTTAGCTTTTAACCACATTCATGCATACATGAATAATGAATTTCTTTTAATATGGCTGGTTTCTTGCCCATTAATAAAATTAGATTGAATGAATAAATATAAAATTTTATACAAATTAAATTTTTTAAATAAAATCATATTTTACTGTTTTAGTCACTTCTACTTCTGTCCTTGAGTAAGACTTTTTAAAGCGTCACCGGTGTATGAATCATCCATAAAATGTCATTCAACTCCATTTACCTTCAATTCCAAGAATCTTCTACTGACATTCCTGGATGCGACTATTTGTGGTAACTGGTGTCACATCCATCTCTATCTGTCCATCTATGTATTTTAAATGTGTTTTCCATATCCACTTACTAACATTACACTTCATTTCTATGTAGCATTGCCTATACCAAATATATACCTGTCAAATGAGAAAATATTGCTAAGAAAAATTGCTAAGCTTTAGTCACTGAATGAACCTGACCTGCTATTGTAATGGAACACTGATGGAGTGTGGCATGCAGATATGCCTGTATAATTTTCTCTATACGCACATGTCAGAGTCCTGAAAATTGCTTTTAAACAAGTAGGTGCATTCTTTTTTTTTCAGTGATTCTTAAGAAGACGAGAACCCAATCGTTAAAAGAATATAAATAAATAAATAAATAAATAAATAAATATTTAAAAAACACCTCCAAACCAAAGGGAAAAAGAATTTTAAATAAAAAAGCTTAGCGCAAGAAGCACCTTGGGATCAGGATCTGAGTGGGAAAATGAGCTGAACATGAAATTGCAGTGCATTGTGAAGCTGCAGGGCACTGTGCATGTCAAGGTACATGCCACTGTAATCCCATAATTAAGTAAAAATTCGTTTAGAGAAAAACGAGGACAGCACGACAGTTCTATTATAAATAAGGAGGGACTACATTAAGGTGAAGTGAGCTCTTCTTTTGTGTTCATTCAGAGGGAAAATTTTATGACCTTGCTGGTATGCTTAGAAATGCTGTCTTCAGCAGAATTGATACAATCATCTGGATTTTTGGGGAGGTTCCCAAAGGCACTGTGCAAAAAACACTCAATGCATAGTTATGAAGGACACAACATGTTAATGACTCAAACACATATCACTTTAATTTAAGAACTGCTGCTCATGCTCTGTCACTGTGCGGCGTAACCCATACTGAAAATCTTTTCAACAGACTGTAGTGTTTGACTTTACAGCATAAAGGTGTACAAGAGTGATGGTATACTGTATAATCTTACTATCTGATGTCACCCAGAACTGAGTTCCCTTTTGAGTCTGGTTCCTCTCAAGGCTTTTTTCCTCACTTTGTCTCAGTTTTTCTTTATCATCGTCACATATGGCTTACTCATTAGAGATCTGAATCTACATATGGATTTCTGTAACCCACTTTACAAACAATTACAAACACAAACTGAATTGAATATATCTCAACCCCAGTCCTAAGGCCCCATTGCTGTGTACAATTTCAAGTTTCCTCTGCTCAAAACATTCCTCACACCCGATAATTAATAAACTTTATATTATTTGCTTATGTATATGTATATCTGTTATATCATATGAGCAACTTCGCAAAATGAATGTGTAGAACCCTGGTGTGAGAGGACGACTCGGGATATGGGTGGAATTTTTTTATTTAATTATATACATTTAATTTTTTAATAAAAATGTGTGCTAGATTATAGGTTTTACTGTATTATCAGCATTTGCAAGGATAGAATCAGAATTTTATTTTTATTTTTAAAATAAACAAACTAGGAGTAAATTTATTGGAAGAAGTGCTGAAAACATAAGACTAAAGGTCTAAACATTAGCTAGTTAAAAGATCCAATCAAAAACTTAATCTCAATAATATAGACATTGAAAGCTCGTTAAAATAACACAGAAATTGCACATTATTGTTCCTAGTTCCTAATCGCTGGCAGCCATGAAGCAAATTAGCTCCCCCACCACCTCTACCAACTCCTGAATATCAATTTCGCCCCATGGATGTGACTATAGAAAAAAAAATCAACTGAACCGCACCCTATTTATGTACAGTATATTGAACCAGACCTTGCAATATATGCTTTGAATTCATAAATATATTTGTGAATGCTTCTATCTTCACATTTGTATATACATATACTGAATATTCAGATAGCACCTGTCCTGTTATGAGGAATTCATTTGTGAAAAAGATCACTTGAAAAATGGCACAAATGTGGGGAAAACTGTCATCACTCTAACACCTGAGTACAAAAAGTGTGTGGGTTGCAATTTACCATTGACAGTAAATGTTGTGGCAGCCTATTTGTGACAGTTCTGGAGATGTCCGTACATTGCTTAGTCAGTAACACATTGCTTTCCAAATGATAGGCCTTTTGCCTAAGGGTGTGTATGAGCAATCCAAATGGGGAAAACAAGTTTATTGACATAGTGGAGTTGCAGTTTCTGTAGCTTTCCACGCACAGTGTATTTAATGAATCTACATCATATGCTTTTTGGACACTGACTGGCCTGAGACACTTTAATCAGTTTTCCCTACATTTCTGGAAAATGATCTCGGCCAAACAGTGCCCTTTCCTCACACCTTACATGACTTTGCCTCATCAACCTCATCAAGTACTTCTGTACTGGTCGAATGATTCAGCCTAACTTCTGCTTCCTCTGTGTGAAGTTCCCATATTGGATACTGCCCTTACTTCTGGTTCTTTCGGCTCCTGATAAATAACCCTTAGATCCTCTATGTAATCAAGAACAGGAAGATATATCGGTACCTGATTGTCCATTGTTTCACTTGCTATGGTTTACTAACTGCAGTGGTTTGGTTGTTTTGGTAGTTAGGAAATATGTCCGTTATAGAAATGCTGAATATATATATATTACAAGAGAGATAAAGCAGAAGAAATAATTAAGTGGAGCTAGCAAAAAAAAAAAAACGTTTAACCATAAAATTCAATACACAGTGCTTCAGAAAACAAGATAAAGTTGAAAGAACTCTCCTGGCAGCATAATACATTTTGTGCAAATGCAACATTCAGTTAATTAAGTTACATGAATATGTTAAGATGGCACATCAAACCCTTACACTGTCAACAGAGTGCTATAAAGCTGTCAGCTTTCCTAGTTAAATGTAAAAAAAAAAATTACTATCCAAGTTAAATGTACTGTTAAATGTACTGTTTTTTTTTTTTAACATAATTGGACATGTTGTAGCTTTGGAGTAAATATACATCAACAGTGAAACAGCCACATGACATTAATTTGGATTGGTCAAACCTGTAGTGACTTGTTTTGCATTATGTCCAAATCAGACTGCATAAACCACGGACATTTTAGATTGGTATGTCATTTTCATGGCAAACAGACATTTGCACACTCACTGACACATAAGCACAATTTTGAGTTGACAATCTGCCTACCTGGCTTTTGAGAGGAAACTGGTGATTACAGAGGAAAACAGTAATCTGAGGATCAAACCAGTGACCCTGGAGCTCTGAGCTGCTCCACTAGTCCACCCCATAGCTTCTGCTGTATCAAGTATAAATGCTGAGTGTATGTGTTTTGAGGGATTATTGAAACTGATGATATAACAAAACAAGACGAGGTGGCAGGAATTGTCTATGTACATTATATTGTACAATTGTGCATTAACCTTCAGGATATGAGTTGAGCAATTTCAATTAGTAGTATGGACAAAAATGAAATGAAACCCATTCTCTTATCTATGCTAATAATACACTATTAGTCACATGTGGTGTACTTATGTGGTGTACTAAAAATGTGTACTCACCATATGCAATTTAGTCTTGTTTACAAAATTTATACTACCATATTCTAAATCTATAAATGCAATGAGTTCTTATATTACAAGACTGGAGTGAAACATGTACATTGTTCTCTCTTTTTTATGGGTTCTTTTTGAATTAATGAAATGTTATCATGACCATACACAGATTGTGTTTAATCCATTAGACAAATACTGACTAGCAAATTTATAAATTCATGACATTAATGCAGAAAACATGTACATATCTATTTAAGAAGACATTTTCATAATCCTAATCACAGAGTTATTCTCAGTCTACTCAGTTGTTATGCGGTTGCATTAACTTATTTATAAAGAACATTAGACAAAAACACTGAGTAAATGCAGACATTTTAGTAACATTTTATTTACAGTTTTTCTTAAATATGTGAGCAACATTAGTCATCACTAAGTCGTCGTGTCAATCCCATCAACCACCCCCACCCCAAGTTAGGCCACAGGGTTGATAATTACAAACAGAATCATACAGTAATTGTTCAAGATACAAGAAAAATTTAAATTGAAAAATTGCCTTGTTTCTCCATATCCCACGGTGTCCTTGCAGACACTCAAGCCTTCCACAGATATTATCCAAACATTTTAATTAGGCAGTCTGTATTATTAATTCAGGATTTGTGGTATGATCTTCCTACACACATGGTGCAACACAAAACCTCTCAGTTTGTTAACCAAACTTGAATGTAGTTAGTTTTGGATGTGAATTGGGCTGTAGAGATACATGGGTTTGCCAGTGGTAGAAAACAAGTAGAAAACATTAATTAAATACACTCTGTGTCAAAAAATAATTAAAATGGCTTTACAGTTGGTTCTTTATAGAGAACACTTGTGCTAACGGTGTGAAGATTTAACAATTTTTAAAAATTTCATATTGTACAGTGATGAGCAAATAATTTTGTTGCTGCAACATACACTACATTGTTTTTAAATAAACTGTTCAATTCATTAATTTTGTCAAGATTTTTCTCACAAGTATGAAAATATGCCATACATTCCTAAGCTCTAATGGTCAAATTATGGCTATGAAACTGCACTAAACCACATAACAGTGTTGATATTTCCCTCCTTTATTCTCCCGTAAATGTTTTCCCCCATAGATGTTCTATCTAGAAAATGATCTGCTGCTTTCACTGACATCCAGATGATTTTTTAAACATGGCACCTGATCCAACAAGAAGTGGCGCACATGGTTCTGGAATTTCCTACCCAAAAAAGTATAGAATACAGGATTGATACAGAAGTATAAATTGGCAATGCTGTGAGTAATATACTGTGGATAGAGAAGACTGTAATCACAAGGGTCTCCATTATCATTCTCTCTTATCAGTAATATGACATTATATGGGGTCCAGCATATGAACAATAGAACCACAATGATAAAAATCAGCTTCAGAGGCCTTTGTTTGCTCCTCATTCGAGTTGAGAGAACCTTTAAGCCGATAGTGATATAGCAATA
Source organism: Ameiurus melas (assembly GCA_012411365.1). NCBI lineage: Eukaryota > Metazoa > Chordata > Actinopteri > Siluriformes > Ictaluridae > Ameiurus > Ameiurus melas. The sequence continues at coordinate 15,902,014 of CM022757.1, forward strand.
CAAGACAACAACTAAGGGGAAGATGAAAAAAAGTGCAACCTGGGAGTAAGTGCCCATTATCTTATGTTGAGGGTCACCCATGTCAGTACAGGTTAATCCCTGAACAATGTCTTGTTCTATGTCATGATTGAGGAAAGTCTCCAGACTAGTAAGGCCACAAACAATCCACACAACAGTGGCTGAAATGTAAGCATAGCAGCTCTGTCTCCACTTTGCAGCAGCAACGGCATGTACCACAGCCAGGTAACGGTCAAAAGTCATGAGAGTGAGGAAGAGGACAGAGCTGTAGAAGCCAAGGTGGTAGGTGCCATTCATCAACTTGCATCCTACCTGGCCAAATGACCACTCCGAGCTATGGTACACAGCTTGGAATGGGAGGCCAACTGTAAAAATCAGATCGGAAGCCACCAGGTTGATGAGGAATATATTAGTGACTGTGTTGAGCTTTTCAAACTTGAAAAGGATATATAGCACCAGTCCATTTCCCAGCACACTGACAATGAATATGATACTGTAGAATGGTGGCAATAAATGTGTACTAAAATTAGTTATGTCCGTCATGTCACATGGTGGCACATAATTCATCGAAGAATATTCGTAGTCTAACGTGGTTGATGTGTCAACGTTGTCCATATTGCATGCAACCTGCTGTGAAGAGCAATATAATAGTTGAAAAGATGTCATGGAAAGTAATAAAAAAAAATAACAGCAAAGCTACAGAAGGCCTAAGTGGCCATAAATTTTTTTCCCAAGTTTTTTTTTTTTTCCGATGTTTATTTTTTTATATATATATATATCAAGCATACAGAAAAATTAAGTTGTGATCACAAGAAAACAAAAAAGAAAAAAAATCATAATGCATGACCACTTAAGGCTTCCATACAAAGCAGTTTAAAGATAATAATAATAAAAAAATAAGCTTACCACAGAGTGATGTTCAGATTTATGAGTTGCCTTGTGTGCAAAACAAGACTGGTTTTGGACAAAGGACTAGACTGATTAAGGGTTGGTCAGTATAAAGCTAACTAGAACTATGCTGCATGTAGATATGTGTGTGTTGTGTGTGTGTGTGTGTGTGTGTGTGTGTGTGTGTGTGTGTGTGTGTGTGTGTGTGTGTGTGTGTGTGTGTGAGTAATTTTGACTCATGCCATGCATCATGTTCTTCCTTAAAAAATGTTTATTTCACAATTACTCCCCGACTACTAACACAATTTTTCTTATAAATTTAGTTTTCGAGTAGTGGTGCTGATTGTACAACACATACACAGTAATTTATTTGAGCAATCCTCAAAACTTAACAGGACAAAAAAAACAACATTTTAATCAACTTGCAACGTTATTGCAAGAACCTTTAACACAAAGTAAAACTCCATGGTGTATAAGAAAATATATACAGATTTGACTAGAGAATGTAAGTAACGATTTATCTTCATATACCTGTAGAAAAAAAGGTTCCTCAAGGGTTCTTTGGAGTTAGTTTAAGGGTTCTAAGCTTACCAAAAGATTCCATTTGGAACAGAAAAGGAAGCTCTTTGTCTAGAACCTTTAAGGTTTCCCCTGAGAAATAAAAACTAGAGAACCCTTTTAGGTACTAGATGAAAAAAATAGCAATGTGTATTTGTTCTTCATTCATTGCTATAATAGAATAAAATACAGATTACATTTGTCAAAATTGGATTACATTTCGAATATGACTATGGCATGATTTTTACACTACTTAAATGAATAATGAAGACATTTAAACAAGCTGCATTTGAAGACACATCATTATTTTATAAAACGATTAAATGCTCTTAGTATAATGCATATCTCTTTATAATGTATCTTCACTTGGAGGTAGCTTCTTCTTGACAGTGCGTACCAGAGTCCAAATATTTGTCTCTTGACAAGTCAAAGTGTAATAATTTTACTCAACTGCCCTACAATTTAAGTACCCTTTAAGCACAGTGATGATCTTACTTTGTCTTCAAAAGCACTTCAAGTGGGTCAATCAAGTCATCTTATGTTGCATTCAAGCTTGATAGGTGGGTGACCAAAAAATGGTGTCTCCAAATGCGATACATACAATTAATGTCCTCCATATTAAAAGAAAAGGCCACCAAATATGCTCTGCTCTGAATTTCTCAGAATGCCATTGTCCTCACAGTATTACTGCATGTATAAGGCCCTTAATCTAGAATTGGTTTCAACCCATTAGAAATGTTCTCCTGAATGCCAATGAGTAAAGGACTGACCATGTGCAGCTCGTTGAGCTGCTTCTCATATATAGTCGGTGTGTGTGTGTGTGTGTGTGTGTGTGTCAGAAGTTCGGGCCTTTGCTGTAGTGCTCTTCCCTGAGGTTGTAGGCCACGTAGCAGATGGACATGTCACATACTCCAGCTGGCCCTGGGGCACCTCGCTTGCCTGGAAGACCTGGTGAGCCAGATTTGCCCGGTGTTCCCGGAGGACCAGGTAATCCAATTCCATCAGTGCCATGCAGACCCTGGATCCCTGTTGTTGCAAGAATCAAATGGAACCGGGCTAAATAAGCTAATAAAATTTTGTTAAGTCTGCTTTAAATTTTTGTTTTGTTTTGTTTTAATTTTAGGGGTTTCAACTCTAATTTAGAGCTATGTGGATATTCAGTTCAATTCAATTCGGTTTTATTTTTTATAGTGCTTTTAACAATGGACATGGTCACAAATCAGCTTTACAGAAATAAATATATTCAGAATATAAATTTTAAATGTATGAATTTATTCCCAATGAGCAAACCAGAGGTAATGGTAAGGAAAAACTCCCTGAGACAACATGAGTAAGAAACCTTGAGAGAACCATATTCAAAAGGGAACCCATCCTCATCTGGGTGACAAATCCCTGCTTTAACTGTGTACTATATGGTCAAATGGTGCAACCATGTAACCAGGAAATTCATTACAGTTTTCACACAAAGTCTATTTGTTGAACGTATCCACTGTTCACTGATGAAGACGCAAGTGCAAAACTGTTCATGTCTAATGTAGTCCTAAAGCTATCATAGCAATTATAGTCTTAAATCGTTATAACTGTTCATATGAATTGTGAAAGGATCTATGTTGTAAAATGGAATTGCAAGCTATTTCAAAAAGTATATTTCATAATGGGGGGATTCATGTGTCATTCACCACATCCTGTAGATTTATCTCTCAGCTGCAATTGTACACATTCAGAGAGAATTCAGGGTTGTGTAACAAACCACATAAGTTGTATGCCTGAATTGTAATGGGACCAATTGTGTATTGGCAAACTATTTAGTATGGTAGTATGCAGTTTTGGATGGGACTCCAGTGTCTCTGAAGACATAATTCAATTCTGCCATTTCCTCAATATTACAGAAACACTGAGATTGAATAAAATACATTGTTTTGCATATTAATGTAAGTGTCACAGTTACTGTGTCCAATATCTCAACTATAATCTCATGGCATCTGTGTTTAGGGCTGACAGGGCAGCCTCCACAACTCAGGTCCAACCCCAAGTTGACAGGAGAATGAGGGAGGTAACACAGGCATGCAAAACCGAGGGTTGCCATAAAAAAAGCCCAACCACAGTGTCCAACGTGAGTTAAACTCAGGGAAACACAAATCATATTTATGCTCCCAGGCATGTTTCAAAGGCAGCTGGCATACCCATAAATGGCTCCACAATAGAGCAAGAGCTGAGCTCCAGCTTGAGACCAACGAGGTGGTCTCACCTGCCGAGCTCCAACCAGAGGTCAACTTGGTGACCTCATCTCCAGTACTTCAGTCTGAGATCCAAGAGGCGGTCTCATCTCCAGAACCACAGCCGGAGGTCAATGTGGTGACTTCATCCCCAAAACTCCAGCCTGAGTCTGAGGTCAGCAAGACAACCTCCTAAGCCATGTTCCTGTCCAAGGTCAACAAGACAGCCTCCCAAGCTGTGTTCCTGTCTGAGGTCAATGAGATGGCCTCCCAAGCCATGTTCTTGTCTGAGGTTAACGAGACGGCCTCCCGAGCCATGTTCTTGTCTGAGGTCAATGAGATGGCCTCCTGAGCCATGTTCCTGTCTGAGGTCAATGAGATGGCCTCTCAAGCCATGTTCCTTCCTGAGTCTGCTGACACAGCCAACAAGGTTCAGCCTGCAGAATTGACAAAGAACAATGCTCAGCTTCCTTTTCCACTGAGGACGTCGATCTGCCTTCCTGTTCCACTGAGGACATTGTTCGGCCATCCGGTTCCACTGAGGACATCTTTCTGCTTTCCTTATCCACTGAGGACATCGTTCAGCCATCCTGTTCCACTGAGGAAGTCACTCTGCCTCCGTGCTCCACCAAAGACATGATGTCCCAAGCCTGGATTCTGCCTAAGAACCATAACACTCATGTCCTAGCCCAGCCATCTGACCCCAGTGACACTATCCCCAACCCACAGCCTACTTTCTGCCCAAATGAGACAAGTCCACTCTCCAGCTCCTCTGGGAAAGGAGCACATCATAATCAATGCCTGCCTCAGGTCCTTGTATTTGCCGTTGACATTCTGACCAGAGGGGTCAGACCAACACGGGGGCAGTTTTGTAAGGTGCATCAGAGATTAGAGGGGAAACGCAGCGTACTTTGAAGCCCGAGGAGCATGCAGCGCGCTCTGAAGCCCGAGGCATGACAGTGCGCACTTCCGGGTTCAGTGACATTGACTTTGTTTACTTTCAACACGCGTATTTGTTATGGTATATCTCATGTCTCCGCCTCTGTTATGTCATTGGTTGTCTCTACATGTGTCTCAGGTGTTTGTTTCAACCTTGATTAAATTTGTTATTTCAACCCCTCATGTGTCTATATTCGGAAAACAGTATTGTGTGTGTGTTCTCTGTACCAAGCCTTTGTCCTGTGCTTACATTTCTATTTTGTCATTTTTCCTTGCCTTGTGCTCATTTTCCGATTGCCTGACCTGTGCCTGTTTTCAACCACATTGCTGATTCACGTTTTGGATTTGTCTGCTTGATTTCCTTAATATAGCCCTGTTCTGCACAATCATTCTGCATCTCCTCCTTGATAATTGTGACGTGTATTCTATTACCCAGAATTATTATCACAATCACAACTGGGTGTTGAGGATAAATTATCTGACTATAATTTAATACAATCCATATTTTGACCAATTTAGAGTACAAATAAATGCATTACTTTTTCAGCAGCCAAAGCTAAAATTCCACCAGTCCTGAATCCTTTTCAGCTTATGGTATAATATCACACCTTCTCATTTACAGACACTCGTTTTATTTGTTTACACAATCTCGCTCCACTTTCTCTTTCTTGTCAGGGTTATCATATTAACATATATTAGAAAAAAGATCCATGCCCTGTAGCTTTAACATACCTGATCCCTATTAATTAATGCTTTTAGAAGGACTAAATGTTAAAGTCAGGCATGTTGAAAATAAATTATCCAGAACCGTAGGTCACAAACCCAGATTTTGACACCACTGCTATAAAGAATTCAACTAAAATGCCAGAAATTTAGTGGTATAAGACTGGCATATTGCTAAGTTGGTTGAGTATAAATCCATTTTATCTGTTCATTCCTAGTTGCCATTTCCGTGGTCATAAATGAACACATCTGTTCTGATAGGTGGAGCAGTGCGCAGGAGGATGTGATATTTGAAATATGGGCCAAAATTCTAGTAACTTTCCCACCTGCTGAGACTCGTTCTTATCACAAACACAAAGCTAAAAAAGCCCTGTCCTAGTTCTTACAACCTGGCTATGTGAATAAATATTATTACAGTGCCCTGAATAGGATAATTACCCTAAATAGGATGTACCCTAATTCTCTCTCTCTCTCATATATATATATATATATATATATATATATATATATATATATATATATATATATATATATATATATACACACACACACACACACACACACACACACATATATATATACATTACAATCTAAATACAATGTGTGAATAAATCAAGATGAGTGATTGATTGATATGCAGTTTTACACAGAGATGAGGAATCAAGAAATAGAAAGTCTATGATGGTAATGAGCTTGACAAATTTGTTTTTAATTAGTTCTGTTGGACATCTTAAGAATACTTCCTGCACGGTCACAAAAATGCAGAGAATATATTTACCACATCCAGACACACTATGTTCTTACATGCCTTATTTTTTGCATTTGCAGTATTATATGTATCACAGCTATAGAATGGGTAAGCCGAGTTGATCTCTTACCTCTTTCTCCAGGGGGTCCAGGTTGTCCCAGCCTGCCTTCCCCTTTGTTGCCCTTAAAGCCCCTTGGTCCCATGTCCCCTAGAGAAAGTTACACACAGAATATGCATGTATTCTTTATGTGACCTCATACACTCTCAACCCAGTCTGTCAGAGAATTAGTAAGGCTTTGGTACCTTTGACCCCCGGGAGCCCCTGGAAGCCAGCTGAGCCTGGATAACCCTGAGACCCTGGCCTGCCTGGATAGCCCTGTGGTCCAGTGGAACCTTTAGGACCCTGAGCTCCAGGTGGACCCGGAGGCCCTTTCAACGTCTCACAGGGTTCACAGCTCCGAGGAATCATTGTCTGCATCAGCTGGGAGAGCTCCTCTGAGGGACATGAGTGTACAAAGAAGAATCCTGAACATCTTTACTTTGATGGGTCTGGCAATCACAAGTTATACTTCTTCTGGAGTGAAGACTTTTGTTTATTCTTAGCAAATTGTATAATAAGTACATTTGATTCATTCAGCATGATTATACACGTTAAATAAATGAATCCTTTTTTGTTTTTGTTTTTTTACAATTGCTAAGAAGTATGAGTCACTACGAAGTTCATGTTTTCAAAGCTCTTTCCACAGGTAGAACAACAATGCTGTATGTGGACCAGAAGGTAAAAACATTTTATAATTGTTTTCACACAAAATGAATATAGTGAATACAATCATCAAAATTGTTGTGTACATTTTCATTCATTTCCTTCCACAAGCAATATTTTGTATCTCTACAACACAATTTGCAAATGTTTACACAGTTTCTGGCTAAATTAATTTCAGTAAATTTACTATTACAGTATTTAACCATTCAGTTTATTTCCCACTTTTTTTGTATTTTCTATAAAATTATTGTAAGATTTTATTTGTAGTTGAAATTGTAAGCTTAAAATGGACAGGAATTACACATTCTATAGCGTATTCTTCCATCATTTCGATTTGACTATCACTTTTGTTTATGTCAACAAAGAAATAATGAATTAATCACAATACTAAGGAAACTACAGAGCAAATAAGTTTTTACTGTATCATAGATTTATGTTGAATAGTAGATCTGCATTAATGACAAGAGATGTTAGTGTTTCTCAGGTGATTGTGCTGCGATAGGTAAAGTATTCTTGTTACAAGAAGGCTAGTGTTCTGGTGAAATTAGTATATTCTGAGATGTTTTTGCAGTGTTTTATGCAGGGCATATAATGAACTGTGTATTATTGCAATTAGGTGTTAGAAACGTTCTGAAAAAGTGAATGTGATACTGAAAAAATCTAGTTAGCAGTAAATGAGGAAAAAAAACTTGTAACACCCATTAGCTTGTATTGTTATTCTAATGGGATCACTTCCTATTTTATTGTTTAGACATAGTTATCAAAATCCGTTTTCTGGTTAAAACACCAACTGCAACACAGCATACATTGATGTTATTGTGAAATAGTTTTGTGAAACGTGTCGGTTAGCTACTTACGTCTTAATGCATCTCCACAGAGCTTTTTTAAGTGTTCATCAGAAGGAGATTTTCCCTGCAATACAGATTAAGCAGTTGAAAAAAACTTGAGTTATTTCCTCTGTTTCGTTTAGCATCCCTGATACATAACGGAGATCCTTATTTATTTTTTTTTATTCATTTTCTGTCAAGAAAATAATTATCCTTAAACTACTATTTTATAAAAATGCAACCACAATTCCAAAACAGTTGGGACAGTAAGGGAAATGCAAAAAAACTAACAAAAATAGTAAGTTGAAAATTCACTTCACCTTGTACTATACTGCAAACACATTATTAAACATATAATTTGATGTTTTACATTGTGAATTTAATTTATTTTTGAAAATATACACATATTTAAAATCTGATGACTGCAACACAAACCTAAAAATATGGGACAGTTGAATGTTTACCAATGTGTAATATTACTTTTTTCTTTTAATAACACTTATTAAGTGTTTGGGAATGAAGACACCAGTTGGTTAAGTTTAGCAAGCAGAATTTTCCCCCATTCATGCATTATACATTTCTTCAGCTGCACAACTGTATGGGGCCTTTATTGCCTTATTTTGCGCTTCATAATGCACCACACATTTTCACTCTGAGACAGGTCAGGACTGAAGGAAGGCATTGCTAGCACCCACACTTTCTGCTTATGCAACTATGCGCTTGTAATCCGGGCAGAATGTAGGACAGTCGCTGGCTTTTGGACCTGACGCTGATAACAACTTTGATGGTACTTTTCCTCTTTTGGCCCGGAGAACACAACAGCTGTTTTTTTTTTCCAAAAACTTGAAATGTTGACTCGTCAGACCACAAAACACAATTCCACTGTGCTATTGTCCAGCTCAGATGAGACGGAGCCAAGAGAAGTCAGCAGCATTTCTTTACAGTGTTGATGTATGGCTTCTGCTTTGCATAGTAAATCCTCAACTTGCATCTGTGGTTGCAGCAGCTAATGGTGTTAAGTGACAAAGGCTTACCAAAGTATTCCTGAGCCCGTGTCAGGATATCCATTGCAGAATCATGAGGGTTTTTAAGACAGTGATGTCTGAGGGATCAGAGGTCACGCGCATTCAGAAGTGGATTTTGGCCTTGCCCTTTTTACACAAAAAGATTTGACCAGAGTCCTTGAATCTTTTCATTATATTGTGTACCATAGAAGGTGAAATGTCCAAAATCCTACTGATTTGTCTTTGGGGAATGTTGTTCTCAAAGTGTTGGATTATTTGCTGACGCATCTGTTGGCAGATTGGCAAACATCGACCCATCTTTGCTCTTGAAGTACTAGACCTTTTTTTGGATGCTCCTTATATACTATGATTAGATGATTATCTCACCTGTTTCACATCACCTTCTTATCACTTCACTATTAGTCCTAAATCTTCTTTTTCTTGTCACTTCACTATTAGTCCTAAATTGCCCCTATCCTAACTTTTTTTGAAATGTGTTGTATGCATCAATTTACAAAAGATATGTTTACCTTCAAAAAAAGTTAGAGTAACTTCTCTAAAGGTGCTTTATTCATTTCAGTGAAGTCAGTTAACTTTCTAATTATTCTGGTTGCATGTCTATTCAACAATCTGTTCAATCATCTTCAGTATTCACTTAATCAGTGGATCTGGAACCAAGGTAGGGATATACACCTCACATGGCACACTAGTCTTACATATCTGTGCAACATTGCAAATCAGTAAAGTAAATTAAGTACATTTATTTTTGGAGACATGTACTGCAAGAAGACTCACAGGTTTGCCAGGATATCCTGGAAGACCAGGTTGCCCTGGTGACCCATCCTGTCCTGTAAAACCGCGTGGTCCAACTACTCCTATGTGTCCTAGGTCTCCTTTTTTCCCATCAGGCCCTCTATCCCCAGGATCTCCTGGAGTACCTCTCTATATAGGATGGGGAAAAAGCTTTCCTGTTACAATGGAAAATCTAATGATTTTATCTAGTTTTTCATCAGGTTGGGGAGCGCCACACCTTGTACAGTTTCATCGTGCTCACTCTGGGATTTTTAGTAAACTCTTTAACAGCCTTTATCAGTATAATTTGTATTATTTCAAAATTAGAACATTGAACAGTATACACAAAAATCCTTGATAAAAATCCTTGATCCTTGTTTGTCTTAACATCATTAGTATTGACATTATTTGGGGAAACTGCAAGACCAGATTTCTGTATGTTAGCTTTAGCAAAATTATTACCAGTGACTGAACTTTATTACATTTGCTTTTACTTACTGGTGCAATAAAAAAAAAGAAAATACACTGTTTGTCTTTTTTTTTTTCTTAAATGACTGGGTTTTTTTTTTAAACGGGAAAGAAAATAATCACAATATCTAACATGCAAATTTATGAGCCATAACTAAAAGAAAAAATAACGCTACTGTTCTTGAAAACCTCCCTGCACAATTGCACTGTGCACATTTCACGATCCTCTTTTGTGCCTCTTTATGCACTTGTCTAAGGTTTGTGGCTTGTGTAGCTGGTTAAACACACGCCCCTCTCAAACCTCACAATCTGACTCCTCACAGCTTGTTTAGCTTCAGGTCAGGTGACTGGACAGGGAGTTTCATTCAGCACTCCCTCCATCCTCTCCAAATAGCTTTTTCACTGCTTTGAGGCATTGAAACTCAAACATACATACATACATACATACACACATACATACATACATACATACATACACACATACATACATACATACATACACACACACATATATATATATATATATATATATATATATATATATATATATATAAACATATATATATATATACATATATATATATATATATATATATATATATATATATATATATATATATATATATATATATATATATAAATTTATAAAAACAATAACAAATAATTAAAAAAATGTGTCTCCAATGATTTGATATGCAATCTAAGTTCGATTCATTCTGCCTTTTTTCACTGTAAGTGATGGAATAGCACTAGTGGCTACAGCCCTCCATGCACCCTGCACTACAGCTGAAGCTCAATCATCCTGATACCTGTCAACCTGTCAAATATAAACACCCCCACGGACATGACTATCACTCCTCTAAAATGCATAACTATCCTTCAGCAGGAGAAGACAATGCTGCTTCCTGTGTAAAACGAGGTGGGAAAGATTAAAATACAATTTGTGAGTCTAATTCTACAAACCTCTCCTTTGCTTCCCCTGAGTCCAGCTTCACCCTGGTAATAGAAGGCAAAAGGGGGGGGGATGGGCTTGCAATTGTTAACAACTCTAACATTAACATCAAAGAGGCAAAAAAAAAGACAGTATTTGAGTTGTCAGTGAGATAAGGGGGAGAAGGGAGAGTGAGTTGAAGGTTATGTAACCAAAAAAAACAAACACTTTCCTGTATGTGTCCATTGCTTAGGTTACAGTCTTTCATTCTGAGTTGATGAAAGTGGTGTTTTTCTACTGATGTAAATAAATGATTATTTGTCACAAAAAAATTGTTTTCTACACCTACACAGCATGTATACATATAGTGCCTTGCGAAAGTCTGTCCATAGGACAACAGTCAGTCGTACACTGCACAAATCTGGCCTTTATGGAAGAGTGGCAAGAAGAAAGCCATTTCTCAAAGATATCCATAAAAAGTTTCATCTAAAGTTTGCCACAAGCCACCTGGGAGACACACCAAACGTCACACCAAACGTTGAGAAATGGCTTTCTTCTTGCCACTCTTCCATAAAGGCCAGATTTGTGCAGTGTACGACTGATTGTTGTCCTATGGACAGACTCTCCCACCTCAGCTGTAGTTCTCTGCAGTTCATCCAGAGTGATCATGGGCCTCTTGGCTGCATCTCTGATCAGTCTTCTCCTTGTGTGAGCTGAAAGTTTAGAGGGACGACCAGGTCTTGGTAGATTTGCAGTGGTCTGATACTCCTTCCATTTCAAAATGATCGCTTGCACAGTACTCCTTGGGATGTTTAAAGCTTGGGAAATCTTTTTGTATCCAAATCCGGCTTTAAACTTCTCCACAACAGTATTATGGACCTGCCTGGTGTGTACCTTGGTCTTCATGATGCTCTCTGCGCTTTCAACAGAACCCTGCGACTATCACAGAGCAGGTGCATTTATACAGAGACTTGATTACACACAGGTGGATTCTATTTATCACCATCAGTCATTTAGGACAACATTGGATCATTCAGAGATCTTCGCTGAACTTCTGGAGTGAGTTTGCTGCACTGAAAGTAAAGAGGCCGAATAATTTTGCATGCACCACTTTTCAGTTTTTTATTTGCTAAAAAAGTTTAAAATATCTAATAGATTTCGTTCCACTTCCCAATTGTGTCCCACTTGTTGGTGATTCTTCACAAAAAATTAAAATTTTATATCTTTATGTTTGAAGCCTGAAATATGGCAAAAGGTTGAAAAGTTCAAGGGGGCCGAATACTTTCGCAAGGCACTGTGTGTATGATATATATATATATATATATATATATATATATATATATATATATATATATATATATATAATGTGCTATAGGACACATACAGTGGAGATCATCTTTCCATTTTCAAAATATAGACACTTTGAATATGTATTTACTTTACTGCCTCACTGATAAAAATCTCCAATTAATACAACTGTTCTCGTGCTCTCTCTTCATCAGTGTCCAATTCATATGCATTGTGCTGCCCCCTAGTGGACAGATGGTATGTGCACTCTCACCGGTGGACCAGGCACACCAGGTGTTCCATCGCTTCCTCTTTCACCCTGAAAGAGAATGAAAGGTGGTCTCTGTCAGGGGGTCTCAGATATGAAAAGGGTATCATTAGCATTTAATACTCAAAAGCAGCCTGAGGCTAAGAGCAACATTTGGGAGAGCATGCTGTGACATCCAGTGCAGATTTAAACTGGTGACAATAATACAGATCGTTTCACAGGAAATTAAAACATTGTAAAAAAAAAATAATAATAATAATAATAATAATAATACACTAAAGTTGACAACTTAAAATTTCAAGGCAATATGCTGCACAGCTTTTTTGTTTTTGTTTTTTGTTTGTTTGTTTGTTTTATGTTTACTCAACTCAGTTGTTAACCTTGAGTTGAGTAAACTCAAAAAAGCTGTGCAGCAAGTTCAAATTTTAAGCTATTTCAGCTCTAATCTTTGGTTTAAGTATTATATGTTTTGCTATTTAGCTGAGACTGTTTTAGCTGCCACTGGATTCATAAAGGTCATCTCATTTTAACCTCGGCTGGAAAAAAAGTGAAATAAGGATCAAAATGGCTTTACCTGAGCGCCCATTGGACCAGGTTCTCCCATATCACCCTGTGAAAAAGAATTAATATTATAATGGTAGGTCAAAAGAGGCCTTGTCAGTGGGCATTTTAGAATAGGCTGTGCATCTAATCACTGAATTGCAAATTATATAGCACAGCTCATGCAGACTAAACCACTGACTACTGCAACATCAACTCTGAGCTCTGATGATTTCTCTGAAATTTTTTATGATGACTTACCTTATGTCCTTTAAAGCCAGGAAGACCAACAGCACCTTGTAAACCTAGAAAACCTGGTTCTCCTTGTGATCCCTGTCAAAAGTTTAAACATATCTGAATGAGTTTGAGGACCCAAAATCTCTTATCTTGTACATTTAGCCTAAGATAGACTCTAGATGGCAAGTTTAGAATAATTACAATGAACTGATAAAATAAACCTTTTAATTAAACATAAGCTGTGTTCCTTAAGCTAGAAGTCATATGACTGCAATTAAATAATGCTCTAAGCAAGATATTTAGATACAGACATAGCTATTGAAGGTGAATTTGATCATTTTAAACATGTTTTGCTGACACTTAACAACTCTGTCTAATGACACATAGCAGGAATGAATGAGTAGTAACACCTGTCACTACTATTAAGCTAATTGCTATAGAATACTGGGTAATTACTCAGAAATTAATAGTAAAGTAATAGTTTGGTATTTCATTATGAACTAAGCAATACTTATTAGAGAGTCTTATGTATCTCCTGGAGAACTACTAGCTAAGGCTTATGGATCATTAAGTATTTTTTTATTAAGTATTTTTATTAATTTTAAGTTACAAGTTATTTATGAGTTATTGAACAGTACTTTGAAGTCTTACTCATATTTGTAGACCTATGAAATATTTTAATTATAAAGTTACCAAGCAATGGATATCTCTAGTTTCTTAATTTTACCCTTTATTTGCATTTTCCAGCCCAGAAATTAGGAAGGGTGGTATGTTATGATAAGTATTTAAGATATGAGGTTTCACCAGAGGGAGAAAATGGAAAGCTTTTTAATATGTTAATATTTTCATTACAGTTGTAATCCATCTCACAGGCATCAGAGAGCTTTAAACATTGCAAGCTGCTCCATTAAAATATTTCATTAAAATGAATTTGAATAAATTAAATCTTACCTTTTCACCTGGCACACCCGGATGACCAGGTGATCCTAGTTGTCCTGGACTTCCCTAGATGTAGACAGTAGACATGAATTAATAAACCAGACAATCACACACATATACCCTTGTCCTTTATTCTACATGATTTCCACAATGTCCTTACTGTCAGGCATGTGTTAGTAATCTGTTTGATAAGAATATAATTTAGGGAAGACAATTTATGCAATTTACAAATAACCATTCCCATGGAGACAATCAGTGTATTTGCATAATTGCTGAAGGTGATTTTTAATACCAAACTAACCTTAGGGCCAATTTGTCCATCTGCTCCTGAGGACCCGGGTGGGCCCTGGATACCCTGAGATGTTGAAGGAGAAAGGGCACGGAGTTAAATATTTTGTGACTACTGTGGTGGAAGAAGATAACACGGTCTGCTGACTTCATGCATTACAAGATGGCCATAGTTACTGAGTGCAATTATTGCTGCGGCTAAAAAAACTGAAGGTTGAAGTGGATTATTATATGCCTTTTTTTTCCAAATCGTGCATTTGCTGAAGGTGAAGCAAAAACGTACAGAGAGTCTTCAGAAATCTCATTATAAAATATTCAGTTTTCTGGCACTAGAAATGAAATGAAACATGCAGTAGAACAAGAAGTACCATATCCATATCCATGATCTCCTTTTAAAGGGAATTTGTTCCCTTATGTTCAACTCACATGAACTTCACATGAGAATAATCACATGTTTCACATGTAAAAATGAACACATTTGGGTTTTAGATACAATATTATTGAATTTGTTGATATGTAATCACATCTTTACTTATTTTACATGAGTTCTCACGTGCAATTTCAAGGTGATTTTTCAACATGTGACCATATGGAATATTATTCACCTAATCACATGTGAAATGTATGGAATCATTCTTTAAGGAGTGCAAGTTAATGGGACTTAAGGTTATATAATATAAGACGTGTAGTGAAATAATATAATAAAAAGTATTTTGTCTGTCGTTTTTGCTTTTAAAAACTGCAGGTCAGGTGTGTTGGGAAATTATGCCACTTTAACATCATACTGTTAAATACTGCAGTATAGTCTCTGGCTACCACACATTGCGGCCACATTAAGAAATAATTTGAGTCAACTGGATCTGCGGGCAGTAAACACAATTCAATTTGTCACTGCGGCACGACTCTTAGTCTACCTGCCTGGGTGTTCTCTAGATTTTCAGAACTGCAGGGCAGTAACAACATACTATTTTTTAATGCCCTGTTTTAACAGTATTACATAGGTGGAAAATTAAATTACACAGCTGCAAATTGCATCATGTATAGAAATAAGGAAGCACATCCCCTTCAGGTTTGAAACCTACAAAACACTTTGTACTTAAGGTGATTACAGCAGACAGTAAAATTTTGTACAATATTAAAGAAAGAAATGGCATGCTTTCACTTGAAAAAGCACAAACATACCAATACATGAAAAACATGAAATTATATAAATTATTTCTCAGTTCATTACTGGCATATCACAAAAATATTTTTAATAAGTGTTATGGCATGCAAGCAAGACAATATTGCTTATTGCTTAATGAACAACAACTATTGGATGTATCCATCCAAAGCATTTAATGTTTCTGCCAACAGGGTGTTCAAGCATATGGTATACAGTCATATTTTCCAGATTTTAAGTCTAAACGCTGTTTGTAGAGATCCATAACATATACTCTGAAGTCTCTAGCATATACTCAGAATATTTATGTGGTTGACATATTTACCAAAAACTGTAATGGTTTATAATAATAATAATAATAATAATAATAATAATAATAATAATTATTATAATAATAATTATTATTATTATTATTATTATTATTATTATTATTATTATTTTTTTATTTTATTTTTTTTATTTTTTATTACTATTATTATTATTATTATTATTATTATTATTATTCTCTCTGGTTCTTGTTTGCTTATCAAGTGTTATACTTTTAAAATACTAAAACCTTATCTTAGTTCAGAAAATCATTTGTATTCTCTGAGAGTTGCTGAATAATGACAGACCCTGTTTACACCAGGTTGTCTCATGAATCTTGTATCTGCATTGTATCCTGATAATTTTATGCATCATCCATCTGCATTTGGCAACCAACTTCCTGTGTTGTTCCTCGTTTCCAGCTGTTTTATGCAAACGATGGCTACAGCAGTTTCATATTTTTAATTTCCTTAACCCCATCATTTTCTTTAAGGCCTAGATTATTCAGTTATTTCTCTTAAAGTTTATTTTTACTGTAATTGCTGTCATTTTTGAGTGACTACTGCAGGGTAAAATAAGTAAAGATCAGGTTTTGGTTGCAAAATGTATACTTGCATAAAATCTGGTAAAAATCCATTGCTTTTATACCTGTGTTTTTAATGTACATAATCCCTATATGGATATACTATTGATACCAACAACTCATGAAGCAACTATGTGTAAAGATGCTCTTAATAAATGCTGCTCATTCCACAAGTCTCACTACCAACTAAAATAGTTGAACATCACTGAAGTACTGTGTTATATGCAGATTTTAGAATTTCACAGAGATAACACCATTGTTTAAATCATATGAATATTATAATTAGATGAATATAACTTCCTTTACTGGTCTACTTTGTTATTTCTTTATTATTGGTAGACTGCAAAATTTGTTATTAATGAACTTAGGTTTAACCATTAATTATGGCTTCTGCTTCCACCACAAAAGCTCTGGATTTTGTTCTTGGATTTATTACTGGTGACTCTTTCTATAGTCATTACTGTCACCTACACACCTGAAAATGGCCTGGCCAGCTATAATGAGGAAACAGCATAAGCAGTAAATTACACCAGAAAATACTTTATCTGCTTTTAATAGTTCATCTTTTTTTATACTGTAGACTAAGACATAAATGATTAATTAGCTATTAATGTGGTTGGATTCCAAAATGTTTAATTAGAAAAAAAAATTATAATCTGTTCTTTTCTATTACTTTCAATGTATTGTTTATGTCTTTATTTTTGTTTGTACTTCACGCCTTTTTTTCTGAATCCAAGTATAAGTTATGCTTATTATATTCATCCAAACGTCATCATTAAATGCCATTAAACATTTATTCACCTACTAAAAATACAGATGGTGTTCCACAATTTAACTAAGGGTTTTGTTACCTAATACCACAAGATGGCAGCAATGAAATCAATTGAATTCTTTGCATAATCACAAAACATTGTAATATTCTATATTGGCCAATAGATGTCACTAAACTCAATTCTTTTAATTTATTTATTTATTTATTTATTTTTGTCGGAAAGCACGATTGATGCTTTTAGGTTCCGGTTACAAATTTTATGTTGTCTATGTACAAATTGCCGTTCTTTGTCTTGTTCTATTGCACTTGCTCTAAGGAGCAGGTTTTAAGCTGACTGGAATGAAACCTGTTTTGTTTTTTTGTACACATGGGTCAGTGGTTCAAAACAGGACCAGGTATAGAAGGGAGGTTCCAGTACTCAGGAAGGATGTTCACTTACTGGAGGTCCTTTAGGTCCAGCAGATCCTTTCTGTCCAGGTGATCCTCTAGCCCCCTAAACTCCAGACACAAAGCTAAGATCAATACCGATGTGATACCAATGTGACAGCAACAACAGGGATTGTGTGGACTCACACAGTTACATTAACGCAGCATTTTTTTTGTTGTTGTCTCGATGCTCAAAGAAAAACTTTTCAAGTAGTATGCTTGTATATGGTCTTTTTTACATAAAGGTAGCAAAGACATATTGAATATTGTGAGTGGTATAAGATGCAAACGATTGTACCTGAGGTCCATTTGGCCCTGCTTCCCCAGGAAGTCCACGTATACCCTGAGAACAACAGAGCAAATCCCAGTTATTGCTGTTACATGCTTGCGTTTTGACTGACAGACCTGATGATGCATCATACTGTGAAGAACAAGCCCCATGATGGTCCTGTCATTAATCACGATCCTCTTCTCTTGTTTCAGTTATTACATTCATTGCCATTCCACTTCATTACCATTAATGGCACTAAATTAATTCTATGTCTGGTTAAGTTATTAAACAGCTAGAAGCTTGCCAAGAAAAATTACAATTACAGAGACAAATATATGTAATGCATATATGTGAAAGAGAGCCTTTGATTGTTCATCTGGCCTCATTTAGGAAATTTAATCTTTTTCTTTAAGAACAAAGTGCTGATGATACAATTACACACATGGACTAGCAATCAGGTAGAGTGTCGATAGAAGGACGTCTGCTGCATAGTGATTATACACACAACTCCAGAATTACACAGTTCATGGTAATGAACAAAAATTCATATGTAAATTGAATCATAAATGCATTTAGTGACAGGTTTTAACAATTTTACCAAAAGCATAACTTATTATTAAGTAGTTTCTTTATTTTCTTTCTGAATTAAAATACTATATAATCTTTAAGAATGTTAATAATTTCACCAGTACTTCCTGAGAAAAAATACAGGGGTCTTAGGAGAATTCTTTGCTAAAGTAACGATAAGTAGTTTCTGAAATTGTTTGATTTATAATTTTGAATAATAATTTGTTCGTATAATATAATATGTTATGCTTAATTTTGTGGCATAATTCTGTAGTTCTTCAATTGACTGTATCCAGCTGAGGTGTTTTGCCAGATATCAAAGTTGTTTAGGTTGCCGTTATAGGAGATATAGGAGATATCAGTGTGTCATAACACAAGGGATAAAATAGCTATCATCTATCATAATGTAATCTGAAATCAGGCATTAAACACTTGAGCAGGCACTTAATATTTGCACTCAAACATCCTTACATGTTCCTTAGCTTAAACAACTGAGGACATCACTCCATCCAGGACATTTAGCAAAGCCACTGTATCCAAAAAGACATCAGCATTGTGGATGACTCCTTGCACTTTTCCTACGAACTCTTTACGCTCCTGTCATCTGGTCCACCACTGACAAATTCTGTAACAGCTTCTTCCTTCAAGCTGTCAGGCTTCTAAACACCCTGCTGCCAACACCTGCCTGAAATGAACTGAACTACACATAAACCGCACTATTTACACTTTATAGCACAGTGTCATTTTCTGGACTGTGCCCCTGTCCTTACAGATGTTTCTGCTTGCTTGCTGCTACTAACTTTAATACTTTAAACTTGCTAATATAGTTCTAATTCTTTGAACAGTTAATTACTTGCTGCTAAAAAAAAATACTGCACAATTTTGACTGCTACTCAGTATATCCTTATGATGCTCCTACTGTCCTTTTTAGTTTGTATTGAATTCTACACAGTGTATCTATTGTATTGTTCTGTTCTATGTATTTATTGTATTGCAACTGCCCTGTTTTGACAGTGTAATATGATGTTGTATTCTTTATGCTATGTTGCCCCATGGCCCTGGAACAAAAATGACATTTTCTTCCACTGTATGAATGAGATAACAGTAGCAATTTACTTGACTTGACTTCTACTGACACTTGTATTGCATAGTTTGGCTCCTCGTACTAGTACAAATATAGTAACCTACATATTTTTTATTAAACCAGCATATACCTATGGATTCCTGGTGGTTTGTAATGGTTTGTGTTTTCTTTTTGAATCTATAATGATCTTCAAGATGTCTATCAGAAAACTATAAAGAACTTAAAGCATTTAGATAAAACTAGTTTTCTATGAAATCACAATTCATGCTGTAGAATAAAAAAAATCTATTCATTATTATTCCCTCTCTCTCTCTCTCTCTCTCTCTCTCTCTCTCTCTCTCTCACACACACACAAACACACTCTCACACACACACACACACACACACACACACAATGTGCACTCCTCCTCCCAATTTATTAATTTGGGCTACAGGGCTACTGATTGGAAGATCATGAGGTCAAATCCCAACATTGCCAGGCTGCCAATGTTGGATACTCAAACAAGGCCCTTTACCCTCTACTGCTTAGTTCTATCCCATTTCAATTATAAGTCACTTTGGATAAAAGAGTCAGCCAAATGTGATCCTGACA
Organism: Ameiurus melas; assembly: GCA_012411365.1. Lineage (NCBI taxonomy): Eukaryota > Metazoa > Chordata > Actinopteri > Siluriformes > Ictaluridae > Ameiurus > Ameiurus melas. The sequence goes on from CM022757.1 coordinate 15,922,211, forward strand.
CACATCTATGGCTCAATCTGTGACTCCTCTAGCCCACAGGACCTGCCTGATTCATTCTGATGCACTTCTTCATGGAGCTTATTGCATTTATGACTCATTTTCTGTTGTTGTGGATGGTCTCACATAAATACCCTAAAGATTTCACCTCCCAAAACTAGTATATGCCCAAAAGTCACCTATGATTCAGTGGATAAACTCATTTGGGTATTGTAGACTTGTACCTGTATCCTGCACTAAGAACATACTTTCAACACATTTAGTAATATTTGACTTTACATTAAACAGTTTTAGAAGACTAATGTAGAATGAATTGGCATTTGAAAACCAATAAAATTATATATACTGATGAAAAAATTCTTAATTAAATCTTAAGGCTAACTCAGAATTTGCAACTAAAACAATGTTTTATTATCAGTTCATTATTTTATATTGAGTACATAAAACTAGTCACATGTATCCAATGCCTGTAGTTTTAATCATTTGTACCTAAAAGTCACACTGTACTTAAATCCACAGCTAGGTGTGCATTACACGATTTTAATGCGTGACATGACGGCAAAGAACGACCCGACGTGACATAGAGAATTAATTATTTGAATGAATTATAGTAAATAGTTATTAAAGAGAGAGAGAGAGAGAGAGAGAGAGAGAGAGAGAGTGCGAGTGTCAATTATGCCATATGTCTACTAATAAAGTTGTGAGTTTAACTGTATGTTACTATGGTTACAGTTGTTTATAGGTGGTGCATTCATTTAGAACAGTGATCATACTGACCGGAACTACCTGTGGTATACACGGTTTTAATGCACACCTTCTGGCCAATCAGAATCAAGTATTTCGACAGACCATGGTATATTTAATTATAAACCTCATTTTGAAGGATGCCTTAAGTGGGCCCAACCTTTATATATTTTATATATATATATACCTGCCATCTATAGTGATCCATCATAAAATGTTTCTCAAAAACAAGGAATAAATGATCCGTTTAGTTACATGTGGCAAAATGCAATAGGATACACAGGCCCTCTCTGCCCACAGCAAAGTTTCTAGACCCAGGTTAATTAAGTATAACAGATCAAGAGACATACAGTAGTAGGGAGGGAACATCAAGAGTTATATTTGCTCATCAAGCCCTCAGAAATGAGAAGAGGAACAAGGGGGTGAGAGCAGATGTGGCTCTTTGAAGTGATGCCTCCCACATAACGTCTCACTTAATGAGTCATTTTCTGGTGAAAGTGTGCGGATTCCTCTTAAAGTCTTCTCCAAATGAGACGGGATCAAATAGCGAGACTAAAGAGATCGCTGAGGGGGATGATACTGAGAGGTTGTACTCTGTACAAGTGTGATAGTGAGAGAGAGTTTTTAAGGTCAGGAATTAAATTAAGTTAAATGAGTGAAATGAACCACACAAGTGTACAGCATATGGCATAGCAATAATTATATTATCATAAAGTGTAATTATCAAGACATACAGTATATATGACTATCACTCATGTACAGCCATGCAATTTTAATATATATTTTTTATTTTCTTAATTATTCAATTATTTTAACTCCTTAATGAACGTGGTGTATTATTCAGTTATTAATTGTGAAGAATATTATTAAGTACAGTGAAAAACAAACAAGAAATACACTATATGACCAAAAGTATATGGACACCTGCCCTTTATCCTTCACACCCCTAATGTGGTTCTTCCCCAAACTTTTACCACAAAGTGGGAAATACACAATTATGTAGAATGGCTTTGTACGATGTGGCATAGCCATTCCCAATACTGGAACTAAGGGCGAAAAATAGCTTGACAATGCTGCACACGATGTGAGCTTCATGAAGTCATAGTTTGCCAAGGTTGGTGTAAGAATTGGAGTGTCCTGCACAGAGACCTGACCTCAACCCCACTGAACACCTTTGGGATGAACCAGAACACTGACTGTGAGCCAGGCCTTCTCAGTCAAAATCAGTGCCTGACCTCACTAATACTCCTGTGGCTGAATGAGAAAGTGGAGGTTATTAAAACAGCAAAGGGAGGCTAAATCTGGAAAGGGATGTGCACCAAACACATCTGGGTGTGATGGTCCGGTGTCCACATACTCTGGTCATATATGTACAGTGTAGTTAAGAAAATGAGTAATGTAAAGCCAGCTTTAACTGTACAATTTTTGGACAGATTTTGCTATCACAGGAAAATGTTCCCAAGCAAAGAAAAATCTTTGAGATCTTTGAGTTGAGATCAGTGGTCTTAAGAACACATAATGTGACATGCTCACCAGCAGCCAACTTTGTACCTCTGCAACTGAAGACAGCTGATGACAAAATTCAGAAAATTTAGATTCAAATCTCAGAGTGTGACCGCTAGGTGGGTGGGATCTGGGGTGGTAGGGGAAGAATACTAATCGACCTCATTTGTGTTCATTACACCTATGACTGTATTTCATGTGTGCCTTTTCAAAACAAAGTGCCCTAATATTTTATAAAGACATAAATAAACGTTTCAGACCAATGTATGGTTAACTGTGGTTAAGAAATGACATTGGTAAACATAACATATATATAAACTGTTTTAAGACATTACATTTCTGAAAAGCTTCACAAATACAAAACCTACAGTAGTCCATAAAGTGTGTGTCTGACAATGAAGACAAAACCAGTCTTGTAAATGTTTCATTTTCTGGTGAACTTCAGTGTAAGTGAGCTGAGCTGAATGTTTGTTTGCTGCCCTGTGTGAGACTGTAAATGTGTTTAAACTTGATTCTGTCTGAAATGTTTTAAATATTAAAAACTGTCTGGCCTTGAGTGAGACTCTGTGCTGAACTCAATCTTGGAAGTCAACAAAGCTAACACTAATTTCTAACAGATGTTACCCTAGCCACATCAAGATCACTAAAGCTTAAAGACACTTGCTGCTAGCACTGATCCAAATTAACCATAGAGAGAGCTCAGACTTTGTACAACTGTCAAATTTATACAACAGTAGTTTCCATTTGGATGCAGCTGTGCCGCTATAGACACGTTCAGTGTCTCCTCTTTTGAAGAATGCCAGAGTGTGATGTTAAAATGGTACACAAACCTGTCAGTCTACTGCTTATTTTTCATGTGTACAGGATGTTTTGACAAACCAAGACCTTGAAGGTCCATTAAGTAAAAAGCCAGCATTGAAGAGTTGGGGAGATTGGAAAGAAAGATAATACTTGTTGACATGGTGGCATTTGTTGTTGATGTTTACTGTATGGGTTTTGGTTGTAGTTTGCATTTTGCTCTGAGGTTTGGAAAAAGTGGAGTTTCTGGTTGGAAATGCTTCGATACAAAGGTTTGCTTCAGACTTTTATTAATCCACTGCCAAGAAGTTATATACTGAAAAAGAAGCCTAGCTACTACCATGAGCATGTGTAGCAAAACAGAGGACTGCTTGGAGACAGATACTGTAGATGGAGAGATCTACAAACAGACAGACAGATAGATAGATAGATAGATAGCAGTGCGTGTGGCTCTGGTAAGAGTGTATCAGCATCAACAGTGTTGTTGATTTTTGTTTTCTTTTGTTTATTAATTGTGTAACTTATATCCCACTTTATTACACACATCTACATTGTTGTTCCACATTGTAGGTAATTAGAGTAGGGGTTCTCAAACTTTTTGTATCCAGGGACCCTTTTAACTGTAAAATATATTCCACAGCCCCCCTCAGTACAGATTTATTACATGAACTGTACGTAAATGTGCACAATTATATTTTGTTTATGTCTTAGAGCCATCACATTTTCTATTCCCAACCTATTTCTATTCCACATCTCCATTATTTATAAGTCTACTTGTTTTGGGTGTTACTGAGAGAAATATTCTCGCATTATTTCTGACAATGGCTACTCATCTCCTCCATCTTCTGATACTGTTGTGTACAGTTAATAGGAACATTTTAGTATATTTAAATCCAAATATTAAAAAAAAGTCATGTCCTGAAGCGTAATAAGTAATCAATTACACATGATGAGGTGTTTGTTGTTTGCAGACAACTTGAAAGGTGTGGTGTGACATTTGAACAGAAAAAAGAAAGACTTACTGGTACACCTTGTGTTCCATCTGTGCCAGGCTGTCCATCATCTCCCTTATCACCCTGTTAAAAAGAGATGAGGATATTAACATTAGGTATTCTGAGTTTCAAGCACTTTAACCTTTAGTAAAGACCTTTACAAGCAGTCCCAAGAGGCATCAACTCAACTCCAATTCAGCTCAACTCCTCATATAGGAACAAAGACTTGACATCTTCATTTTTATGAATCTAAGAGTGGACTATCCTAGTTTAAGCAGATTCTTCAAGTTAATAAAAGGAATAAAGAAGCACACAAACAGTTAAACAAATCTCTGTTTTCACAATACAGTCAAGAGCAAGAGACTATATAAAGTACAGACAGTTTGTTTCTTTGCAAGATGCTAAGTTTCAGTGGAAACATAAAACCAAGTCTTTTACTGTGGCACATAGATACCATGAGCTGGACCAGGATCTTTCTTTATCCTCTGTATATATGGACTAAATTATACTGTCACAGTGTTTTAGTTTTGCTAATCCATTCAGACCCGCATTAACACTTTTCTGGTTTTGTGTACTTTTGAGATTTCCCGTTTCATTGCTAAACATTCTTTGTTTCACATCATGTGTTTTGTTCTGATTTCTCCCTGTGCTTTAATTTACTTTGCTTTAATTTATGCCTTGTGCCTTTGTTAATGTTCAAGTTCTGTCTCTGCCCCTGTCTTTTTGTGTTGTTTTTCTGATTGTGTTCACCTGTATTATGTTAGAAAAACTTTTTTTGCATCTCACTTCGCCTACTTATACTATGCACTAAATGTATGTACTCTTTTTGTGAAGAAAAAGCACATACTTTTTGAGTGTGTAGCCAAAGAGTATGCAATTACTGAGACATACTAACACATCTTGTAACAGAAGAGAATGTTGTTGCATATATACGTACACCGTCACCGTAAACAAACTCCTCATTGCATTTCAGCTTTTCTTCATTCATTATTCCTTATATAATTTATACTATTTTACCATTTTTACTATCAAACTACTAATTTACAATTCTCTCCATTTATTTTTTCCACATTTAATTTATAGTATACCTCTATAAAATGTGTCCTTGAATTCGGTGAAGCAATCCGTCACTCAGCAACCCGGGAAATAATCGCTGAAAATGTGTCCACAGCTCCACCTTTTTAAAGTGGATACTCAGCTCAACATACTACAATTTGGTACACAGTAATTATAATCCCAGATACTATTTAGTATGTATAGTAGGCAAATTGGGATGAAGCATTTGTCTCCGTGTACCGCTGTTCTAGTTCATCATTGCATTTGACCATGCCTGTGTACTTAATCTATATATTTGGATATATGTCTGATTATCCTATCTGCCCCTGTTTTGAACTCTGATTATGATTTATGATTTTACACAAATTTTTGAGAGTAATATCTCTCAATGTCACTCAATATTCACTCAATCCATAATATATTGTATGGTATAATATTAGCCACTACAAACCGAGCTTACATTATCATTAATTTTTTTTTTATGCAAACCCTGCACATATTTCTTTAGCCTATAGTATACAACAATTATTTTCCTTACTACTTATTTGGTCGTTTTGCTGTACTAAATCCAGGTCAGTCACACGGGACTGTAATATACAACCGGGTGTGTACTGGTGCAGATGCCCTGTTCTTCCTGTAAGAAATTGCAGCTTTTTCAAGATGCTCAAGAACAATTCTCCACTGACAACACAGAATGTGTAAGCATTTCAGCAAAGTTCAAGTGGGTTTTGAAAGCATACGCACTTTCCTGACAAACACTCGACATGTTTGAGTGCTGTGCTGGAAAGAAAACTGGTAATTAAGATATCCCATGACGTTGTTTTCTCAAAATTGTTCTGTTCAAGGCACATAAAATGTGGCAAGCATTTGGAACCAGTGACCAGTAAATAACAAACACACACACACACACACAAACACACACACAGGCATGTCCTGTTGTGACTTGTTTAAAGCAGCAGTTTGTAAATTGTAGAGCCCTCTGTCGTCTCTAAAGGGAACTGCAATAAAAATATTTATACTTCAGCTTCCGCCCTCCACCACATAAACATTTCAGATGGAGGGTTTGTTACTCTAAATTGCCTTTAAGCAGAAATAAGTGTGCATTTTTCTCTGCAGTAGGCTGGTGTATTCTCCTCTCACACCCACATAGTGCATACACAATACATAATCTAATGCAAAAGTCGGGTAGCAAGTTTTATTCAGATGTGGTGTTATAAATGAAATTGAATTATAGTATGTATATTTTATTTGTGAAAATGTAATAGGATTGTTCTGTTGAAACAAAAGAGTCAGTGAAGTGCAGAAATTACTTCTTACAATGTAACTTAAAAACACTTACTGTGCTTTCTATTAGTTTCATTTTAATACATTTTAATTTTATACAAATGAGAGAAAAATACATTTTTGCATGAATACTCATGTTAAGCCAATCTTTGGGCTTGGAGTTAACCAGTTTCCTTATTTATTCTCTATTATCAGCCCATGGAAGTATAGGCCATAAGTAAACGCTTATGCGCATTGTATAAAGGATATGGCTGCATTTGCATCATGTGGGAATAATCATTTTAGGATCATGGTATAGTTATTGATATATTTTATTGAATCCATAGCAAGGAAGAATGACTTTTCTACTAAATGTTTAAGTTGCTATCATCAATGACAATGACTTGACTTACTGTAAGTCCATGTTGTAGTATGTTAATGTTTCTGTGGGGATCTTTACTCATATTCAGAGACAGTTTATGCAGCAGCTTAAGTCAAGTTTCAGAGCTCTCTATTCAGATTATATAAATTACCTGTGTTTAGTTCATGTCTCCAAGGTTGCCTTATTATTTAGTCAGATAGAGGTTTAAGAAGTAGAAGATGGGGATAAATACAAATAGAGCCTAGACACAAGCACTTGCCTATAAGCCTAAAAAAATCAGGAAATAAAAACTTCAGATTGTAGACTGTAGATAGCATTTTTTTTTCTTTGCTGTTAAATGTAACATGATGTCAAACAAACACAAAGTCTTAAAATCCTGCTGACTTGCAATGGCTTTAGAGTCTTTTGACAGTGACAAATGGTATGGCATTCAGCTACTGTGTATTTACAACAATTTGTGTGTTTTTCTATTACATAGGGACAAACATTGATTTTGGCAGGCAACCAGGGTTTTATAATTGCACCCCAGTTCCACTGCATAATACAGCTTCATAAAGAAAGCTCAGTGAGGCTTGGCCTGCGCCTTTCAACAAACACAAAAGTGGTGTTTCTCAGTCCAGCCCCCAGCATCTGTAACCCAGAAAATGTTTGGTCTGATCTAATATACCAGACATATTTACTGAGGGGTTTGTTTACATGGCACAGGTGTGCTGAGAGCTGGAACTGAATTAAAATGCAAGCTGTCTATAGAGAAGGTCTCAAGCGCTAAGCTGCAAATGATTTCCTATACAGATGCAGGCCAACATCGACCTGATGTAGGGCCAACATTGACCTGCTATCCATACTAGTGCTCAACAAGCAGCACCTACTAAAAAAAAGGTGTTGGAAAAATAGTACTAAAATAGTACTAAAAAATAGTGCACTAAAATGGTTAAGGCACAGATTATAAATACGCCACACGTGCTTCTGAAAGAACTGTTGTCCAATTAGATGATTGGCCTCAGTGGCCTCAACTGTCTCTCTCAGGGAATTCTCTTTTACAAGGAAAATATCCTTTTAAGTAATTCACAGTTACTCATTTTGAATTATTATTGATGTTAATTAGCGTGTGTTATTAGGTATGCCAATAGAATTTTACTTTTAATTAAATGGTTTGGGTTGTTAAGTAGTGTTTGCTAAACTGTGTACTACTGTCTTTAATTGATGCTCCATCTGTTCTTCCTACAACTCGCTTCTGTTAATTTGGCAGATATTCTGTCTTGCAGCACTTGTATTACAGTCTGCTCTTTATTATGCACAGAAAATACTCACACGTTGAATATACTAAATGCAAATATATATAAACTAAACCACAACACATGTTCATAGTAAATATATTATTTACATGGAAATTACTTTATGTATACATTAGAATGAAGAATTTTCAGTACATCAGTTTTCACTTTGGATAACAGTATTTGACAGACAATGTAAATGCCCATTAGTAAAATTTAGACACTAGAAATTTATACAATTTATAACATGTACTTGAAAGGTAGATAAACATATATTGGTATGTTGTTAAGAATCAGTAAACAGTTTTTATTGTTTAGGACAGTCTACAGATAATGGACAATTAAATACAGTGGGGGAAATAAGTATTGGATGCATAATTTTAATCAGTAAACATATTTCCAATGAGACTATTCACGTGAAATTGTCACCAGACATCAGTATTAACTCAAGAAATCCAGAAATATAAAGAATACACAACATTAAAGTCCATAAATAAAGTTATGTGTAATAAAGAGGAATGACACAGGAAAAAAGTATTGAACACACTAAGAAAAAGCAGTCCTCCAAGGCAAGGTAAAGCATGGAACCAGCTGAAATCCATAAATAATTATACCCCCTATGTGTGCAAATTAATATCAGCTGGGTTAGTAAATCGATTGACTATATAAAAAAAATGCTTTCACCATGGTATCACACAAGAAACATATTATGATGGGTAAAAGCAAAGAGCTCTCCCAAGACCTTCAGAACCTTACTGTTGGAATCAAATACAGACTTATTTCAAAACTGAATTCAAAACTGAATTCTCCAGAAAGCACCATTGGGGCCATTATCCACAAGTCGAAGCAACATCACTCCGTCATCAACTGGCCACACACAGGAGCTTCTTGCAAGATTTCTGACCAGGCAGTCAGAAGCATAGTCAGAAGAGTAGCCCAAGAGCCAAGGACCACTCAGAAAGAGCTCCAGAAACACTTGCAAGCAGCAGGTGCCATCTTCACAGTGAAAACAATAGGCAATGCACTCCACTGCTCACGCTCACCCTGCAAGACTCCATTACTAAAGAAAAGGCAAGTTGAAGCTCGTTTAAAGTTAGCTACAACTCATTTGGACAAGCCTGTGAAATACTGGGAGAGTGTAGTCTGGTCCGACGAGAGCAAAATTTAACTTTTTGGCTGTTATACTACACACCATGTTTGGAGAACAAATTCCACTGCACATACCCCTAAAACTACTATACTAACAGTGAAGTGTGGAGGTGGAAACATCATGGTGTGGAGCTGTTTTTCATTGCAAGGTACTGACAGACTTCATATAATTAAAGGAACGATGAATGGAGCCCTTTACCAGAAAATTCTTGAGAAGAATCTGCTGCCATCCACCAGGATGATGAAGATGAGACATGGGTGGACTTCCAGCAGGACAACGATTCAAAGCACACAGCAAAGGAAACTCACAATTGGTTTCAGAGAAAAAAATCAAGGTGTTGGAATGGCCTAGTCAATAACCTGCCTTGAATCAAATTGAACAAGATTTAAAGACAATATGTTTAGAAGAATGGGTCAAAATCACACCTGAATACTGCAGACCACTCATTTCTTCATACAGGAAGTGTCTTGAAGCTGTCTTTACAAACAAAGGCTTCTCCACTAAATATTAAATAAATTTCAGTTAGCGTGTTCAATTCTTTTTTCCTTTGTCATTCCACTTTATTACACCTAACTTCATTTACGGACTTTAATGTTGTGAATTCTTGGAAATATATTTACTGAAAAAAATGTTGACGCTTAACATACTTATTTCCCCCACTGTAACTCTGCACATCAGCCTTCCAGCCCAGAATTACTAAGTAAACCTTCTGTCATATGGCGTCAATTCAAAGCAAACTACAGTCAAATCCATACTTAGATATTTAACAGTTATACTTGTGTCCTCTTTGATTGCATAGGTATGATAAGTATGTGGGTATTTTCTGGCAAAATTCAAGAAGATTTTCCATTCTCTAGATTATATGGAAATGATCAGAATCATCTATACACGCCTATGTTCATGCTGACTACAACATTTTTATCTATTTCTGAGCATTAGCAATAGTTAAATAATATATATTGCAATATAAATATATATGATTGCCATCAAAGGTTTTGCCACCGAGTACTAAGTCATGTTTTGCAGAGTGGTCAAATACATATTTCCCTCATTAAAATGCAAATCAATTTATAAAATTTTTGACATGCGGTTTTTTGTTTTTTTGATTTTGTTGTTGTTATTCTGTCTCTCACTGTTCAAATAAACCAACCATTAAAATTATAGATCATTTCTTTGTCAGTGGGCAAACATACCAAATCAGCAGGGGATCAAATACTTCTTTCCCTCACTGTACATTACAGCAGCCAATGAGTCATTCCCTCACTTTCTCAAGATAAAAAAAAAAAAAATCTGCAGCTTGTTACCAACAACTCAAAGTGCAAGGCCCAGAAAGCTTTACTTCTAACTGTTACAAAGTGCTGACATTGGAGACTTGTTCCAAACATGGTTGTCAGATTACATCACCATATCAATGATTAAACATTTTTCTTTCTCAAATAACATGTTTCAATCTATTTAATATTAGGTTTATTAGATTATGTGTAGAGTCCACCATACAGTTCTCTTTAAAATTGCCATGACTATCGAGATGACAACCTATTAGAAAGAGCGCAGTTTAATCCTGTGATTTGTAGCTGCACTAATGTCAGAGCTAAGCTATTCTAAAAATTGATCAACATCTTCTGACCAGTCAGAGTTGAGAATTGAAAACAGCACTGCAAAATAAATAATTGTAATGCAAATGTGCATTTTCAATATCCAGCTGTACGTACATAGAACACATTATGTACAACACAAATGGTATTTGCCGTGACCCTGAAGAAGGAGTAAGAAGTAGAAGATTGATGGATGGACAAATGGTATTTGTTCTTTTATAGGCATGCAATGATGTGGTAGTATCACTATTGGTGTGCAAAAGGCTGGACTTAGGCTACTTTAATTTTTACTTATTCTGAGTATGTCAGTATCAGATCGGACTCAAGAATCAGGAAAAAAAAATAATGATTATTGCATCCCTTTTCACAATTAAAAGCCATTTTGTGGCCAATTCTTTATTTCTCACATTTAAAATACGTATTCTATGTAATGAGATACAAGTGTTTGAAATTCTGTATGTGGTGCCACAGTACTCCAAATTTTAAACAGCAGACAGAGCTGAGGAATTGTGCAGTCCAGTGCCTTCTCTGTATGGTTCCTTAAGATTATTCAAAGGAAAGTAATCTAATCTGTTATTTCACAGCAGTAAAGTGGTTAAAGTCTTAGTTTTACAGGATTATTTAGCTCAGGTACAAAATGACAAATGGATCCAAATGCTTTATAGTGGGCAATTTAAGATAAAAGCAGAAAAAAATGCTGAGCCCAGAGCATCATTTAAAATGTAATTGTATAAGTGCAATTTTCCCTGTTTTGACTGTCTTGTCTTTATAACAAGATTAATCTGAACTGTCAGAGGAATTTACTAGCCAGACATTTTGTGTACATTTGGTGTCTGACTTTGCACTTTATGTAAATTTATGTGACTTTAATGTGTTTCTCAAGACTGAATATTAAATCATTTGTGAAAGGAAAGATGTGAAAATAGGATTTATGGATGTGTTTTATGTATGTTTGTACATTTCAGTCATTAACATGTTGTGAGTGCAAGGGAGTTGGTGAATGTTTTTACAGTCCTGTATTGCTTGCTTGCTTTTGTGTGTGTGTGTGTGTGTGTGTGTGTGTGTGTGTGTTTCCTCATCAGGAAAACCAAGAGGCCACATTAAAGCAAAATAGAATAAAATGGTCTAGTTATCTAACGCCTCTGTTTTATATGCAGATTATGTGGTTTTATGGGCTTTTAACTGTCCTACAACTCCTAAAAAAAAAGTACGCATCCACCCAGCATTCACAACTCGAGGTTATCTGATATACTACTTTTATTTCTCTCTATTAGAAGCTCCGATGAAATAAACTATGCCACAGCACAATTTTGCAACAAAAGTGGGTTTTTGTTATGACTTCATTCTGAGATCAAGTCAATGCTACAATGACTCAGAGAAGTGAAAGAAAAACTCCACAGGTAAAAGGAAAGTAAAAAGAACCCCTAATACATGGATTTCATGTTTATAATAGATGTATCAGATGTTAGTAATCTCTAGAGTGTGATTTCCTGTTTGAATACTGGGGAAACCTGATGACATATCTTAAAGGTGCTAGTAACTCTGTTACTAGCGGAAGTAAACATAAAAAAGGGAAAATTGTCTGCACTTATTGTCCCTGTAAATGGTAAATTGTCTGCACTTATACTGCACCTTTTAACCTTAGCAGTTCTACAAAGCGCTTTACACTGTTTCTCAATCACCTACTCACACACAAAAACACACACGAACTGAATCTCCCTTGACTGTGCTGGTTTGTACCAAGTTCTAAAGCATCCTACCTCCCAAAAACATGCAAGGCTCTAGCATGCCAGGCTCTAGCATGCCAATGGGAACAACTTGGGGTTCAGTGTCTTGCCCAAGGACACTTTGACATTTGGAGGCATGTGGGATGGGAATCAAACCCACAACCCTACGATTAGTGGACAACCCACTCTACCACCTCAGCCACAGCTGCCCTGATCGGAGTCTCTCTGTGACTGTGCTGGTTTCAATGGTTCTAAATCGTCCTCCTACCTCCCAAAAACATGCCAGTAGGTGGATTGATTACACTAAATTGCCCATGTGTGTAAAAGTATGTGTGAGTGTGTAAATGTGTGTGAGTGTGGGTGTGTGTGTGGATAGCATCCCACTAATGATATGTTCAAGCCCAATCTTCCCAGGATAGGCAGTGGATCTACCACAATCCTGACTAGGATTAGGAGGTTACGGAATGAATGAACGAACAAACAAATGAACAGCTCACTAGCTTTAGCAGAAGAAAGCCATGACATTTATAACTTGTTTGCATAATGCATGTTCTGATCTATATTAAGAGAACATGGACATAAGCACAGTGATACAAAATCTTGAATTCTACCCCAAAAAATCAGAGTGTCACCGGGTGTGGAAACGGCACAATCGCGGGAGCGGAAAGCAGAAAGAGCGACGCGGAGCTATGAGGCAATAGGCAGCGTGAAACGTGCAAGGTTCAGGCGATCGGGCGAACAAGATAAACTGGGCGAAAACCGTAAGTAAGTGTCGAGGTAAACTAGGAAGTCAATCAAAGTAGAAGGGCTTGGTATCGCAGAGAAGCAAGGTCGCTAAGCGTATACTTCGCGATGACTCTGTGGCAAGTGATTCCCTATATACTAGTGGTGTGGGTGCGTGTGTGAGTGTGTGTGATTGGCAGCAGGTGTCTCAGATCAGAACTCCGGGGACTTAGAGCGCATGCGTGTGTGCGAGGTGCGCGTTGCATTCTGGGATCTGGAGTCCTGATCTGACGGAGCTGTGACACAGAGAAGCAAGAATGTGCTGAAAAATAGAGCTCCTTTAATGTAAACTCTTTTAAACTGTCCCACATTTTACAGCACAGTCCTGGAAATTTGAAGTTGGTCCATCATCCCACACAAACAAAACAATTGAACTGACCATATCATAAATTATTATAAAATTACTTTCTGTTACAAATATAACTTCAAACATAAGTAATATATATATATATATATATATATATATATATATATATATATATATATATATATATATATATATATATATATATATATATATATATATATATATATATATATATATATATAGAATTTTTTTTTATTTTTATTTTATTTTTTTGGGCTAATACCCAGCCATACATATTGGTGGCGTCAAAGGAGAAAGTGAAAGCCAAAAATGCAACAAAGAAACTGTTAATAAAATTTATTTTAAAGACATTAAGGAAAATCAGGAAAGATAGTGTGCTCATGGTTGACCCAACATGCAAAAGAGCACCTTCTTTGACGTTAAGTGGCAATGATGAAAAAAGAAAATACAGTTATATAATTTTTTCTGATAACTGTGCATCATGGTTTATATCCATGTCCATGTGAATTGGGGGTCTAAACCTTATCCCCATCCATTTTCCATACAACTTATTCTACACAGGAGAACCTATAATGGAGATCGGGGCACAAGGTGGGGGACAGCCAGGACAGGGTTCTAACCGATTGCAGGGTGCAATTGCACACATATTCTTCCACTTTCGACAATATAAATATGCCAATCTGCCTACAGCGTATGTCTTTGGACTAGGAGGAAACCTGAGTGCCTAGCGGAAACCCCTGAAGCACATGGAGAACATGCAAAGGGCAGCAGTGGGATTTAAACCCCCAACCCTGGAAGTGTGAGGCAAATGTGCTAACTACTAAGCCACCGTGACCCAAACACCCGCCCCCCAACCTTACCCTCATAAATGTAATTTAATATAAGATTTTTTTCTCAAAAGTAAAGATTTAAAATGTACCAAAATATCTTAATGCAAGAATCTCATGCTCATGAAAATGCCTTCAACAATTCAAACACATTTATCTGCACCTTTTGTCGTTTAAATCAAGGCAAATAAAACTTGGCAATCGTAGCAATCACTAATTTGTTATCTGGGTGTTCCACATTGTCAGAAAAAATAAGCTGTGAACTGATCTGCTTACCCAGCCTTAACTATATGAGGTTTCATGACAAAATGTCCACATAATGATAGGAATATATGATAAGTGTAACCAAGTTGGTAGCAAGTTAGAGAAAATGTTTTACTTTTTCTATCAGCTAGTGAGGGTAAGGTTAAATTTAGGTGTAGGGTTAGTGTTAATTAGTTCAATTACAACACATGGCAATGTAAAAATTATACAAATGTAGGTAGACGTGTGTGGCAGTGTGGAGAAAGAGGAAAGAAAGAGACTGAACAAGACAAAGCAAGTAATTTGTCTTGTTTGTTGTAATGAACAATGAAATTGAACAATGTAGCAATGAAACAAAACAGCAAAGGGAGAAAGATAGACTCACTGGGAGGCAAAACAAGGTGACACATTTTGTGAGAAAATAACTCCACTGAAAATAAGAATTAATACCTTAAAGCAACTGTGCAGCTTTGTAACAGAGAGATGGCAAAAAGGTAGAGAGAAGTTTAGCTTTAAAGAGATTAATGGTTGGATTTAGATAGATAGAAGATAGAAGGATAATGGAGGTTAGGGAGAGTGAAACATTCTATGTAAGAAGAGGGCGAAAAGATGTGAGATATAATGAGAGTGTGGTATGAAATGAGGGTACAAGATAAAGAGATAGAGAGAGGGAGATGCAAATGCAAAGGCAGGGGTATGAAAAGAAGTATAACCTTTAAATAGATGGTACTCAAGGCAAGACTGTGTGAGTCAAGCATAAAAAAAACTTCAGTTTGAAAAAACCTCATAAAAGTGCATTTGGTATTCACAGTATATTTACTGCTTTTATTATATAACAAGACTCAACAACCAATGCACAGTATAATGCCTCCAAGGAAATAAAGGACATTTAATTGCTCACATATTTTATTGTGATTTCTTGTTATTGTATTTCTTGTTAAAATTTGTATTGTGCTTCCTTTTATGTATAGTGTTAAATTAAAATACCGAATAGCAACTGCAAATCAGTTTTGGGCTCGTCACAGATATAGCACTGAATTGAAAACAATTAGTTGAAAATTGCATCTTTTCTTATCCTGACACTATGTCACTAAGGATGAGGAGAACTTAAATTTTTAGCACTGCTTAATCTAGGCATGAGTTAAAGGTACTGGGTTGCATATGTAACATTTCACCATCTACTACTTCTTACATCACCATCTAACACACACACACCAACAACCACATCCACACATACTTCATACCACAACCACAGTACAATGTGCTTTATGTTTATCAGGAAATTTATTCTAATTTGAAGTGAGTACTAGATGCCAACCATCAAATGGAAAGCAAATGGAATCTAGCCAAATTCTTCAAAATGTTTCTCACCAATTTGCATCATAGGATGTGATTTTTATTTTCATTTTCATATAAAATATCCATTCTCACATCAAAGAAGCTTATCTCATTATAGCTTATATTATAACATGCTGGATTTAAAAGATTTAAAAGATTTAAATAGCAACAGAAATGTGTTAACTTTTAACTTATTTAAGACAAGTATGCTTCCTTCATCCAAATTCAATAACTACGAGTAGTCCCTTTTCTCAGCTAGAGCAATTAAAACATCATTGAAATACAGCATATATATATATAAGAACCATATTTGATTCTTTTTTTAAACAGAGCATATAAATTAACAAATAAATTGGTAAATGGTCTGCACTTATATAGCGCTTTTATCCAAAACGCTTTACACTGTGCCTCATTCACCCATTCACACACACACACACACACACCCTTACCATCATCTCATTCAAACATGTAAACATTTTCTTTTCAAACAGGTCCTATCTTGGACAATACAATTTGAGCCTGTACTTCATTAGTGAGTGTAATGTTCCATGAAGCTATAACAAGGCAAATGCATTTTATTTATTGTTCTTGTGTATCCAAGGAGTGTCAAAAAATGGCTAATGGTTTGCAAGTTTAGAAGACTGGGATATTTGAGCTAGACAGGAGAGAGTGCAATGTATACTGTATAGTCCAGCTGAATAACAGTTTATTGGTCAGAGATGTGGATGTTGAATACAAATAATAATAAAAGTTACAAATAAAAGTTAGAAAAAGCATCCAGAGTGCGTATGTGGCAATACATGCACACTTCATTACAATATGTTGAAAATACATTATTTTATAGCCAGACATGTCCATGGACAATTTAGCAGTTAAACTTTTTGAATAGCTTAAGTTAGAATAGAGAAAATCTGTGGTCAGATATATAAATGTTTTCCTACAGTATGTCTGCTGAGTATGATTACTTTCTAACAGTAGCACCAGACATGTGCTTTTCATTAATAACTAATACAAAAAGGAGCGCTATTACTGTGATACCTGTCTACCCAGGCCCAGAGACAGTTTCTCCCTCAGGCTGTATACCCCATCTCTCGATCACTTTAATGGAAGGACAAGCACTTAAATAACTCAATCAAGGTACGCTTCTTAACGCACGACCAAATGACCAAAAAATTATTAAATCAAATCAAGACCGAAATGCATGCACTACAGGTGGACTTAAAAAGTCTTGTGCACATTTTACACATGGGGCAAATCCCTCAGATGTGGCTAATATTACAGCTATAGTCATTTAGTAAGAAAAATACATCCTAAACTTGAGTAGACATTTTATTAGACCAGAACTGCACCCACACAGTAAATCTGTGTTGAACTGCAGCAAGCCTTGAATGACTGTGAAATTACTATCCCAGGAGTCCAAAAAGTCTCGAGTCTTTACAAAATCTTGACTGCGATCATCATTCACATGTATCACACTGACAAAGTTCACACTTTTATCAACACATGCCATTCTGTCATTTTACTTTTAACCCCTTTTAAAACAGACTGACCTTAAGTCCAATTGTTCCAGCTGGTCCTTCACTGCCAGGGAGGCCCGGTTCCCCCTGTGTGTGGGAAAAGGAAAAAAAATACTGAGCTACAGTTTGCAAATGCAATAACAGCTTACTCTTAAATGGGCCATATGAAGTACAATTACATGGATTATTCTCTTTGCCCTCAGGATACTAATTTAGCCAGGAGGAAGGGGAGTGGGATGGGAATAGAATTCAACTACATTCATTTCTCCCACAAACATGCACCTAAGTTTGAAACTTTAATTTTATGCATGGTATAAATTTAGATGTAACCTGTTCAAAAAAAAAGTTTTTTTGGGGGGGGGGGGGGTTGCTTTAACTGGCACAATCTAGCCTGAGTCATATGTATACCTTTTTGGATATACTGTTAACACACTGTTGCTTAATGACAGCTGGAATATATACACGATAGTAGATATGTAATGACAGCAGAACATTACAGACATTACTAACACACTGAATTAAATACACTGAAATCAGAATTTGTCAGTATTTAAATCTTTATATTGTTTAAAGATTTTTTTTTCATTTGGTACTGCCTAAGCTACATAACATATTTACATGTTTCCCAGAAGACAAAATAATAACAGTGAATGTTTGCACATTTTTAAATATTCGTGTACGAGTCCCTTAAAATCAAACAGCCACTGTTGGAAAGGTGTCAAATATGCAGAACATGCTGGAAAAGTAAAGAATGTGCAGGATCTGAAGGACTTTTCTAAAAAACAGTTTAACTGCTCAGGTCAAACAAAGGACTCATACACAGCTCTCACAAAACATAAAAACTCCAGGTAAAGACACACAGTTTAAGAATAAAGGGTGTGTAAAATTTTTAACTGGTTCATTTGTGTAAATTCAGTTATCATTGTGTCTTGTGGACTATATGTTAACATCTGTTATGTGAAATAGCTTATTCAGGGCAGAACTAAATAAACAACAAAATGTGATTAAATATATATATATATATATATATATATATATATATATAAACAAAATGTGATTATATATATATATATATAAATATATATATATTTAATCACATTTTGTTGTTTATTTAGTTCTGCCCTGAATAAGCTATAAATATATATATATATATATATATATATATATATATATATATATATATATAATATATATATATATATATATCTATAAATATAATATAAATTCTGTATTTTATTCTTTTAAAATGAGCACGGTGCAAAATTATAAATTATAAAACGCAGTTTGATTCTTCATGATATACATATCCTAGTTTATGCCCTTTCTGAACATACAAATATTATTTCAAGTTTTAAGGAAGATACAATGCAAAGTGTAACAAAATGTACATGTGTGTTACAAAATGTACATGTGTATTTTAGAATGGTTTTCAAGTATTTATATTTCTTTTCAATTATTTTTCTGTTGACTTTTACTCACTACATTTCAAAACTCTATGATCTACATATTTTTTGAAACTCTACCTCATTTTTCCATTCTGATAGCTTCACTTTAATTTTGAGCTTATGTGAAATCAAAAATTAAAGTGTGAAGTATTTATATGTACATTTACATGTGTAAGGAGTTGGTTTGCACTAAATTGGAAGAATTCTTCTCTCTAAAAATGTGATATTGTTATAAATATAAGTTGTGATCTGTATTTTGTGCTTGTTGATCCCATTTATGTTGTGACTCCTTATTACTAGCATGTAAGCAAGCTAGTATTGTCAGAATTATTATCAGGCTAGCTCATATTTGACAGATTACACACACAGCTTTTGTCAGTTTGTTAGTTACCCAAAATCAATGTTTAATTTAAGGCACACACTTCCTGCTCATTTGTGATTATTTATTTGCATTTTTTAAAATTTTTGTAGGCCTACTTCAAGTAAATTTAAGCAATTGTTTTTAACTTGAGGACAGAAATGTGTATTTTTTTTATTGTTGTGTTGTTGTTATTTTTTTAATTATTATTTTACAAGACTTGGCACTTTTACTTGGTTACAGAACTGCTTTACTTCTCCCACTTCTGGTCAAATGCCTACCACAGAATGAGAACAAACCAGTTGTGTTATAAATGTATATTTGTGAATAATACATGCATGCTTACCTTTGGCCCAGGCTCACCAGGGGTCCCTTGTTCACCTTTGTCACCCTGAGGTTGCTGTTGAAAAGATGATGAATGATTATTGATCAGTGTACTGTGTAAACATGTTTGATTTTTATTGAGTTGAAAGACAGTGCATTGCTGCTGAATTATTTCCAGGGCCTTCTGGCAACTTGTATTCGATTAGAATAAAGAGCAACTATGTCTTCCATATAGCATTTAACTTGTCCCATAGTGTACTTTTTTATGTCACCACTCTCAGTGCCACACATGAAAACAAAACACCCATTTCCTGTCCATGTTTTTTGGAAGGGGACAGACATTCTGCTTTTTCCTGCCTTGATTCCAGTTGTTTCAGTCTAGACCAAGCTGGCAATATGTTAAGAAAGCTACCATGGTGTTGTAAAGGCTGGAAAAAAAACACTCTAGGCTCCACGGTTCTAAACAAGAGTTTACCTTGGGTCCTGGTGGTCCTTGTTTTCCAGGCAGCCCTTGCTGTCCCCTCTCACCCTGTACATAAAAAACAAGTGAGGTGTCACACACTGGAAGCAGGAAAATACATTTCCACAAAGTGCACTTGCCTTAAGCCCTTGCTTTCTATAACATTGATTTATCACACTAACACCAACTTTTAAACTATCCTTACAGGGCTTTCAGAGTAATTTCAATCACTATAAAACCAGAACTGTTCTCTTTTCTCCTGACTCTACTTACTTTGGAGCCCTTTACTCCTGAGTCACCTATGGTTCCACGTAAACCAGCTTCACCCTGCCAGGTGAGAAGTAACAAAGAGACAGTATAGCACACATTTTCCTAATTTGGTCATTTGCCAATTCCTGCCCATTATCTACCTCTCCTCTATCACACAACAGCTACCAAACAGGGAGAGTGAAGGCTACCATGTGCTTCCTCTATTAAACATGAAGCCAGCCTCTGCATCTTTTCCGCCTGCTGAACTTGGAGGAAAATGCTGTCTGCCCTCTTCTACAGTACATGCATGAGTTCACAGATAACTATGATAGTCCAGTGTTGCACTGATTGGCAGAGGGTCAAATAATGCCATCCCTCCCACAGAGAGCACAGATAATCTTGCTCTCTTGGACTCCCAGTCATTGATTACTATAGCAAGGACATGTCATACTCTACCACATACTATTTTTAAAAATGTTAGATAATATTGAAATCCTACCTTTTGCCCTGATTTACCAGGCTGTCCAAGCATTCCTCGCTCACCTTTGATGCCCTTTGGAACAATATTTACAAAAGTCAAACAGCTACAGTTTTACTGTACTTTGGTGTCACAAAGTATTTTTGTTGTCCTTTCTAAATGGAATCAAATTAACAGAGAATACTTACAGGCTTACCGTCATGACCAGGAAGTCCATTTTCTCCTTTTTCACCCTGCAAAGGAATTACTATGCATTGCATATCCTGTTTACACAGAGTAGTGTTCATAATGTATTGGTGTTTGTGTGAAATAAAACTAAAACTAGGCAATAATTCACCTTTGACCCAATTGGTCCAGGGTTCCCCTGACTGCAGTCACACTCCACCTTTTCTTCAGACACTTCTCGGTTTGTGGGACACTGAGGGGAGAAGGGAAACCTGCAGCTATGTTCTGATCCACTCACAAAAATTGCTTACATTGGACATGAATAGAATATAAAAACCCATACCCTGTCATCATCCTATAGACATGGAAAACAAATGGAGAAAAGTAAACAGGTTAGATATGCAGCAATTATAGTAAAAGAAAATCCAAATGTGTGACCAAATTATTACTGTAAATATCACTTACCACAGAATAAATCTCACATGCAGTTTCTCTTTCACTTTGCATTGGATCACAATACAGCCTTAGTTTTTGGATTCCCAACTAATGGATAAAAATAAATTAGAAATATTGTATTGCTTGGCATCTTGTATATGTGTATTCACAATGGACATTCTGTAATAATCATCTGGAATGTTTAATATAACTAGATTTACAAAAATTGTTGTCATCTTCCAGACTGTATGTTTACATTCAGTAGGTGCTTAATGTACTGTACTACTGGGACTTGCATACAATTGTTCTTACATACACTTGACATACAATTGAACTATTACAGTATAATCCAAAGTCAGACCCAAACTCTTGCTACTCACAGGAATCGTAGCATCAACATTGTAGTGTTTGGCGATCTGAGTTTTCCCATTGATAAAAATGGGCACAACTGGCTCCAAATCCAGTTCCTGGATCAGTTGGTCATCCACAAAACAGACAACACGGGTTGGCTTGACAAGAATCTTCAGCTGGTGCCAGCGTTGATCAAAGAGTCTCTGTAATGGTTTGTGAAGAGATCAAGACTCTGAGTGGCACTGGTTTCTCTACAAAGTGTGAAACATGATGTGCAATACTGTGTATGTTGGGCCATTACCAGTTGGTGGAAAGAGGCAATATGACAATTGTATGTAGCATTCCAGAGTAATTAAACCCTTTAAACTCCAGATCTATGCAAGACAACACCTACATGATTAGTAGTATGCATTTCCGCATAGCCAAAGAGCTCCATTTTGGTCTTCTCTGACCACCAGAGGATAACTGGGTGAAAGTGTTGTGGTCAGATGAGACCAAAATGGAGCTCTTTGGCATCGACTTAACTCGCCATGTTTGAAAGGAGGAATGCTGCCTATGACCCCAAGAACACCATCCCCACATTCAAACATGAAGGTGGAAACATTATGCTTTGGGGGTGTTTTTCTGCTAAGGGGACAGGACAACTTCACCGCATCAGAAGGGGACGGATGGGGCAGGGGGTGGGCCGTGAACGCCAAATCTTGGGTGAGAACCTCCTTCCCTCAGCCAGGACATTGAAAATGGGTCGTGGATGGGTATTCCAGCATGACAATGACCCAAAACACACGGCCAAGGCAACAAAGGAGTGGCTCAAGAAGAAGCACATTAAGGTCCTGGAGTGGCCTTCCCTCACCCAGGGTATTGAAAATGAAAAGTAATTACTAAGTCATTACCAAGTACTAAGTCATGTTTTGCAGAGTGGTCAAATAGATATTTCGCTCATTAAAATGCAAATCAATTTATAACATTTTTGACATGCGTTTTTCTTAATTTTTTTATTGTTATTTTGTCTCTCACTGTTCAAATAAACCTACCATTAAAATTATAGACTGATCAATTCTTTGTTAGTGGGCAAATGTACAAAATCACCTGGGGATCAAATACTTTTTTCCCTCACTGTAAATGTGTGTATGTGTGTATATATATACATATATACATATATACACACACACGCACACACACACATCTGGCTACTTCAGCAAGCTCCTTACCAGGAAAAGAAAGTGAGAGTATATACAGTGGTGTGAAAAAGTGTTTGCCCCCTTCCTCATTTCCTGTTCCTTTGCATGTTTGTCACACTTAAGTGTTTCGGAACATCAAACCAATTTAAACAATAGTCAAGGACAACACAAGTAAACACAAAATGCAATTTGTAAATGAAGGTGTTTATTATTAAAGGTGAAAAAAAATCCAAACCATCATGGCCCTGTGTGAAAAAGTGATTGCCCCCTAAACCTAATAACTGGTTGGGCCACCCTTAGCAGCAACAACTGCAACCAAGCGTTTGCGATAACGTGCGCAATGAGGCTTTTACCGCCCTGGAGGAATTTTGGCGCACCTCATCTTTGCAGAATTGTCCTAATTCAGTTACATTATAGGGTTTTCGAGCATGAACGGCCTTTTTAAGGTCATACCACAACATCTCAATAGGATTCAGGTCAGGACTTTGGCTAGCCACTCCAAAGTCTTCATTTTGTTTTTCTTCAGCCATTCGGTGGTGGACTTGCTGGTGTGTTTAGGATCATTGTCCTGCTGCAGAACCCAAGTTCGTTTCAGCTTGAGTACACGAACAGATGGTCGGACATTCTCCTTCAGGATTTCTTGGTAGACAGCAGAATTCATAGTTCCTTTTATCACGGCAAGTCTTCCAGGTCCTGAAGCAGCAAAACAGCCCCAGACCATCACACTACCACCACCATATTTTACTGTTGGTATAATGTTCTTTTTTGAAATGCAGTGTTCCTTTCACGCCAGATATACTTGGACACACACCTTCCAAAGTGTTCCACTTTTGTTCCATCGGTCCACAGAATGTTGTCCCAAAAGTCTTGGGGATCATCAAGATGTGTTGTGGAGAAATTGAGACGAGCTTTGATGTTCTTTTTCTCAGCAGTGGTTTTCTCCTTGGAACTCTGCCATGCAGGCCATTTTTGCCCAGTCTTTTCCTGATGGTGGAGGCATGAACGTTGACCTTAACTGAGGCAAGTGAGGCCTGCAGTTCTTGGACGTTGTGTTTGTGGGGTCTTTTGTGACCTCTTGGATGAGTCGTCGCGCGCTCTTGGGGTAATTTTGGGCGGCCGGCAACTCCTGGGAAGGTTCACCACTGTTCCATGTCCTCGCCATTTGTGGATAATGGCTCTTACTGTGGTTCGCTGGATTCCCAAAGCTTTGGAAATGGCTTTATAACCCTTTCCAGACTGATAGATCTCAATTACTTTCTTTCTCAATTGTTCCTGAATTTCTTTGGGTCTCGGCATGATGTGTAGCTTTTAAGGATCTTCTGGTGGACCTTACTGTGTCAAGCAGCTCCTATTTAAGTGATGCCTTGATTGTGAACAGGTGTGGCAATAATCAGGCCTGGGTGTGGCTAGAGAAATTGAACTCAGGTGTGGACAACCACAGTTATAGTATGTTTTAACAAGGGGGGCAATCACTTTTTCACACAGGGCCATGATGGTTTGGATTTTTTTTCACCTTTAATAATAAACACCTTCATTTACAAATTGCATTTTGTGTTTACTTGTGTTGTCCTTGACTATTGTTTAAATTGGTTTGATGTTCCGAAACACTTAAGTGTGACAAACATGCAAAGGAACAGGAAATGAGGAAGGGGCAAACACTTTTTCACACCACTGTAATTCCTGTCTTATTCTACATAAAGCTGCTTATGACATCTAAGGGCAGGTACCACACCTTTTTTTCCTTTTTTACATATATATCAGGATGAAACCTGTAAAAATATACATCAATGCAAGATTTTTTTTTTTTTTACATTTTTGATAAAACTGTATTAAACATTTGCTTACTTGCAGTAAAATAACATGACATCAAGTCATAAGTGTTTGTAATCCATAGTTCAATATCTATTATTATTATTTATAAAGACTTTAATTTCTATAATTATCATTTATAAAGACTTGCATTTCTGCATAGACAGTTGCAAGGTATGTATTCATTTAATGAACTAGAATTGAATTATCAGTTATGTACCAGCTGAAATTCATCCGATACAGAGGGCTTTTGTGCACTTAGCAAACATTTAACGGAAGCCCCACTTACTCAAGTTGAAATTTATTTTATAAAAGACACGTTGTTCATGAATAATCCGCTCATATGGATGCAGCTAAAATCCAGCGTAACACTACCATCTCTGTTCAAATTGATTGTATTGAACTTCTCTTTTCATAAAACAACCAGGAACCTCTGCACATCATGTTCCTTAAATACATTATGAAAGTCTTGTAGTGTCATGAGGAAACGTAGCCAACTGTTTTCCCTTTAGCTGTGTGAACACTGAGGAAGGGAGGTGGAAACTTTGCTTTTCCATTAATTTTGGCTGTACTTGGCTGTGTACAAGTAAATCAGAGAAGGAACATTCGCCAGCATTAAAAAAGCATATTGAGAAAGTAAAAATAACTATATGGAACAGAATCAAGAAGACTGTCATGTATAATAATGACAGCAACCAAATAAAATATATTTACAAAAAAGGAAACATGAAAGACTCTAATAGAAGTTTGTTTTATTTTTTTAAAGCTCCATTATGCATGGAAATGGAAAACCAGAGCAAGCACAGAAACATGGCATGTTTATAGACTACAATTTCACCTGCTTTCATATTCTAAAGCTGTGTGCTTTAAGTAGGGAATAAAACACAACACTGTGTTCCTTGTATACCACACTAATTTGGGAATTATTAACATTTTTTGATTACTTAAAGAACATGCTATAAGTTATAACAATTTATAGTCACATTCAATGTTGTGGAATGTCCACAAATCAAGTTAGTTCCTGTTATCACTTACATTATAGCAGCTATAAACAGTTGTTCCTTTACCAGCTTCTATTTTTCTCTCTCTTGAACTCAATAAAACAAAAAATGCAGTTTGTTATGTTACAGAGAATGAGAATGCAACGCATTCTGTCATGAAAACTTTATGGTGGTGGAAAAGTTCTAGTGCTGGCCAAACAGAATTGAGAATTCAACAGCACTGTGGAATAAAAATAAGTTAATTAATCTTTAAAAAGAATTAGTAACAATATGAAATGTAGTTTACTGCATTAATGTGGAACATACTGTATGTCATGTGACCTAAGAGTCTAAAAGGCTTAACATATAGTAACTAGTTATTTTCTGATTTATAGCTCATTTCATATATTTGATCATTCACCTGAGCCTAACTAGGTTGGTAGTTTTATGTAGCTTGATCCAAAACATGTGAAATAAGTCACTGCAAAAGTTGTATGCAACATGTATAATGAAGAGTAAAGAAGGTTATAACAGTACTTTACAAACCTGAAGGCCTTGCACATCAAAAGTGACCACCTGTACCCCACTTGCCATGTTGGTGGTGGTAAAGATGACAAAATTTTCCTCTCCATATAGTGTAACAGCCACTTGGACTTCTTGATCTTTAGAAAGTACCCTCCACAAGTCAAACTTTTCCCTGCTTGCAGTGCCTTTAAGTTGCATAGTTGCCACAAACACATAGGATGGTGGAAGACCCTCTGGAAAGATCTCCCTGTTAAACAATGTCAAATATTAATTGTAATGAAAACATAAATAAAGATAACATTACCATATGTGGATTGCTGCTTTGAGACAATGACCATTGTAAAATGTGCTATGTGTATGATTTTATCTACAAGTGATTGTATACGTACACTACCCAGTCAAAAGGTTGGACACACCTGTTCATTGAAAGGTTTTATTCAGTTTTACTATTTTAGAATAATCTGATGAATCAAAGGTAATTTATGTTTTAATTTCTTAACAGATGGTGGTGCAGTGCATAGCATTTCTGTTTCACATATCCAAGGTCCAGGCTTCAAGCTTGAGCTTGAGCTCCAGCATGTCCACATGGGTTTCCTCCAGGTTCCTCTCACTGTCCAAAAATATGCAGGTAGGTGGACTGCTACTCTAAATTGCCCCTAGATTTGAATGAGTGTGTGAATGGTGCCCTGCAATGGACTGGTATCCCATCCAGGGTGATTTTGTCACCTTGTACCTACATTGAATCGGATAATCAGTTACTGAAGATTTTCTGTTTTCCTGATTAAGCTTTACATACTTGGCATCTTCTCAACCAGTTTCATAAGGGACCCACCCAGGATAAATTTGCCAAAATGGCCAAGAAATTCTTGGCTTCGCTACCAAGTTGTAAATGAAAGTTGCTTATTTGAGGAAACCTTTTTTAAGCAAAACTAGTCTTTAAAAGTGCATTTGAATTAAAAAAATAAATCAGTATATGGGCATTAACATTACTATTTGTTACTATAACTATACTGATTGTCTTTCAAATTTCTACCATATGCCTTTTTCAAAATGTCTTTAAGAAAATATAAACTATATACTACTGAACAGTGTTTTTGTTGTTTGTTTGTTTTTTACAAACGCTAGGATCCATTTCTCAATACCTACATCACGTTTTCAAAACTCTTGACACAGTGAGCACAGCAGCAGTCTATGTGGGCTAAACTGTGGATAATGTGTTATTGCTTTGGCACAAAATGCATTCAATGACCACATCATTCAAATGACATGAATTCCTTTCCCACTTAAATACAACTATCAGCAAAACTCTATTCACCTACAGGCCAATTTGCACGTGTTTACACACTCTTTTCAAAACTGTTAATCTTTACTTCAAAACCCAACACAAAATTGAATAAAACACCAATTTGCTTCATTTCTACAGTAATACTGTATTGAAATATATTCCAACTATCAAAACTATTATCCCAACCAGTTACAATGATCCCCATTGTAGCTGAACACCTACCGAGGTGTTAGTCTTTCTAATTCATCTATACAAAAGGGGACATTTTAGGAATTACATATATGAAGTGTTTTGGTAGTTTTAGTGCATATTGGGTGTGAAATTAACTGCTGTGTCAAGCTGAAAGTTGGTTAGGAGAACTGTTTGAAGAGTTTTAAAAAAGTGACCTAAGTACTGAGAAATGGGTCCTAGCGATCGGAAAAACTGGTAGTGTACGTATTTACATGCATTTATATGTAAGGTACTTTGGTATATACATATAGGTGAGAAGAACATGCATAATAAAGATATACAGCATAAAGTATATACAGTGTATATACAGTGTGCAAAATAAATATTAGACGCGTCAACATTTTTTTCAGTACAAATATATTTCTAATCAGGCTCTTCACATGAAATTTTCACCAGACATCAGTATGAACTCAATAAATCTGGAAATATAAAGAATTCACAACATTAAATTCCATAAAGAAAGTTATGTGTAATAAAGAGGAATGACACAGGAAAAAAAAGTATTGAACACCATCCATCCATCTTCTATACCGCTTATCCTTTTCAGGGTAACGGGGAAACTTTTAGCCTATCCCAGGGAGTATCGGACACAAGGCAGGGTACACCCGGGACAGGGTGCCAATAGTATTGAACACGCTAACTGAAATTTATTTAATACTTAGTGAAGAAGCCTTTGTTTGCAATGACAGCTTCAAGACACTTCCTGTATGAAGAAATTAATGTTCTGCAGCATTCAGGTGTGATTTTGGCCAATTCTATGAAAAACGTATAGTCTTTAAATCTTGTTCAATTCAAGTCATGTGATTGACTGGGCCATTCTAACGCCTTGATTTTTTTCTCTGTTTCCTTTTCTTTATGCTTTGGATCGTTGTCCTGCTGGAAGTTCCACCCATGTCTCATCATCATCCTGGTGGATGGCAGTCGATTCTTCTCACGAATCTACCGGTAAAGGGCTCCATTCATCGTTCCTTCAATTATATGCAGTCTGCCAGTCCCATGTGATGAAAAACAGCCCACTCCATGATGCTTCCACCGCCACACTTCACTGTTGGTATAGTGTTTTTCGGGTGATGTGCAGTGCCATTTCTTCTCCAAACATGGTGTGAAGTATGACAGCCAAAAAATTCTATTTTGCTCTCGTCTGACCAGACTCCACTCTCCCAGTATTTCACAGGCTTGTCCAAATGAGTTGTAGCAAACTTTAAACGAGCTTCAACATGCCTTTTCTTTAGTAATGGAGTCTTGCGGTGTGAGTGTGAGCAGTGGAGTGCATCGCCTATTGTTTTCTCTGTTCTTGGTTCTTGGGCTACACTTCTGACTATTCTTCTGAATCCATGGTCAGAAATCTTGGGAAGAGCTCCTGTGCATGGCTGGTTGATGACGGAGTGATGTTGCTTCCACTTGCAGATAATGCCCCAATAGTGCTTACTGGAAGATTCCGAAGTTATTAAATACGTCTGTATCTGATTCCATCAATATTTTTTGCAACAATAAAATTCCGAAGGTCTTGGGAAAGCTTTTATCCATATATCTTGTGTAAATGGCAAATATATAGAGCTTTTAACCAAAGCACTTTGTGTGTGTGAATGGGTGAATGAGACACAGTGTACTCACACACCAATGGCAGCAGAGCTGCTGTGCACGGCTTTAACTTGCCATCGGGAGCAACTTGGGGTTCAGTGTCTTGCCCAAGGACACTTCTGCATGTGGAGTCATCCAGACCGGAAATTGAACCACCAACCCTACGATTAGTAGACAACCGGCTCTACCATCTGCACCATGGCCCACAGACTGTGTGACGTCCTACTGTGTGACATCTTGGTAACAAAAAGCCTTTTTATAGACAATCAATTTACTATCCCAGCTTATATTAATTTGCACAAATACAGTATGGGGTATAAATACTTACAGATTTCAGCTGGTTCCTTGCCTTGCCTTGCCTTACCTTGGAGAACTGCTTTTTCTTATCATGTTCAACAATTTTTTCCTGTGTCATTCCACTTTATTACAGAACTTTATTTACGGACTTTTATGCTGTAAATTCTTTCTATTTCCAGATTTCTTGGTTTAATATTGATGTCTGTTGAAAATTTAATGTGAAAAGAAATATAATAGAAATAGAACATTTAGAATGCACAATTGCTTACATTACTGCTCCTTTCCATGTTTATTCAACCATGCAACAATGTTGCATAAATGGTTTGATAAGATAATAATTCACCTGATTTGACACCGTTGTAAATCATCACCCTCTCAAGTGACTAGATCACTGAATAGACACTGACAGAGGAGACCTATCAGGCAAGACATGGCACTATTACAGTATAGCTACACCCTCTTACTTTGTCTCCTCAGTAATGTCCACCCCTTTATCCAGGAAGTAGGCTGTTTCTGACAGCAAAGAGCCCTGTATCTTCTTGGCTTTCTGATGGATTTTCATCCCGAGTATCAGCTCAAAGCCCTTCTCATCCCGAGAGGCCACAGGGATACGTGTGGGACAAACAGATTCTGCAGAACACCATAGGGAAATGTGTTTTATAATCCTCCTTATGGCAGCCTTCCTCTGCATGCCTTCTTGGTAACTGATGATCAAATCATTATCTCTTATAGGACAGAACTATTGAATTAATGAATCTGATAGGTCAGAAGATGGTAAGTGCTATTTTTTTTTAAATAACTGCATAGTAATTCAGTAATTCAGATGCAATTATGGTAACAACTTATATAAGGTAAGGAGATACTGTTTAAGGAGATGTTTATTCAGAATTTATGAAAGAAGAAGCAGTCAGAGGTTAAGCTGCTCCTTGAGGCTTTTAGATGTCTTCAAGATGGAGGCTTTGCAGTTTCACTGTAACATGACAAGCTGCATTTTTTTTGTCTTATTAACGTCTAGAGAGAAACAATGAGACTGGAAGGGAACCACTGTTTATAGCTATTATACCGTAACATAAATGATAACAGGAAATTTTTTTTGTTCCACCACATGTGGTCTTTAATGTGGTGTTTGTTCCACCACATTAAACATAACTATAATGTGTCATGCTTTAATACATAAAAAGTGTTAGTACTGCCAAATTGCTGTGGTATACGAGGTACATTCAGAAAGACAGTTAAAAGGTCCCTTCTACATGGAGCTTCTAGTAAGTCAAATTTTTTATATTCATTCCAGAGCAGTCTTGGAATAAAAAAAATGAATAGCAAAGAGAAAAGGGTTGTAGTTTGTTCATCACTGGGAACCCTTAAAGGTTTCATGTAGAATTGAAAACGTAGGGTTTCAATTTCAGATTGTGTTTCAAGTACAACCACTAAAGGAAGCTGAGAATCCTTAAGGAACCCAATTTTCTAAGAGTGTGCTCTAAGGCATTAAGACACCTTAAACATATATTTGGGGATTTTCAAGGAAATGTGTTGAAGGTAGTGATTTTAAAGCTTAAAATACAAACAAAGTCCCTCCTTTCAATGTTACCAAAGCCATGCCCTATACTGCCCATGCTAGAATCTCTGAATCCTATTGGAAGTGTTAGCTTTCTGAATTGAAAAGCAACTGGCAAGTAGAGTTATATATTGTGTGACTGGTTGAAATTTATGGTCCTCAGGTTTTGTGTTTTGTACTGTTCAACAATTTCTCTCTGAGCTGTTACAACGATAGTTTACTGACAAATGCTGAATTGTGAAGAGAACTTCACCAAGTATTAGTAAAGGTTTTCTGGCCTACATTTAAGGTAAAAGACCTGAACACACCCCCACACTTTCAAGCCTCATAAAACATTTCACTAGCTTTCTGTCATTACCATGCCTCACCTTCACAAAGCTTTTGTTCCATGGAGTCTCGTATGCGGTCGATGGTGGTGTAGTCCTGTGCATACAGCACGTAGAAGCTGGAAGGTGTGTTAGCGATGGCAATCAGCTCTGACGTGGTGATCTCTGAGCCCACTCCCACTGCAAAGACAGTGATTCCCTGTGCTCGAGCCTCTATACTAGCATCCACCACATCATCTTGAGATTTCCCATCAGTCACCACTATGGCAATGCGATTCCTACTGGTATCACTGCGCTTTGAGGAAGCAAACACGTGATCAACTGCAAACTTGATGGCACGCCCTGTCTGTGTGTTTCCTCCCATGTAACGGATGGCCTGGATAGCTTCAATGAGCTCTTGGACAGTTTGATGTGCGCCAAGCGGAATCTCTAGCCGAGGAGTGTCACTGAACTGCACTACAGCCACCTGGGAATAATGAGGGCCTACATCAAAGCCACTGGTGATGTTGACAAGCCAGCGCTTGGCAGTATCAAAGTCCTTGTAGCCCACACTCCAGGAACCATCAATGATGTACACAAGATCATTCGAAGCTGTACTGCAACCTACACAACATCACATTTGAGGAGGATGAGTTTTCTTCACCGTGACTAGTATATTTAGAACGGCAGTGGGTAAATGGTACTGAGTCTTTTGAGATCTTTTAAAATTCCTAATGAACATGAGTCTAAAACTGAAAGGGGGGCTATAAACATATGATAAAAGACTCAGGACCACTTATATATTCATACTGAACATTAGAAACATATTTTATTTACAAATACACATTATCCTGTTAATATTGGAAAATAGACAGAGTTGATGCATACCCGCTCGAATATCCTCCTTTTCTGTGGAATGTATGCATGTAAAGAGCATCGGCATTGACAGCAACCTTAATATTAACATCGTTAAGATTGCCTTCCACCAATTACAGATTTCACTTTCCTGCAAAAACAATATTTACGATAAACATTTTAAAAAACTATAAAAGTAGAAAGCTGATGAGTGTGACATGGAAACATGAGTCGTGACACGTCTTAGTGTGTTTGCTAGGCAATGGATGATCATGTTTATGAGTATGTACAGTATATGGCCAAATATTTGTTTGCACCTGACCATCACACTCATATGTGCTTATTGAACATCCCATTCCAGATTTAGTCCTTCTCTTTGCTATTTTAATAACCTCCATTCCTCTGGCAAGGCTTTCCACTAAATTTTGGTGGGAAATCTTAATGCTACAGCATACAAAGATATTCTAGACAATTGTGTGTTTCAAACCATTTGGTGAGGAACGACATATGGGTGTGATGGTCAGGTGTCCACATACCTTTGGCCATATAGTGTACATATACTGTATACTCAAAAGTACAGACCTTTTCCGCTTCATTTATATGCAATTATCTAAGTTAACAAGTATTATTCATTAATTCATTCATTATCAGTAAGTGCTTTATCCTGGTCAGGGTTATGGTGGATCCAGAGCCTATCCTGGGTACACTAGGTACAAGACAGGAACACCCCCTACATGAGACTCCAGTTCCGCAAGCATTACTTACATAACGATACACTCTTTTAAAATTATACTTCAGACTGGGATCCACCTTTCTACATACCTTCATCTTTCTCATACATTTACAGATAAATCTAGATCCCCTGTAGGTTCTTTGGTTTGTCACTCTGGAGGAATTATTATTTTTTTTTCTAAGCATAAAGCTGTAAATAGTTGGTCGACCACAAACTCTGGCATGTCAGTCACCTACTGCTTTTCTAGTTTTACAGTTTCAACCCCAGCCACAAACCAGTAACATGCTTTATTTACACAAGCACTTTAAGAGGGCCATTTAAGACGAATTACAGTTGAGCACAGAAAACTGGTTAGAAGCAATACATTCTCTCACACATCCATCATTCCTCAAGAACATAGTGTAGAACAAAGAAAACAGCAATGCAGGTGTTAACAACATGACCTGAGAGGACATTCATGACATCTCTAACAGCATCCCAACTCTGGTAACGACTCATGCTACAGTTTAATGTGTCACATAAAGTGTGACAACTGTTAAATACCTAATAACTCTGGTCTGACACCAATTAATGAAGTCTGTGTTAGTAGAGAGCATGAACTTTTGAACAACAAACTGAGAACTGGTCAGGACACAAGCATGTACAGCAACCTAATTTGGCAGCATCATGTAGTTTTAACCTTGTTTGTTACATTTTAACTCTTCTCTGAAGACCCCTACTGAAGACTGAGCTCCAGACATGCATCAATTTGTCTTCCTCATACACATTTGTACAGTACAGAATCAAACTTTAGTATTCACATCTTGCCTCTCTCCTTACTAGCATGACACATTAAAATAAAATCTTCCACATGAATCCATGAAACTCAATCAAACATAGCACGTAATGGACACAGTGGCTCTTATTTGGTTAAATTTCCATAGCAACAAGTGTACATATGGTATGACGCACAAGCAAACCTGCATCTGCTTCTTGAAATTTCCACATGACATCAAAACAAGCAGCGATTTCAAGAATTCAAGAATCAGATTCAGCTATGCATATGCTAGCTTCTTCCCACTAATCCCTTCATCATGTCATATGCACATATCACCCCAATGTAAATCTTATACACATCTAATTTACATGAAACACACCCTAATATTCTGCATAGATCTTGGCAACATTTGCTTCATATCTCCAATGTTGGCTTGATTCCCACCTTGCTTCGAGGGTTTCCTCTGTGTATTCTGGTTTTGTCACCCAGTCAAAAGATATGCATTGTAGATATGCATTTACAATGCATATGCATTGAAGATATGCACTGCCATTTCCAAATTGTCCAATGTGTCTGTGTGTGCAATGGTACCCTGTGATGGGTTGGCACCCTGTCCAGAGTGTCCCCACACCTTGAGTCTCCTGGGATAGACTCCAGGCTCCATGTGACCCTGTGTAGGATAAGCAGTACAGAAAGTAGATGGTTGGATGGATGGATGTTGCCAGGGTGCTATTTGTTTAAAGGACCAACCTACAGCTTAAACACATGACACTGTACTGATCAATCCTCAATCACAACTAGTCATTCGCATCCATCTTTCCATTTCATGATGCACTCTATGTCAACACAGCCTTTGGCCAGGCACGGACTGGGCAGCTGAATACACAACTGCAATAAAACATTAGCTCGGGCCTTCATCAGACTTGTGACTGTGGTTGGTGACTGTTTGTTTTCATTATCCATGTAGTAATGTTATGCCTACTTTTCTCACTTTCTTTTCTGAGCTTTTCCTGTTAATATTGCATTTGTGAATTATGTTGAAATGCCATTTTACATCAGTTTCACCTCAATATTACTAAGCCAGTAATTGTTAATGTTTATAATCTACAATGTGCCTCCATGGCTGTTAAAAACATCTTTTTGAAATATTGTTATCTAGTCTTATTACTTTCACAATTTACTATCAGGTCTATACCCACTGGTAATAAAACTGAATGACCAGAGGGAGGGATATCAAAAGTAGAGGCAGGGAAATCCCACAGGCAATTCACATCCAGGCTATTGCAATAGTGAATAAAAAAAATCCACAGAAAAACATTCAGCAGCTACATTTATCCAAGATCTATTGAAAGAAGTATACCAATTGTTAACTGATTTGCTGAATATAATGGTATCATGTCGAAAATTATGGAAATGTAATCTGGCCAAAATTAGGTAGAAAACTGAACCTCTTTCAAACCTCATCAACCAGAAGTTATGTAAACTCTTTATCTAAGTTTTTATTCATACAAGAACTCAATCAGCTGGATTGATCTGAAGATCTATAATTGAAGAAATATGTGTAATCAAAGACAAAATCTTATCCTGAATCCCCAGCATGTGCAGCCCTTACTGGAGTCAAATAGTGCTGAGCCTCATAAAATGTCCTACGGACTTGTGACTGTGGAGGTGCTGGAAGCCTATGCTAAAAGGGTACAACAGAGGGTGATTTAAATAAACAGATCCTTAACTCTAATAAATGAAACACTCAAAAGCGGACTGCCACAATGAGCTAGATCACATCTGGTGCTGATATGAGACTTGTAGTGTCATATCAGAAAACATATGCTTAAATCATAGAGTCTTTGAATAACCAGGGTGTATCTGCTCACCGCTCCACATCCAGCAACAACTCAAAGCTGTGCTTCAGAAATGCATCTGTTACTAAATTGAAGAACTAATGAGCTAATAAAGATCCACATCTGTGCATCATGATTCACATTTACAAATTACAAATGTTAGAACTATTACTATATATAAGTAGTATATAAGTATATAAGTAGTATAGTATGATAATATATATATACCAATCAGCCATAATATTAAAACCACTGACAGGTGACGTGAACAACATTGATTATTTTGTTGCAATGGCGCTTGGCAAGGGATGGGATATATTAGGCAGCAAGTGTATACCGTGCCTATATCGTATTACAAGTTCCCTGTGCAATTTTGTTAATATCATTTTCTAAATATTGTTAGAATGTATTCAATAGTTCAAACTGATCATTAAAATTGCTGTTCTGTGTGTGTGCATGCATGTGTGTGTGTGTGTGTGTGTGTGTGTGTGTGTGTGTGTGTGTGTGTGTGTGTGTGTGTGCTCCAGGTCCTGCAACAATTGACTGTGTCATGACACATGAGAACAGTAAAATTTGAGAGGCATGAGGATGTGCAGAGGGTGCGTGTACACTGTAGCCAAGTGTACTAGTGTACAACCTTGTGGAAAGTTTCCTTACAGCAGAAAACATCTAGGTAATGGGGTGTGTGTGTGTGTGCGTGTGTGTGTGGGCTGTGGCTGAGATGAATGGAAAGGAGCTGAACGTTAAGCAAGTGTACGTGGGCCGAGAGCAGATTAAGCAGAGAGAGACCAAACTCAATCACAAGTTTGAGCAGGTAAACATACGGAGAGAGAGAGAGAGAGAGAGAGAGAGAGAGAGAGAGAGAGAGAGAGAGAGAGAGAAGGGATGCTGACTTTGTAATCTCTGCTGTAGGGTCTGAACCTGTATGTGAAGAACATTGAGGAAGGAGTAGACGTGAGGCCAGTGATGTGAGTGTGGCTAAGTGCAAAGAGGAATGCCAGGTTTGCCTTGCCCATCACAACATGCAGACAATGGGAAGCGTGCAATGTTAACACCATACAGAACCAACATCTACCACCTCCCAGAATTACTCAATTATCACAATTATTCAGTATTGCAGTTAAGGGGTCCCTGGCTGCAAAAATATAAACTAGATATAAAAATAGGTAGCAAATAAATTACCACTTAGCAATCAATGTTATCTTACAAATTAGATAGCTGTTTATCTGACCATTTCCTGTGGCTTGATTCTAACCAGTTAGCTAACGGTTTTTGCTGAATAGTTTTCACCACATTGCATAGCAACAAATGGTTTAGGATGCAGCATGTACAGTCATGGACAAAATTATTGGCACCCCTGGAACTTTTCCAGAAAATGCACCATTTCTCCCAGAAAAGTGTTGCAATGACAAATGTTTTGGTATACACATGTTTATTACCTTTAAGTGCATTGGAACAGCACAAAAAAACAGAAGAAAAAAGGCAAATTTGACATAATTTTACACAAAACTCTCAAAATGGACTGGACAAAATCATTGGCACCCTATTAAAACTGTGGGTAATTAATTTCATTTCAAGCATGTGATGTTCATTTAAACTCACCTGTGGCAAGTAACAGGTGCTGGCAATATAGAAATCAAAACTGAAGCCAGTTAGAGTGTATAAAAGTTGGCTCAACCTTTGTGTTGTGTGACTGTGTGTGCCACACCAAGCATGGAGAAGAGAAAGAAGAGCCGAGAATTGTCTGAGGACTTAAGAAGCAAAATTGTGGAAAAATATCAACAATCTCAAGGTTACAAGTCAATCTCCAGAGATCTTAAAGTTCCTTTGTACACTGTGCGCAATATAATCAAGAAGTTTATAACCCATGGAACTGTGGCAAATCTCCCTGGACTTGGACGGAAGAGAAAAATTTATGAAAGAATGCAACGCAGGATAGTTCGAATGGTGGATAAACAACCTCAGTCAACTTCCATGCAAATTCAGGCTGTCCTGCAGACTCAGGGTGCATCAGTGTCAGCTCGAACCATACGTCGTCATCTGAATGAGAAGAAGCGCTATGGCAGGAGACCGAGGAGAACCCCACTTCTGTCACAGAGTCATAAAAAAGCCAGACTGCAGTTTGCAAAAATGTACCTGAGTAAGCCTCAATCCTTCTGGGAGAATGTTTTGTGGACAGATGAGACTAAGGTAGGCTTTTTGGCATTCTACTGTTTACAGAAAATGGAAAGAGGCCTACAAAGAAAAGAACACAGTACCTACAGTCAAACATGGTGGAGGTTCAAGGATGTTTTGGGGTTGTTTTGCTGCCCCTGGCACTGGGTGCATTGACTGTGTGCAAGGAATCATGAAATCTGGAGACTATCAAAAGATTTTGGCCCATAATGTAGGGCCTAGTGTCGGAAAGCTGGGTCTGCGTCAGAGGTCATGGGAGTTTCAGCAGGACAATGACCCGAAACATACAGCACCCAGAAATGGTTGGATACAAAGCGCTGGAGAATTCTGAAGTGGCCATCAATGATTCCGGATCTAAATCCCATAGAACACCTATGGAGAGATCTCAAAATTGCTGTTGCGAGAAGGCACCCTTCAAATCTGAGAGACCTGGAGCAGTTTTCAAAAGAAGAGTGGTCCAAAATTCCAGTTGAGAGGTGTAGGAAGCTTGTTGATGGTTATAGTCAATCACCAGTAATAAATACTATTGAGACTGTGTCTGTTCCCCGAGCTATACACATAAATAGGAAATCTCGTAACCTTCGTAACCTAATTAACATAAAATTAAATCATATTGAATG
The DNA here is from genome assembly GCA_012411365.1 of Ameiurus melas. Taxonomy (NCBI): domain Eukaryota; kingdom Metazoa; phylum Chordata; class Actinopteri; order Siluriformes; family Ictaluridae; genus Ameiurus; species Ameiurus melas. Next base: position 15,960,720 of record CM022757.1, read on the forward strand.
CACAGCCAGCATTTTTGATCTGAAGCTAGGACTATTAAACGTTAGATCTCTTATGTCTAAGGCTCTTATTGTCAACGACATCATTACTGACCAGGAATGTAATTTAATGTGTTTAACGGAAACTTGGGTTAAACCAAATGAGTACATAGCATTAAATGAAGCCAGTCCTCCTGGATACAGTTATGTACATCAGCCTCGTTCAACTGGTAGAGGTGGAGGTATTGGTCTTATCCATAGTGAGAATTAATTGTCCCACACCAAAAATATAGTCATAAGTTTAATTCCTTTGAAATTCTTTATACCAGTGTAAATCCCATAGCCCCAAAAAAAATAAGTCAATTCCTCTAATTATTATTTACAGACCCCCAGGGCCTTATACTGAATTTCTTAGTGAATTTGCAGACTTTGTATCAAACCTGGTTGTGTCTGTAAATAAAGCATAAATCGTCGGAGATTTTAATGTTCATTTTGATAACCTGGAGGACCCTCTGAGAACAGCGGTCGTGTCCATCTTAGATTCAGTAGGGATTAATCAGAACGTATCGGGCCTACTCGTAATGGTGGTCACACTCTTGACCTCATACTAACATATCTGGACTAAGTATAGAAAATATTGAAATTATTCCACAGTCTGAAGTTATCTCAGACCACCATCTTATCTCATTCATAATCCGTATGGATTATAATATCTCCACCTCGCCCGCTACCGCAGAAACGCACATTCACATCAGCTACTGCACTGAGCTTCATAAATAACCTACCAGAGACATCAGTTAGATTTGGATCAGCGCCTGATCCAGTAGATCTCGACCAGGCAACTGAAAGTTTGAGTCAACACTCGTTGCACACTAAAATAGAGTGGCTCCACTCAAAAGGAAAATAATTAGACAAAAAAATTAGCACCCTGGTATAATGATCTAACGCGATCCTTAAAACAGAAATCTAGACAATTAGAACGTAAATGGCGCCAAACCAAGCTGGAGATATTTCAGACAGCATGGAAGGAGAGCCTACTGCAATATAGGAAATCTCTTGTAGATGCTAAAAGATCTACTTCTCCACCTTAATAGGAGACAACCAAAACAATTCCAGATTCCTCTTCAACACGGTAGCACAACTAACTAGGAATAAAACCACTTCAGAGGAAAAACCTCAATCATTTTATAGCAGTGAGGAATTTATGAAATTTTTCATTTATAAAATTGAAAATATTAGAGATGAAATACAGGCCATTAAATTACAACCGGTCAGTAATATAACAAACCCATTAGATGACAATGTGGCAATACCGGATCAATGTTTAGAGTGTTTTGCTCCGTTTATAGAGACCGACCTAGCTACACTAATCTCATCAGCTAATTCATCAACCTGCATACTAGATCCTATACCCACATGTTTGTTTAAACAGATTTGTCCAGGAGTAATTAAGTCACTTTTAAATATAGTAAATTCCTCCCTAACCACTGGCTATGTCCCTAAATCTCTAAAATTAGCAGTTATTAAACCATTGATAAAAAACCTGACCTTGACCCGTCTCAATTATCCAATTATAGACCAATATCGAATCCTCCCTTCATCTCTAAGATTCTAGAAAAGGTAGTAGCAAAACAGTTATGCTCATACTTAGAAAGGAACAACATTCATGAAATATATCAGTCAGGATTTAGACCTCATCACAGCACAGAGACAGCACTAGTTAAAGTAGTAAATGACCTTCTTCTGACCTCTGATCAGGGTTGTGTCTCGCTGCTTGTGTTACTAGACCTTAGTGCAGCTTTCGATACCATAGATCACACTATTCTCCTTGATAGATTAGAAAATGTTGTTGGTAATTAAGGGAACAGTCCTCTCCTGGCTCAGGTCTTATCTGACCGATCGTTATCATTCGTAAGATATAAATGGTGATTTCTCCATGCGTACTGAGGTTACTTTTGGAGTTCCCCAGGGTTCTGTTTTAGGCCCACTGCTTTTTACCTTATATATGTTACCCCTAGGACAAATTATTCGTAAACATGGAATTAGCTTCCACTGTTATGCTGATGATACACAGCTGTATGTTTCAGCGAAGCCAGAGGACAGACAGAAGCTTAGTAAAGTGGAGGACTGTGTAAATGACATTAGATGTTGGATGTTAACTAACTTCCTTTTACTTAATTCTGATAAAACAGAAATACTTTTATTAGGCCCACGTGTAGCTAGAAGTAATCTTCCTGACTACACAGTAACTCTGGATGGTCTTTCTGTTTCATCATGTACAGCAGTTAAAGACCTCGGAGTGATTATTGACTCCAGTCTATCATTTGATGCTCATGTAGATAATATTACTAGGATAGCGTTCTTTCATCTCAGAAATATTTCTAAGATAAGAAACATATTGTCACTACATGATGCAGAAATACTGGTTCATGCATTCGTCACCTCTAGATTAGATTACTGTAATGCCTTACTGTCTGGATGTTCCAGTAAGAATATAAATAAACTCCAGTTAGTCCAGAATGCAGCTGCTAGAGTCCTTACTAGAACTAGAAGATACGACCATATCACCGCCCGATCTTATCCACACTGCATTGGCTCCGGTAAAATTTCGCATTAAGTTTAAAATACTTTTATTAACCTATAAAGCACTACACGGTCTTGCACCACAATATCTAAGCGACCTTCTGGTTTTATATGATCCGGCCACGCCTACTCAGATCAAAAGATGCAGGCTATTTGATATTACCTAGAATAGTGAAGTCTACAGCAGGGGGAAGAGCCTTCGGTATAGCAGAGCCCCCACAGTTATGGAACAGTCTTCTTATAGTGTTCGGGACTCAGACACAGTCTCAGTGTTTAAGTCTAGGCTTAAAACATATTTGTTTACTCAAGCTTACCCGACTAGATTATATCGCCACTACTTCATCGTTTTTCTCCCTCTCTCTTTTTGCCGAGCGCCCCACCGACATTTATGGAGATATTGGAGATCCAGATCCCCTGCGCCTCTGGATGAGCCCAAATCTTCTGCTGGGACTACGGCTGCTCCTAAGGCCATACTTCTCATTTTTCACACATTATCTGTGTTACATTCACATTCTGTGTTACCCAGATGAGGATGGGTTTCCCTTCTGAGTCGGGTTCCTCTCAAGGTTTCTTCCTCAAAAAACATCTTAGGGAGTTTTTTTCCTTGCCACCGTCGCCACTCAGTGGCTTGCTCCGTTGGGATAAATTCCATTTGTTTTCTACCTGTTTGTCTCTGTTTATCTGTTCCTGTTTGTCTCTCTTTAGATGTTTCTGACTGTTTATACCTTTTTTTTTATTCTGTAAAGCTGCTTTGAGACAATGACTATTGTAAAAAGCGCTATACAAATAAAATTGAATTGAATTGAATTGAATTATAGGAAGCGATTGGTTTCAGTTATTTTCTCCAAAGGGTGTGCAACCAAATATTAAGTTGAGAGTGCCAACAATTTTATCCGACCTAATTTTTGAGTTTTGTGTAAAATTATGTCAAATTTGCCTTTTTTCTTCTGCTTTTTTGTGCTGTTCCAATGCACTTAAATGTAATAAACATGTGTATACCAAAAAATTTGTCATTGCAACACTTTGTTTGGTGCTTTCTGTTTCTGTATGCAGATGTATCATTCTAATTTTAGTGTACGTTCTTCCGCACAAAACACACACACAATATTCTGCAAGCTTAACTCTACAATATATATTTTACTTTATGAATTTTATTTATTTTTTAAAATATACACTCATTTCAAATCTGATGACTGCAACACTGATGACTCCAAAAAAAGTTGGGACAGTTAAATGTGCTATTGTTATATAGCACTTTTATCCAAAGCACTTTACACTGTGTCTCATTCACCCATTCACACACACACCAATGGGGTTCAGTGTCTTGCCCAAGGACACTTCGGTATATGGAGTCATCCAGGCCAGGAATCGAACCACCAATCCTACGATTAGTGGACAACCCACTGTACCAACTGCGCCACAGCCGCCACTTAGTTGTGGACAGTTGACGGTTGGGGACAGTTGACGGTTTACCACTGTGTAACATCACCTTTTCTTTTAATAACACATATTAAGTGTTTGGATGCTGAAGACACCAGTTGGTTAAGTTTAGCAAGCAGAATTTTCCCCCATTCATCCATTATCCATTTCTTCAGCCTTGGCCTTTACGCACCGAAATTTGATTGGATTCCTTGAATCTTTTAATTATATTATGCATTGTAAAAGGTGAAATGCCCAAAATCCTACAGATTTGTTTTTGGGGAATGTTGTTCTCAAAGTGTTCTCAAAGTGATTATTCACTGACACATCTGTTGGCAGATCGGCGAGCCTCAACCTATCCTTGAAGACTAGGCCTTTTTTGGAGGCTCCTTATGTACTACGATTAGACGATTGCCTCACCTGTTTCACATCACCTTCTTATTTCAACTTGTCACATCGCTATTAGTCCTAAATTGCTCCTGTCACAACTTTTTTTAGAAGGTGTTGCATTCATCAATTTCAAAATAAATGTTTATCTTAAAAAAACTATGCAGTTGATTAGGTAAAACATCACATACCCTGTCTTTACAAGTCAAAGTACATTTACACATCACTCCTCTTTGTTTTTATTAGCATTTTCCACACTGTCCAAAATTTTTCAGAATTGGTGTTGTAAGATTGAAAGAGAAACTTGTAAATTCTAATCTCAAGAATATTAACAGCTTAAATATTAACTGAAAATAATATTAATAATTGTGATTTATATGCATGAAAGGGTGAAATATAAATGTCTGTGATGAATTTTTTCCTGAACACCAACAACATATTAATGCCACAGAGTCAAAACGTAATTTTGTTAAGGACATTAAGCTGTAAATGGGTGAGTTAAATAAGAAAAAAGGTCCAGCTTTTGAAGGATTTTGAACAGTAACTATTCTACTCCAGCCAGGCACAATCTCATTGACATTGCTTGACTCCATGATTGCTGAAGCTTTGACAGGAAAAAGGCAAATATTCTTGAGAATACAATATAATGAGAATGACCTCTTGAGTAGACCGTGAGCACCTTAGTTATCTCAGAAATCAGAAATGATCTCATATCTAAATGTACAAAAAAAATTGGATCATCATTAACCTTAAATCTTAGTATGACCTAGTTTGCTGGATAAATTAAATGAACACTTTTAAATAATATAGGTCATTATTGTTTAGCTGGTGGTGTAAATGCGGCCCTTGGACAAATGTCAACTGGACAACAATGTCTCTATTAATGTACACCGATCAGCCATAACATTAAAACCACTGACAAGTATGTGAATAACATGTTCTTTTACAATCATATGGATTGTCAGGGGGGCATGTGCATTGCTTACCTGGGGAAGAGATGGCACCAGGATGCACTATGGGAAGAAGGTAAGCAGACAGAGGCACTGTGATGCTCTGGGCAATGTTCCGCTGGGGAACCTTGGGTCCTGGCATTCATGTGGATGTTACTTTGACACGTACCACCTACCTAAACATTGTTGTAGACCAAGTACATACCTTCATGGGAACAGTATTCTCTAATGGCAGTGGCCTCTTTCAGCAGGATAATGTGCCCTGCCATTTGGGCCTTCAGTACTTACAAGTCATAAACCTTACACAGATGAGATCATGCTAATTATTCAACACTATCTACTGCTCCCTGTTAAATATTTAATCATTTTGGATGAAGTAATCCTTAAACACATTCATCTGGTTCAAATTAGACTCACTATAGCAACATTCATCAAATAACAAAAAAACTAAACAGTCGCTTCGTCCTTTTCTTGTGATCGTGACTGAATGAGAGGCACATTTGTCTACAGCTGGTGAACATGTGGAGTGTGCCATGCCTTGCCCCTTTCTTTTATTGCTCCTGATCACGCCCGCTGATGGGCTTCTCCACTGGGAGAGAACTTGTGGAGTGCTGATATTTCTCTACACCAGATGTGCTGTGGTATGGCAAAGGCTCCTATAGAATGTGCATGGATGTTTTGTTTTGATTTTTTTTCTCCTTTGGTTAGGGGTTGTTGTTTTTTTTAGACAACTGAAAAATAGTCTAAACATTTCTGATTAAAATGAAACAAAACATTATACACTAAACCATTTTTTTCCTAATGGATTTTTTTCATGTTTCCTACAATTATATTGCATACCATCAAACCTTACAAAACAGAAAGTGAGCTATAAAAACTTAATAAAGTGGGTTATATAAACTGAGATGCATTGTGTTGTATAGACAATTGTTTTTTAAGTGAAATTAGTCAAAACTTTCCCACCTGCACTGATTAATTCATTTTCATCTGTCCACATTATCAAACACAATTGAAGTACATGAGTCATTATCTTACTAAAGAGGCCACACCAACCCATTTCAATCCTAATGAAGAATTTGTATTACAGGCCACTGAGCATAACATGCATGCTACTCTCCTGTGACAACATACAAACTCTCTTCAGTAGGAGCTCATTTATACAATAGACTGCATACAAATGGTGAACAGGTTCACCTCTACCCTTGTTTGAGCATGTAGGAGCAACTCTGTTTGATTCTCAAATGCGAGTGAAATTACACAGATAGTTAGTTGTTAGTTGGCTGCAACTTTGAACCTTATCTCCTTCTGCTCAGATAGAAAGCAGGGAGAAAGGAGGTCAGTCATGCTACAGCTCAGATCAGATAATCTCACCTGTTACACCAGACAAGGCTTTTATTATTATTATTATTATTAAATAAAATTAACCTTTGTGAATTACAGGCAGTAAAGGAAAAGTAAACAAGCTGCAGTTTTAGAAACAAATCTAGTGAATCAAGTAATAAAACACAAACTGTATGAGTAAAATGTGTTATTCAAAAATGTCCATAATGGCACATATACTAAACCATACACCAGAAGCAGTGTACTGTAATAGGCAAAGCAATAATACAAGTATATATATAAATAATAACACAAGTGTATATAAATAAGTATATAAATAAAGGCCATATTTCAAATGTCAGGTCATTCTGAAACACATTCCCTAAAATATACTGCCAGGAATTCTTTATATTAAAATACACATAATTTTATCTGAACATGGTTATTCAATCCATTGTTATATTATAGTGTAGATCACTTTTAAAGCATTCTTTCAACTTCACCTTTATATGAACACTGAATGTGGATGGCAAACTGTATTTATCTTTAAAATGCAGGCCAAAACCCTTACCATGTAAGCAATAAGGCACATATTTCCCACACAGTTTGCACTGAAAAAGACAGGCTACTATTTTAGAGTTGCTCCTTTGAATGGGACAAAGTCCAAATTCAGAGGAGTTAGAGAAATTTAAATGTATTTGTCAGAATAATGTTAATGCTTGAAACTATATGAAAACTAACTACTAACTATAAACATGCTGTATTCAGCAGTACAGTCAAATGTCTCAATTTATACCAGTGCACAGTTCAAATGAATCAAAATGATTCCCGACCTTTACAGATTCCCGAAACTGGTTATGGAGAACCTCCTCACCTGTATGTTTTTGTCTTTACCCTACACAAATACACACAATTCCATTCGGGAAGAGCTATCTGATAGATAGACTTCAGGACTTATGAAGCAGTGAATCACCTATCTGCCCAATAAAGGGCGTTACAAGTCACCTATCTACCCAATATTCATTTGCTTGTATGAGCATAAAAAATCCTATCTCTTGGAATATTATATTATTATATTATATTATATTATATTATATTATATTATATTATATTATATTATATTATATTATATTATATTATATTATATTATATTATATAGAAAAGGCTTTCAAAAATGCCAAAAAGAAGTGTCAGTAATAATAATAATAATAATAATAATAATAATAATAATAATAATAATAATAATAATAATACCTTAAATAAGAAAGTACTTAATTTGTTGAAATGTTATATTTTGCTGTAAAATTGCTAGGGGACTTTTAAGGCATTTGAAACCCTACTATAAACTCTGTAAACGAATGATCTACTAAAGAAAGCCAGTAGTAATGGGAATGTCAATCAATCAGACAGTTACCTGTAATCTAAGTTCCAGTCCAACACTTAACACAGAAAAACCATATGCATTATTCATGCAAGCTTTAAGAGTACTTACCTTCTCGCATTGACAAGCTTCTATAAACTGCTGGAGTGATTAATTTTAAAACAGTAGCACAATGTTGCTCTTGTACACGGTGCAGTTCCGCGCACTGTCGCTGGAGGAGGCCATGTCTCCGCTGCGCGCGCGCTCTTATCCTGCCGCCAAGTGCTACGTCATCAGCACGCTACAGGCTGCAACACTCCTTTTAGCTCTGCAATGCTGAAGAGTATTGGATCTGTTTGGTGCTGTAGTCTAATAGTCCAAGTCATTTTCCTCTGTATGCAATATAAGATATTAAAATGTAGTCATAATAAAACAATAACAGTAACAGCAATAGTAATAATAATAATAATAATAATAATAATAATAATAATAATAATAATAATAATAATAATAATAAATGTTTTGTTTATGAAGTACCTTTTCAAAGCTCAAGGTCACTGTACAAGGAGATAATACATAAACACAGCATCATACAGTACATACATACATATACATAGTAAGTAAACAGCAAAACTCTATACAGAGGAGGACTGTTAATATAGTAAAAAATATTAGTTGTGATTTGAATGAGGATATGGTAGAGGTGTCATGGAGAGTTAGTGGAAGAGAATTCCAGAGTTTCTGAGCCACAGCACTGAATGATCTACCAGCCATTGATGAAGAAGAAAACGAGGTACAGTAAGCAGTTTTAAGTCAGATGACCAAAGAGAGCGAGGAGATAAATAGTAGTGATGCAGTTTAGATAAATTATGGGGAGCAAGTCCATGAAGACATTGAAAAGTTTTTATAAGAGAATTTTATACTAAATGCGGACAGAAACAGGTAACAAATGTAAATTACAAGGGGGTAATGTGATATGGGATCAGATTTCTTGACTTGATTGATGACTCTGGCATAATAATAATAATAATAAGAAGAAGAAGAAGAAGAAGAAGAAGAAGAGGAAGAAGAAGAAGAAGAAGAAGAAGAAGAGGAAGAAGAAGAAGAAGAAGAAGAAGAATAGGTAGTAGTAGTGGTGGTGGTGGTGGCAGTGGTATTAGCATTTGTTTGGTGGGGTACCCCAACAGTCCAAGTAATAACCTAGTAAAATTAATTCGTTCATCTTTAGTAACCACTTCATCCTTCTCAAGTTTACTTATGGAACCCAAGAACACTGATGAATAGGATGCCAGCACACATATTCACACATACACACACAGTCACACCCAGGGGCAGAATGAGTGTGTGAATGTGTGTAGAGTGACCAATCCACCTACATGCATACAGTATTTGTCATAATTAAATCTGCAGTGACACTCCAAAAAAGAATAGGTTATAAATACATCATCAACCGTAATCACATCATGTTCAGAAAAAAAGGTTATTCCCACACAGGGTCTTCTTTAAGACTTGGTTTAGTGAGTGTAGGAGTGTAGGTTTCTCAATCACGCAAAAGTGCCGATGTCTAACAAGTCTTCTTTCTTTCTAAACATGTTCAGATGTGGAAAAAAATGTAGAAATGTTAGTCGTGTCCAAAAATTTATTAAAATGCACAAAAAGCAAGTTGATGGTTTTTGGGGGTAATGTTGAACTGCATAGATTCAATGGGCATTTCAAATAAACACAGACCCTAAAGACTAATCTTTCATACTTTGATATAACATAGTATTAATTATAATTTTAAAACTAACAAGGTCTTGACTCATGGTATCATAATAAGTTGTAGCAACTTTATACTGCCCCCTAAAGGTACATGATACAACTCAAACAGTCTGATCCCATGAACTATAAATCAACCAAGAACTGATTTTTATTTAGTTTCAGAAGCAACTAGCTTCTCTACAGTATGCAATCACATTTGACTCTTTAGTCCAGGCTCTGAAGTAAGAGGTTTGCTACAAATTGTGCTGCAGAATAGTGTTTTGCTTCTTGCTATTTTTAGGAGCAGGCATCAATCTGTTGTCTGCATTCTGTGGGAATGCTACATTGATATGTCTGACATGTGGGATTTTTACTGCATTCTTATTCCTTTTTTTTCTTCTTCTTACTTCCACAGTTGTACATGAAGTGTCTAACAATGTATGCACTTTTATTTGGTTCTGAATTTAAACCTTAGCTTTAATTTGAACCAGTTCCTCATCGGGACACTTCATAAAGGATAGTTTTTTAACTGGACTCCTTCTCTATTAGAATGCACAATATACAGTCTGGTCCATAAGTATTTGGACAGGGACACAATTTTAGTATTTCTGCCTCTGTACACCACCACATTGGCTTTGAAATGAAGCAATCAAAATGTGATTGAAGTGTAGACATCAACTTTAATTGTCTTCCATGATCTTCCAGGCCTTTTGGTGTTGATGAATTCACCAGTGCATTCCTTTTTATCAAGAATGTACCAAATTGTTGATTTGGCAACTCCTAACATTTTTGCTGTCTCTCTAATTGGTCTGTTTTATTGGGGGGTTTTTTCAGCCAAATGATGGCCTCTTTCAATTGCATCAACACCTCTTTGGACCGCATATTGAGAGCTCCCATGAGCAGGTACCAAATGCAAATTCAACACTTATGGAATCGACTCCAGACCTTTTATTTCCTTCATTTGTCATGAAATACTGAACAAATAGGCCATGAAATGGCTTCTCAGTCAATTGTCAAATTACTTTTGAGCCTGTGAAAATAGAGGGACTCTGCAAGAAATGGCTATAATTCCTAAACATCTTAATGCAATATTTTGTTAAATCCCTTAAATTAAAGTCGAAAGTCAACACTTCAATCACATATTGATTGCTTCATTTCAAATCCATTGTGGTGGTGTACAGACGAAAAATTACACAAATTGTGTGACTGCCCGAATACTTATGGACCTGACGGTATATGAGTGAGAGAGAGTGTGTGTGTGTGTGTGTGTGAGAGAGAGAGAGAGAGAGAGAGAGAGAGAGAGAGAGAGAGAGAGAGAGAGAAAGAATGGTCCCTCAACTTTGACTGTATTTTGTGCAGTGATTTCACAATTTACCCTGAAGAAGGAGTAAGCAGTAGAAGATGGATGGATGGATTTCACAATTTAAGTTTTCATCATGTCTTTACTGGCCATTTAATTTGAATTATAATGTCCACTAACTGTATTTAATTTGCGATTTGTCTTTGGTATTTATGTTATTGCCAATGTTCCTTTTATCCAAGATGTTGTCTAAGGTTTGCTATTCAAAGTCAGGCATTCCAAGTGAAAGTCCTAGCCTTTGGCCTCTCTTTAGTGCTGCAGGCATTTTGCATGTACTGAATGACTGGCTTTCATGTACCCGTACCAAGGAGCAGGCCATTTGGGACATGTCTACTCTCCTTATGATCTTTACTGAGTTCTGTCTCACAGTGAACTCTGGAGCTCCAAACACTGAAACTTTCCACATAATTCATCCGTATAAGGCTAGACTCACCCTCTCATCCAAATGTGTCACAGACGTTATTATATTTGCCAGTTTGACTCAGCCAGGCTGCTATTTATAGTACTGACTTCTGTCATGGATTATAGAAGAGTAGAATTTTTCAGAAGTACATTATATACATAGTATCTGCAACTGGACCCAAAATGATACAAGATGAAAAGTGTCCTCGTCTCAGTAAAAGGAACCCAGGCTCAATTGCTGGAAACACAGAACTTTTCTAACAAAAGGAGTACGCTCTGGGGCAGTACCTCACTTTGGAAGGATAGTCACCACAGGTGGGGAGCGCTCTGGTGATACTGGAGCACTGGCAGCATGTGGCTCCATGGTGTAAGCTCAGAACATATCAACCAGCTAGAATTGAGTTTGATCCATCGGGTCCTTCAGTTCTCTTTACTGGTTCTGAGATATTGCATGTTAATTTACTCAAATAGTGATGGACAAAGCAGAGCAGCTGAAAGCAGAGCAAATGAGATGGCCTGCAATACCTATTTTCCACTGGTTATTCCTTTCCAAGGTGCTACTCATCCCTTTTTCTCACTGCAACCCTTTTATTCAATCACATAATAAAATACAGACATCTGCCATGTATAATGGCAGTGTATAATGCCATATGTATCTTTTTCAGGAAAATTCTCTGTCCATAATATATTCAATATTATGCAAAGTCTGTGTTGTTTTTAATACTTAGAATTTTTAGACAGCTTTCTCTGAAGCAGCAAAAAAGAAAGCTGTCTAAAACATTGAAAGGTTCTGTTGCACTTTTTTCTCTGTTGCACATTAAATAAATATTTAAGTATTAAAACCAACACAGATACTGCAGTCAGTAATATAATGCTTGGTCGCACAAAAGATATCACACTAGCATAACTGTTCACACAATGCAATTCATACATAAACTTGAGAATTAGAAAAGGCCAGTGGTTAGAAATGGTTCGAATTTGCGGTGGGGTTTACATCTGTACTTTTTCTTATGATTTATGAAATCCAGTAAATTGCAATAAATTGTTCAAATTCATATTTAAATCTATAACTTTCATTAACTTATCCCTGATGAACCTACTGTTGTTCTATTAAATGTGACCTTTCACTCCAACAGTGTCTGTGAAAGACAGTTTAAAACTTTCAATTAAAATCAAAAAGAAACCAAAACTTCTTATTCAGAATGTGTAATATGGCTTTTTGAGAAAGAATTTCATTAATAGCACATCTTGCAGCATGTTTACTCTGGAGCTTGAACACATGTCTGAGAAGCATTCAAGCTCCAGGAACTGTCAATTGGGGTGGATCTCTCTCAGAATTTCCAAGAAGAGAGCATGGCTATAAGTTCAAAAGTATGTAGAATACAGTGAGGGAAAGAAGTATTTGATCCCCTGCTGATTTTGTACGTCTGCCCACTGACAAAGAAATGATCAGTCTATAATTTTAATGGTAGATTTATTTGAATAGTGAGAGACCGAATAACAACAAAAAAATCCAGAAAAATGTATGTCAAAAATGTTTTTTGTTTTTTTTTGCATTTTAATGAGGGAAATAAGTATTTGACCCCCTCTCAATCAGAAAGATCTCTGGCTCCCAGGTGTCTTTTATACAGGTAATGAGCTGAGATTAGGAGCACACTCTTAAAGGGAGTGCTCCTAATCTCAGTTTGTTACCTGTATAAAATACACCTGTCCACAGAAGCAATCAATCAATCAATCAGATTCCAAACTCTCCACCATGGCCAAGACCAAAGAGCTCTCCAAGGATGTCAGGGACAAGATTGTAGACCTACACAAGTCTGTAATGGGCTACAAGACCATTGCCAAGCAGCTTGATGAGAAGGTGACAACAGTTGGTGCGATTATTCGCAAATGGAAGAAATACAAAAGAACTGTCAATCTCCCTCGGCCTGGGGCTCCATGCAAGATCTCACCTCGTGTAGTTGCAATGATCATGAGAACAGTAAGGAATCAGACCAGAACTACACGGGAGGATCTTGTCAATGATCTCTTGGCAGCTGGGACTATAATCACCAAGAAAACAATTGGTAACACACTACGCCGTGAAGGACTGAAATTCTGCAGCGCCCGCAATGTCCCCCTGCTCAAGAAAGCACATATACATGCCCGTCTGAAGTTTGCCAATGAACATCTAAATGATTCAGAGGACAACTGGGTGAAAGTGTTGTGGTCAGATGAGACCAAAAAGGAGCTCTTTGGCATCAACTCAACTCGCCGTGTTTGGAGGAGGAGGAATGCTGCCTATGACCCCAAGAACACCATCCCCACCGTCAAACATGGAGGTGGAAATATTATGCTTTGGGGGTGTTTTTCTGCTAAGGGGACAGGACAACTTCACCACATCAAAGAAACGATGGACGGGGCCATGTACCATCAAATCTTGGGTGAGAACCTCCTTCCCTCAGCCAGGGCATTGAAAATGGGTCGTGTATGGGTATTCCAGCATGACAATGACCCAAAACACACGGCCAAGGCCACAAAGGAGTGGCTCAAGAAGAAGCATATTAAGGTCCTGGAGTGGCCTAGCCAGTCTCCAGACCTTAATCCCTTAGAAAATCTGTGGAGGGAGCTGAAGGTTCGAGTTGCCAAATGTCAGCCTCAATACCTTAATGACTTGGAGAAGATCTGCAAAGAGGAATGGGACAAAATCTCTCCTGAGATGTGTGCAAACCTGGTGGCCAACTACAAGAAACGTCTGACCTCTGTGATTGCCAACAAGGGTTTTGCCACCAAGTACTAAGTCATGTTTTGCAGAGGGGTCAAATACTTATTTGGTAAATGTTTTATTTGGTACTTATTTCCCTCATTAAAACGCAAATCAATTTATAACATTTTTGACATGCATTTTTTTGGATTTTTTTGTCGTTATTCTGTCTCTCACTGTTCAAATAAATTTACCATTAAAATTATAGACTGATCATTTCTTTGTCAGTGGGCAAACGTACAAAATCAGCAGGGGATTAAATACTTTTTTCCCTCACTGTATATAATACCTTAAAGAATGTGGGCAGACACTGAAGCCACTGTGCAGAGATTTAGCCAATGGGAGTTTCAGTTACTGCAGTCCTAGAAAATGTTTGTTTCACGATCACCTGCACCATCTGATTTTTTTCTATCATAACTGATTACAGTCAAAGCACCATCCAACACAAAGAAAAGGGTCCAGTTCAAACTCTGCAAGAATGTAGAATTTTCTCTTATATTCCCTTAGCAGTTATCGCTGTTTTTCTTTCTTTTTTTAATTATATCTTTATCACTATTCAATAAGCATCATGCAACATGGGATTAATTCTAACAAGTAACAAAGAAGCGGCACACTCAAGCAACTCATTTTAAGTTTTTATTCTCATCAAACTGATATCTATTTCCACTTCTGGGTTATGCTTTGAATTAATGTCAAACATTTCCAAGAGATTGTCTTTGTTATGGAAATAATCGATTTCAGTGTATGCTTGAAATGGATGTCCTATTTTGCACACATTATAACAATACCTAATAAAACTTTGATTTGCTGGCAGTTTCTCTCAATAATTGGGATATCTTTAGCATCTGGGTCACTGGATTTTGTGTACGACTGGGCAAATGGGATATTGTTATGTTGGCTATGCACCTGAGGCTATACCCCTGCAACTAAACTACAGCAGACATCATCATCAATCTTTGTCAGTTTATTGCTGATATAATTATAAGTATTATTGGTATAGGATGTTTTTAAAATGTAAATTTATTGATGCAAATTAGGCTTTGCCTTATTGAATATGTCTACTTAAAACCAAAAAATGTGACTGTCACAACTGTGTTAATATAGCAAGATATAATATAGCAAGTTTATCTCAAGACAAAAATCTTTACAGTTGGATGGGGTTAGTCTCAGTCTAAAATCTCAATCCATAAGGTATCTGATACATATTTTAAACCTTTCTTGCCAAAAGCTTCAAAATCTAGAAAATTGCTAATCTCATTGGCTGTTTCAGATACATATACTTTCATTGAGGTTTACTGATAATTAATTATTTCGTCAGAGAAAGCATGGTCATCTCTTAAAAGACAATTTAGAAACATTTGGTGCCTAAATTGTAGCTTTATTGAAAGAATTACTAAATGCATTGTGACCTTTTTTTTTTGGTTGCATAAATGTTTATTGACTGTCCCACCAACTATCCTTAGACTTCTATTAAATGTGAAATTAAATAAAACATTGAAACTATTATCAGGGAATTGGTAGCCCAGTGGTTAAGATGTTGAACTAATGATTGGAAGGCTGTGAGTTCAAATCCCAGCATGTCCAAGCTGATCTAGTAGGTCTTTGAGCGAGGGCCCTGAGGCCCCAGGGCCATTAATCCTCAACTGCTCAGTTGTATAAATTAGATAAGCTTATTTTTAAAAGTTGCTCTGGATAACGGTATCTGCCAAACACATTAAAATGTAAATTATCTCTTCATAACAGATGCAACCAGTTACAGTACATCTGGGGACAGTGTGGATTAGTCATGGCCTCCAAATCTCCACCTAGAGCCAACAGAGCTTTTGTGCTTATTGTAAACCACATTTTTCAGAATCATGAACTAGCTTCCAATAGGTAAACAAACACCCTGACTCAATAAACTTTTCAGAGGAAAATAGTCACTGACAAAAAAAAAGTCACTACATTGTGTCTTTAAAAGCTATTCAAGCTTGACACTTGTCTCTGAGGACTCTGTTGGTCAGCTGCATTGCCAATTAAATGGCCTTTTCCTGTGCAGAGGCTACTTTAATTGAAGCGTCCAATCAAAAGCGAGAAGTCTGGTTTGAAGAACCCACATGAGGTAAACATGCACATAGTGAATGCAACATGAAAAATCTCTATGAACTCCTCTGTGTCCTGATCATTTTCTGGTTTCTTGCCGCCTTGCATCCTGGACTGGATCAGAAACTTTTCACAGAACCACTAGTTGTTTTTAGCCAATAAAGTCAATATGTAGAAAATGCTATAGTCTGATTATCTACTGATAGGTGACCAGCTTTTAGCTTTTCTTTGTAAGGACACACATTGCAGTAATACTGAATATACCAAATGATTGTATAACATTAGTAATTTTTTGTGAATAAAATTGATGAAGACACATTTAATGTATATTATCTCTTGCATGTTCTTGTTTATGTTGTATTTACAAATTGAAAAAAACTTTAGTGCCCAAATATAATGACTGCTGGCACATTTGGTACTGAAATTTTTGTGCTATGAGTATCATGATCTTGCTTATAAATCATGCTTACTTATTTAAAGTTTAAAATTTGAAAATGTAAATGTAAACTGGTACATGTGATCCAAATGCTTAACCGAGAGCTGCAAACCGATCATATACAAATCCCTAATTGTGACCTTCGAATATGGAGTCAAGAACACTGGCCAGACCACCAAACCACTGCCTTTTTCTAAAAGGCAACGCCAGTGAAGCTCACTGACCAGCAGAGAGCAGTAGTGCCACATGTAGTTCAGTGAAAATGTGATGGAAAGGCTCTGGCTCCTTCTAGTGGTTTTGATATAATATGTTTGTTTAAGCCCCACGGTTTAGGAGCACTTCACCAAAATATAAATGATAGAGTGATGAGTGAATTATTACAATTAGCTAATTATAATAGTCATAATAGATCGATGAAATAGAAACCATCCAGATGTCCACGCTCATTTTCCTTATAGTACCAGGTCCAAAATACAAATCTCACATCTTTAAATATTGATATCTACAAACACACACTTGTGCAAATCTTGGTTATGACTGCCAGATCTGTTTTGCTCATTTTTCTCTCTATCTACAGTTCTTGAAATTATGTGACACCAATCTTTTAATCTTTTATTCTATGCATAGAAGAGGAAAAATCAACACATGTATCCATCAATCAAAAGAGCACACAGTAAGCACCAGGGGGTTTGGGTCTGACGCATTCACATACAGTATGTCAAGACATTGTAGGGGAATGTACAGTTAAAGACCCAAGGACCAGATAGGATGAATGAAGTGATGCAATCAATTGAAAATTTTACTGAAGAATAGTTTGCAGTTTCACCAAATAGAAGTCAGCTTCACACTCAGCAAGGAGTTTGTAGGCCGCTCTGCGTACACTCTCATTATAGCATCAATTATACTCTCACAAAAATCACTAAGCTGGTCATCATGTCAGGTTGCATGATTCTGATTGGTTAAGGCATAGATAAACTTAGAACATTTCCACATATGGTCTGTGAATCAGAAGAATATCACCATTGATTATCTGTTGTCTCATCATATGGTCAGTTCACCTCCCCTGTGTGCCAGTTGTTCACCTCTGAACATCCTGTGGCAAAAGAATGCTCACACACACACACACACACAGAGAGAGAGAGAGAGAGAGAGAGAGAGAGAGAGAGAGAGAGAGAGAGATAGAGATACACAGCTTTTTCAAGGTTGGATTTGGTCGAGCTATAGCTCTGACCAGAAAACTTTCCCAAAAGATATTAATTAGATATACTTTCTTTCAGTAAGAAGTTCAGACAATATTCATCATTATTCTCTAGTGATAGAAGATGAAAAGTAAAGTAAATGCTTTAACTAAAAATAGTCAGTAGGCACAGGCCTGACTGACCCCTAATGGCCTGGGCTGTCAGGGTCAGTTAGAAGAAGAAGTAAATTTCTTCTTAGAAGAAATATTTAGTTTTTTAACAGGTGTTAGGTGCTTTTCTCACATGTATTAGTAAATCCCATAAATTTGAAGAAGCCATTCAAATCATTTGAGATTTTGAAAGATAAGTGTTGATTAATAATTCATTACAAATCACTCAACGGATATATATCGAAGAGGCAGAGGATCCACCCTTCAACATGGTTTGTATAAAGATATAAAAGTACTGTTAGTTGTCATAGGAACGACATGTTATATAAGTATGCTATATTAATGGCAGGATTTGTTATAGATGTGAAATTAAATGAAAGACATTGTATATCACTGCTGGCTATATACTGTAGCCTTCATTGCTAGTCAGCTTGAAAAGCTAATCAGTATCTGCTAGATGAATTGAATAGGTAGCTAGAAACCTAGCTAATATTAGCTAGTATAGTTCCCAGTTGCGGTCCTGCAGACACTGTCTACTTCTAATAGGGTACAAATACAACCTCTCAAAGGAAGACATCCAACCTAAACCCCTTCCCTCAATATTGTGGTCTAGTTAAGGTTACTGACTTCTGATGAATCAATTCTACATCACATCTTTACTAGAGTCTTTTAGCAATCCTGCTTTTCCACCATATTCATGAGTATTTTCCTGCTTTGAAATACGTTCAAACTGAAACAAAGTATTCTATCAGTTCGCCACATTTGCTTTAATGCTCTTTAGTTAGTCATTTGAGATTTTCCTTTGCCAAATGGAGACAGTCCTCACAACACTGTCTGCATGCCAAAACAGGTTCAAATTATGTTACTGTGATTCATGAATACTGTGCACCAAGTAATGTACAGTACAGATGAAGATGTTGCTTTGATTGTAACATTTAATTGTGATCAATCTTCTTTCTTTCTTTTCTTTTTTTTTTTTTTTTACAAATGTCAGTCTGCTGTTGCTCCTGATGAATAACAAGAATAACATTCTTAGTTAAACAACTTTTTAAAATCTTAAATTAACTTTATAAATACAGAATTACTTATAGGCCCTGAACACGCTCTTCAACACAGAATACAGGCAATTCGTACTGAAGCGTGGCTGCAGATAATTGCTCGCAAATGTGGTATATATAAACCAGAAATACATACTGCTTGTGTAATAGTATAAAAACACCATGTTATATATTGCTGCCCCACATTAGGTTGTTCCCTGTGAGCCCCTACATATTTTTAAGGTACATTACACAATCTCTTCACAATACGTATTTGATGTACATTATGTTCTTTTAATGAGTGAAGGTTAACTACTATATGATAAACACTACTCTACCATGCAGTCCACTCTGCAGTAATATTCATTATAGCAGTCCATTTCAAATATGATATTTGCTCTTTTCAATGAAATGAAAGTACCATTATAGGTTTCATTTTAAACAATTAAAATAATATGTAAATAACAATATCAGTGATTTAAATATCACTAAATGGAGGCAGCTAAACATATCCAGAGCATTTATTTTTATAGAGAATATATGGATATGTGAATATACATTAATATACAAGTTGTCCTATGTCCTTCTCTAATTCCAACCCCTGACTAAAAAAAGGAAAGTGCAGATTATCCATGCATTCATCCATTTTCTGCACTGCTTATCCTACACAGAGCTGTAGAGCCTATCCCAGGGAACTCAGGGCGCGAGGCAGGGGACACCCTAGACAGGGTGCCAGTCCATCGCAGGGTACAATCACACACACAGTCACTCCCATTCCCACACTATGGACAATTTGGAAATGCTACTCAGCCTACAATGCATGTCTTTGAACTGGGGAAGGAAACAAGAGTAGACACAGGAAACCCCGAAAGCACGGGGAGAACATGCATACTCCATGCACACAGGGCAGAGGCAAGAATTGAACTCCCAACCCCGGAGGTGTGAGGCAAACATGCTAACCTCCAGCAATATGTGGACATTATTGATGCATCAGAATAGTATGTATGGTAGTAATGATCGACTTTAATTATAGTGTTTACTGACATTCTTCCAGATACTTTGGAAGTAAAATGCACTGCAGGAAACATCAGCACATGATGAGCTAGCAAGCTAACAGCTAATAAACTAGATTGATCACTTGTAGACATGGATGGGATTTCTGTATGGTTAAAGTTACATTATTTCAGTTTTTGTGATCTATATAACTGTAGCCAAACATATTGGAGTAACATTCAGAATTTTGCATTATCTATGTTCTCCACCTAACTAGATCACTACAGATGTTTTGTAATGATTGTTTTCTTTAATAATAATTTCCAGACTGTATTGTGATATATTCAAGCTATTGAGCTTTTATGATGTGTAACAGCATGGGCTATGTGTTTTACTCCTTTGAGTTTGATTCACACACTGTGTGTGTGTGTGTGCTTCTCGATGCAGAAGTGTGACAGAAGTGTTTAATATGCAGACCTGCTGACAGCAGCCTGCTATTTGCTGAGTATGGAAACCGTTATGGACTGTCCATATAACAGAATGTCATTTGAATATTCACACCAATATCTCTTCTCACATTGAATGAGCTGCCTGGCACTTATATTATAAAAAAAAATAAAAAAATCTGTGCATTTAAAAGGAAAGCTAGACAATAAAAAGGCTGAATTAACAACTTTACAATGGTGTACTACACATATTATGGAAGGCCTAATGTAAATACCAATGTTCATTTGTTTTATGTAATGATATATAAATAAACAAAATGGGGGAAATCCTATATCCATTTTTCATTAATATACGGTGTGAATTTTATTTATTTATTTCTTCCTGTTTTGTCCTGGATTTTATTTTTTTCAGTTAAAACCAAATGACTACATTTACTGTGATTTACTATTAACTCAAGTTGCAATTATTTATGTATTACAGTAAGATACATTATGTACAGTATTTACAGTAACTACAGTAATGCATTTTACAGTTATAGCTTACAAGTTACAGCTTATCATTTTACAGAACTCTACTGGCATTGCCAGTTTTTCTGTATTTTTACTGCACCAGTTTAATAATAAATGTACCATTTTATTGTGTCTTTCATTTTTTATTTATGCAATTTAGAGTTTTTATTTCATATGGATATACTCACATTGTGCAGCAGTTAACAGTTTTTTCCCCCTTGTCTGGAGCAAAGTCAGAATGATTAAAAAAAATTATAATAAATAATAATAATAATCTTTATTTAAAACAAAAAAAAACATGTATTGGTGAAGCCACTGTAAAGCACGTTCAAAGAAATTCTTTATTGGAAAAAAATATATAAGATAAATAGAAACCCCCCCAAATGATCACTGATGTTAATCTTAATATTAAATTTAGACCTAGTCACAGTATTAATTACACTGAAAAAAAACCATACTGAATTTACTTAATTAATTCAAATGTGTATATCAGGTCCACATAAATTAATTGACATACATTAACACAATTTGTTTTGTTGAATCCAATGCAACTTTATTCTGTATTTTCGAAATGAAACCCTACAGTTCAGTTCCGTCACCAGAGCACAGGATCGAACCCTGGTAACTGCTGCTGTGAGGCAGCAACAGCAGCACTTTGTTATCATTGCACACATGACTTAATCAGGTTAATTGAATACTATAGTTATTTCTTCAGCACCTACGTCCTTGCAAGATTTTATAATGTAATCGGATCACATTAATACTATGTGAACTGATAATGCTCACTCTACATAATTTAAACTTGTAAATAAAACCTTTAATTATCTTTAGTATAAGCAATGTAATCACATTTTGATGAGAACTAAATATTTAGAAGAAAAAAGGTACATAATATGATCAGATCGGCCACATTCCCTTTTTTTCTGTGTAGCTGCATTAATAATTATGTCAGTAGATTGGATGTCCTCACAAGGAACATTTGCATCTTGCATATTTACCAGTTTTAACTTGCCAGCTTGAATAGTCAAATCTTCATTTAACAATTTGCCCTCCTGTTCATCTGTACAATAAAAATGGAGAGTAAATGTATAGGGATGTATATAAGAACTTAGCATAGCACTGTAGATTTGAGTCAACATAAACTCTGTGTATTTTGGGAGCCTGAACATGTTCTACACTGGATGCACACACAGCTCACTCCTGATTAACCATGTCTGAGCATCAATTTAACAAGTGAAGTTGATGCTGCCACACATCTTCTTCCTTCCATCCACCCTTCCATCCAATTGCTATGACAACCAGAATATCACTCTGCCTTTGATTGTCAGTTTTATGCGGTCTTAGAAAAACCCCTGATGAAACATGCACAGAAATTCAGAATCTTTGGTAAATACTAATAAGAAGGCTGTGGAAAAATTGCCTTTTGATCTTTTGTTTGAAAAATTCACAAAAAATACTCTGCTCTGATGGATATCAAACAATTCTAAAAAAAATACAGGTTTCTCAAAAAAAAAGATATATATATATTTGTATTTGTTAAATATAGATGTGAATTGTGTATTGGCACCCCTATGAGAAAAATATATTTGAAGTATATTCCCATTAATATATATATATATATATATATATATATATATATATATATATATATATATATATATATATATATATATATATATATATATATATAAATTGTATACCTGGGTAACTAGGAACAGGAAACTGACCATAACCTCCTCTTTCACAGGGGTATAAATATGAGGTAACACATAGGCCAAATTCCAATATCAAATTACAATGTGCAACACTTAAAAAGCAACAGTCTGTTGTCTTTCTCTTTTTTCCTTTGAAATGAAAATGTATTAAAATTGAGGATGAAGTACTTTTGAATTACAATTTCAGTGTGTTGTGATGAAATTATGGGTCTGGTCTTGTATGAGTTTTATCCTTCATGTTGTGTGCTAGCCTAATCCTGCCTATTACGGCTGTTATATGAAAATTTACCTAAGAAATCCCTTTTGGGTGATAAATAAGTGTCAAGTTAAATTTTCGGATTGTTCTCGGCCCGCCTATGGTGATCTTTTAGCCAATGTGCCCCCTACCCCAAATTATTTCCCCACACCTGCACTAAGCCATCTACCTGTATTTGCCAATTTCCTTTCACTAGATTACATCTTTTCACACTGCTGCTCATGCTACACGTAACAGCTGAACATACTCAAAGTGAAAACGTTAACTGACCTCTTCACTCTGATGGACTTTCAAAAGAATAATCTTCCCATGTAGAAAGCAGGGCCAAGTTTGTGCTCTTAAACATGATTGGGATTTGTACTTGTGAATGTTTTTCTGTTGCAGCAATTGAAAATCCTTTTAAATATTTTTTAATGAAATTTACTAATTTTTTTTCCATCTTGTGGAGATCCATTACAATGTCTTTGGCTACAGTCCATTGTATAAGGAAAAGTTGTTCCATGTAGAGCAGGGCACCTTGTCAGATTCTCCTTACATCCCATATGCAACTAACCCTACCTGTGATACCTCCACCACACATTTACCAGCTCAAGTCAGTCAAACCCAAATAAAGATCAAGTGTGCTGAATATAGATCCTGCCATTGTGTATGTCTGTAAATCTTCACTAAACAGTGGAACTGTAGGTCATTGATCACATTATAGGGCGTATAAGCAATATGCCATTCCATGTATTCTTGTTCTTATAGTGTCACTTGTCATCATCATTTTCTTTTTTTTAATGTCTACAGAGAACTGCTTGAGGTATTCTCTGGCCATCTCAATAGCAGCAACAAAAAAAATCCTCAGATCCTCTGTGATGATGTGGCCCCTTTTGCACTTTTTTTGTAAGATGGTAGAATTATGTGCTCATATCCTGCTGTTTACTTTGAAAGAACACAGCAGAATTGTCGTTCTAGCTTGAGTGTCTCTAAATGTGTAATTCTGATCACTTATATGTATTTTATCATCACTTAGGTCACTACATTTTTCCACCACAGGATGGAAAAAATAGGCTTCTAGACTTTTGACTAATATGCTGATAAAAAAAGGCCTATTTACAATTATTATAGTACAGTATAGTATACTATTATTCTAGTTATTGTGTTTTTTTTAACTTAACCACATTGATCATATGAACAAGTATAAGAAAAGATCCTCTGTGTTTCAAAGATAAAATGTTTTATTTTTGCCATCCCCTTAATATTATTTTCTGTTTTAATGCAGATTGTTTTGGATTTTTGAGGAACCAAGTGTAACAGCACAACCAATGGTCAGAAGAAAAATACACAGAACAGCAGGAAGTTTGAGACTGGGGCTGATTTCTTTAACACAGACTGAAGATTCATGCAGCCTACCAGTGACAGTTGTGTACGGTGATTACACAGACTGAAACAGCACTTACATTTGATCTTCATTTGGGCTGAAATTTTTGATCCTGTGGCACTGACACAATAATAAAGCAGTTGAGGTCATTTGTATGAAAAGATACCATAGTTAAGGTTAGGGTTAGGGCAGGTTCTTATGACTTATGTATGAAAATTTAACCAAATCCAATCACATTACCCTCACCCATTTTAATTTGTATGAATTTCTCACAAGACCATGCAATTTTTTTTAATCCAAGTTTGATTGGATTACTCATTCTACAAATGAAATTAGATTTACCTGTTGAATTGACACCCCATACTCAAAGGTGTCCTAACTAGGAAATTAAAGAATTCTAGAAACACTACACCGGACCCAATCCTGTTCATATATCAATAACCATGTGTTAAACCATTGTTTATGGGCTTGCCCCTTTTCCCCTCGTAGCAAGATCTGAGATTGGATTTCCATTTCCTTTAATAGGATATTTAGTCACAGTTCACTTTCCACACAATCAGTGAAGCGTCAGCTCAGGAGTTTAATATCCTGCCTCGCAGTACAGACTCGCCGACTCAGCAGGACCAGCTTCTATAAGGGCTGTCACTTTGCCTCTACAGAGAGAAAGAAGAATTATATAAGACAGACATTTCGAAACCTTTGACAAATTCTGGTTGTGGGAAAAAATACAGCAAGAAAAGGATGACTGTTACATTATTTGATTACAATTTGTTGGAGAAAATGGTTTTACATCCCCATATGCCTCAGTAGTATTGAAATATTCAGTCATAAATAATCTTGTGTGGAATCTCCAGCACTCTTAGGTCAAATTACAGTTAGTTTCTACAGTGGTCATGGCAGGTTTTTGTTGCTCCTTGTTTTCCCTAAATCCTGCCTTACCTCTATTCTGTCCATTCCCCCTGGTCATTGTTAGTGCAGAGTGTTCTCACATGTGTCATCCCAGTGTGTGTATACAAAGTATATCCTTTGTTAGCTGTAAGTTTGTAAGCTATGGTCATGTATTCATACTGTAATCCTGAGACATGTTTTTGTTTACTGTGTCTAGGTTTTAAAGCTAGTTTCTCTATGACTTTAACCACTTTTAACACACCCACTCACATACTGTATATAGAGAATGAGAAAGAATCTCTGTATATGTGCATGGTGTACAAATATCTATATGTTTCTGGACAAAATCCAATTTCCTTCATGTTTATTAGAAATACATTTTCACTACAAATATTAATTATGTAGCATAAAATCTGTCCAGTTTCCCAGTCCCTGCTTATGAAAAGCATCCTCACAAGATGATGCTACCACCACCAACCATGCTTCACTGTGCTTCACACATTCAGTGGTGTTCTCAGAGTGATAAACAGTGTTGGGATTCTGGAAAACAGCCAATAACTTACCTTTTGTCTCTTTTTTTGTCAACCCGTTTCATGCAGAAGCTTCACTCAGGAGGCTTTTCTTAAAGTTTCTTAAGTAGTTGCTGTCTGCTTTTTATATATTCATTCATTAATCTTCAGTAACCAGTCTACCTGGTCCAGGGTGCGTCTGAAGATTAAGTCGGAAACACTGGGCATGAGACGGGAACATAACCCGATTGGGATGCCTCTCCATCGCAGGGCACCACACACACACACATACATTCACACACTCATTCACACCTATATAAAGACAGTATAATGTAGCCAATCTGCCTACTGAGGAGGCGGAGGAAACTGGAGAACCTGGAGGAAATCAGTGCAGACTGGGGAGAACATGAAAAACTCCAAACAGTAGCTATGGCTCAGGATTGAACCAGGGACCTGGAAATCTATGTGATTACAAGAATGACATATGTCAAAAGTCTTCTTATTCTAGGAAATCCATGTAGTCTTTTTTTATCATTGTAGTTTGTTTTCTTTTAGATTGCCATTAATAATGGTTTGATTGTTGTTTTATAAATTCCTTGAAGTTCTTTTTATAAACCTTTTTTTTATTATTAAAGTTTATGAGAACTATATAGACAGTGACGCCCTTGGAGTTCTCTGCACTAAACTTGATGTGATGAGGTTACATCACCTCTCTCACAATACAAAAAAAAAAAATTAAACTGACTTACAGTAAACAGATACCATGGGAACCAGCTCCAACAGAGTATGCTTTGTCTCAGGTTACATATTCTTGCTCTGAAGAAAAACAACAGATTAATCATGTTAATAATTCACTGGGCATTACTTTTTAAATACAGGGATATTCACAAGTCAATATTTGCAAGTCCAAGTCAAGTCTCAATCTTTAGTACATTTAGGCCAGTGGTGCCGCTCTGGGTTACTGATCAAAAGGTCGGGGATTCCAACATGGACAAGGTGCCATGTTGAAACCCTATCTGCTCCAAGGGCACAGTATTATGCCTGACCCTGCGCTCTGATCCCAACTTCTTAATAAGCTGGGATACAGTACGTGAAAAAAAGAATTTCCCTGTGCTGTAACTATATGTGCTATTTGGCTTCTTCATCTTCACAATCTAAATGTTGGGTGTAAGTGGTTTAATGTGCATGAGTAAAACACTGCTATATTCTTATGCTATTTTCACTGTATGTGACCATTAAAGCTTAATAGCAAAAATGCATTGGACACATCCATCCATCCATCCATCCAACCTTCTTCTACCGCTTACTCCTTCTTCAGGGTGGCGGGGAACCTGGAGAATATCCCAGGAAGCATCGAGCACAAGGCAGGGTACACCCTGGACCCTGTGCCAGTCCATCGCAGGGCACAATCACATACACACCTGGACACATACAGTACTGTGCAAATTTTTTAGGCACCCTACTTCTCTTAGTACAAACTTTCTTATAGATTTTTTAATTTTATGACTTCTACATTATCGAGTCAGTACAAAAAACATTTTAGATTCCCCAACATTAGTTTTCTAGCACAAAATTAAATGTTACAGAAAGATGTTTGTATGTCAGTAGAGAAAGCAGTATATTAAGTGATAAGAAACCACTTTTCAGACAAAAAAAAAACGTTGGGGAACCCTGTTCCCTGAGAAGGGAACGAGACATTTAGCATTTAGCATAACAGTATGGGAAGCGCCTTGCGCGTGTGACCGGTATCTGAAGCTTGTGTAAAATCATGCCTCTACTTATAGGCCTGCCATGATCTGGTGATGTGGCAATTAAGCGCGTCGCATGATATATATATGGCACCTGTGAACCCCGATGCCAGCCTCTATTATCTGAAGCAAAGACGCAATTCACAGGCCTGCCCTGGTATGACAATGCTATGCAACATCTCGTTCCCTTCTCAGGGAACAGGGTTACATACGTAACCCCGACGTTCCCTTTCAAAGGGAACTTCGACGTTGCATTTAGCATAACAGTATGGAAACGGGAATACCCACTCCATCATACCGAGGGTACGGCCTGTCCAAAAATACCCAAGCCCGAGGGTCACTGCAAGACACTCGAGCCCGGGGTGGAATGAACATCCAGGCTGTAATAACGAATGAACGTGTGTGGCGTAGACCACCCTGCGGCCGCACACACATCGTGCAAGGACACCCCTTTTGACAAAGCCTTCGAGGAGGCGACCGCCCTAGTGGGATGAGCTCTTATGCCTAGAGGCGTGGCGAGACCGCGCGCCTCGTAAGCGATAGAGATTGCTTCCACTATCCAAGTAGAGATGCGCTGTTTTGACACAGCGTCACCTCTACTGTCGCCACCAAAGCAGACCAGCAGCTGCTCTGACTTACGCCAGTGGCCGGAGCGGTGGACGTAAGTGCAGAGGGCCCTTACCGGACACAGCAGGTGCAACCTCTCCTGTTCCGGTGTGAGGAACAGAGGAGGGCAGAAAGCCTGTAACACCACAGGGTGGGCAGCCGATGTAGGCACTTTAGGAATATAATCCGGCCTAAGATACAGGAAGGCCTTGGCCAGTCCGGGGGCGAAGTCAAGGCAGGGGGGGGCAACCGAGAGAGCTTGTAGAGCCCCCACTCACTTGAGAGATGTCAGGGCCAGTAGAAGAGCTACCTTTAGAGTCAGAAGCTTCTTCGAGGCTGACTCTAAGGGCTCAAATGGGGCTCCTGACAGACCTTCCAAGACCACAAAAGGTCCCAAGAAGCTACTCGCGGCCTGCAGATGGGCCTCAACCGTCTGACACCGCGCATGAACCTCGAAGTTAGAGGATGCTGCCCCACAGAGGCTCCATTAACAGGGGCATGGCTGGCCGAAATGGCGGCCACATAAACCCAGATTGTAGAAGGAGCCAACCCTGCTGAAAAACGTTCTTGCAGAAACACCAGGACTGTAGCCACTGCGCAGTATACTGGGTCTAACTGACATTCCTCACACCACAAGACAAAAAGCCGCCACTTGAGCACATACAATTTCCTTGTGGATGGCGCTCTAGCGTTTAATATGGTCTCTACAACCTCAGTTGTGAGACCAGAATCTATGAGCTGGTGCCCCTCAGGGGCCAGACCCACAGTTTCCATAGTTCTGGCCGAGGCTGATAGATCAGCCCTCCAGCTTGAGACAGTAGGTCCCTGCAGATGGGAATCTCCCAAGGAGTGCCGTCGAGCAGGGACATTATCTCCGAGAACCAAATTCGAGCTGGCCAAAAAGGTGCTACTAGCAGCAGACGTAGACGGTCTTGGCGAACTCTCGCTAGAACTTGTGGGAGCAGAGCAATCGGGGGGAAAGCATATAGACGTGACCTCAGCCACGTGTGCACCATGGCGTCCAGTCCCAATGGGGCAGGAGGAGTGAGGACAAACCACAGCGGGCAGTGTGTTGTGTCCTCGGAAGCAAACACATCCACTTCCGCTCGTCCGAACCTCTACCATATGGACTCCACCACTTGTGGATGGAGCCTCCACCCCCCGGGCCTCAGCCCCTGCCTCGACAGGATGTCTGCCCCTACATTCCGACTGCCCGGAATGTACATTGCACTCACTGACAAGAACTTCCCCTCCGCCCAGAGGAGGATTAGTTGCGCCTGCCTGAACAGGGGACGTGAACGTAACCCTCCCTGCTGGTTGATATACGAGACCACAGCTGTGTTGTCTGACACAACTAGCACACTGTGACCTCTCAACTGAGGGAGAAAGAATTTCAGTGCTAGGAATACGGCCCGCATCTCTAGGCGATTTATATGCCATTTCAGGTGAGGGCCGCTCCAAAGACCGTGAGCTGGACAGCCATTTAAGACTGCGCCCCAGCCTGTGAGGGACACGTCTGTCATTACCGTCTTGTGGTAAGGGGATGCCCTTAGAGTGTGACCCGAGGCTAGGAACTGCGGGCACCTCCAAACACTCAGAGCACGTAGGCATCGCCACGTGACTCTGATTACTCTCAGCGGTTTCATCCTCGGATGAAACCCCCGACTTTTCAGCCACCACTGAAACGGTCTCATGTGCAATAGGCCCAACGGTATGACGTTGCCATAAGGCCCAACAGCCTCTCGTAAAAGTTGGAGGGGATGACCAGACCCCGCTTTATCTTGCTCAAAGTTGATAGGATCGATTGTACGCGTGTTGGGGATAGAAACGCCCTCATCGTAGTCCCATATGACACCTAGAAAAGTTGTCCTCTGCACTGGGGAAAGCATACTTTTCTTGAGGTTCAACCTGAGCCCCAAGCTCCTCATGTGGGCGAGAACAACATCTCGATGTTGAACTGCCTGTTCCCTGGATCGTGCCAGAATTAACCAGTCGTCCAAGTAGTTTAGTACACGGATGCCCTGGAGTCGCAAGGGAGCCAGAGCAGCATCCATGCACTTTGTGAAGGTGCGAGGGAATAAAGCCAGCCCGAAAGGAAGAACCCGAAATTGGTATGTGTTTTCTCCAAACGCAAACCTCAGGAACTTCCTGTGACTGGGCAATATTCCTATGTGGAAATATGCGTCTTTCAGATCTATCGTCACAAACCAGTCCTCGGACTAAATCTGTGGCACGATAAGTTTGAGCGCCAGCATCTTGAACCTGTATGTCCGAAGAGTACGGTTCAGATGACGCAGATCCAAAATTGGCCGCATACTCCCATCTTTTTTGCGGACCAGGAAATAACGGCTGTAAAAACCTCCCACCCTTAGAGAATGGGGTACACGTTCTATGGCCCCTTTGTCCAAAAGGGAACTTATTTCCTTTGCTAACGTTGGGCTCTGCTCTGTGCTGACAAATGTCGTGAGCACACCACTGAACCGGGGGGGTCGAGCTCTGAACTGGACCGGGGGGGTCGAGCTCTGAACTGGGAAAGCATCAGATTTCCTGTGACAGCTCACTGACCAGAGAAAGCTGGAAATGTGGGACGGCCTCAGGGGACATATCAGGGGACATGAGGCGGCCAGGACATCCAGCCCCCAGTGCTACTGTAGGGCCTGCCCTGGCCGCCTCATGTCCCCTGATATGTCCCTCCGTGACCCATCAGGACCGTTCCTTCCGTGCCTGCCTTGCCTTTATGATCATTCTCAGATCAGGCCTCTTAGCAGGCTGTGGCTGTGGCCGACCGGTCACCCTGGCTTTCTGCGGGGGAGGCGGGCCGCCACACTCGTCTTCTGCATCTCCCTCGCGCCAACACTGGCCCGGGCTCCACTCATGGAGGCCCGTGCGAACTCGACACGACGGGGAAGGAACCGGCTGTAAGCCGCCGTTTGCTGTCTTGCGTCGCGAAACCTGGTGGAGATGGCATTGACTGTGCCACCAAACAGGCCGGAAGTCTCAACAGGGGCGTTCAGCAGGGAGACCCTATCTTTGTCCCCATCCCTGACAGGTTGAGCCATAGGTGCCTCTCCGCCACAACCAGGCTACCCATTGAACGGCCGATATGACGAGCTGTTTGCTTGGTCGCCCAAAGAGATAAATCTGTGGCGTGGCACAGCTCTGCCACTGCCTCTGGCCCAATTCCCTCACCAGTATCCAGCTCACTCAGCAGGTCTGCCTGGTAGGCCTGCAACACTGCCATTTTATGCAGGGACCCACATGCAAGACCCGCCGCCACATAGGCTTTGCCCACCAACCCCGAAGTGACTTTACATGGTTTAGACGGTAAGGTTGGCCTCCCTAAATTACCCGCCGTATATGGAGAGAGGTGGCTCGCAAGCGCCTCCTCCACCTTTGGCATCACCGACAGTCGCGGCGCACCTACACCGATGGCTGAGTAATCAGACTTTGGCGGGGGTTATAAACACGGCTAGTGTAAGGTTTTCTCCAGAAGCGTGAAATCTCATCATGCACTTCTGGGAAAAAGGGGAGTTTCCTGTAGTGTGAGGGAGCTTTGTGTTTATTTTCACTGGAGAGGAAGCGCTCATCCAGCCTGCTACGAGCCACTTCCTCTTCCCCAGGCCAGTCTAGATTCAACTTCTGGACCGCGAGGCTCTGAAACCCAACTCCCATCAAGTGAGAAGAGAGCGAGCCGAGAGCGTAGTTGCCTAATCGTGAAACGTTCACAATGCTGACAGTCAGACCCCACGAGGGCTGCTGTAGCATGCGCTACGCCCAAACACTTCACGCAGAAAGTGTGTCCGTCTCCTCCCGTGATGAAACGGGGGCAAGGCGTAACACACTCTCTGAACTTTCCCTCGCTCATTCTTTTGCTCTTTCCTTTACTTTTCTTAAAAGGGGATAGAAAAGTTGAGAGATTTTGAGAAACACTGAGGAGAAATGACGCGTTTCTTTTCTTTTCCACAAACCACAGACATGCAGTCTCGCTGAAGATAATAAGGCTGGTGGCGTGGTTCACAGGTGCCATATATATCATGCGACGCGCTTAATTGCCACGTCACCTGATCATGGCAGGCCTATAAGTAGAGGCATGATTGTACACACGCTTCAGATACCGGTCACGCGCGCAAGGCGCTTCCCATACTGTTATGCTAAATGGAACGTCGAAGTTCCCTTTGAAAGGGAACAATGAATGAAGGCTGCTGGATTTTGCTGCAAATATAAGAAGCAAGTGCAACAGTCAAGGTCTCTAGAAGGACCGTGTCTGGTTCTACAAGATGCTCAGTAAAACTTACAGCTCATTTCCTTACAAAACTGCACTAATTGTACTGGAGACTATTTTTATTTATTTATTTATTTTTGTCAGAGTAAATATTGACTTTGTTTCATTTGCTACTGTTTACTGCTCTTTATGGATTTTTTTTTAATGTAGAAACATTTAATTTCATTATTTTGAAGGTATCTTTGCTCTACAGCATTTCTTTGCATGTGCCTAAATCTTTTCAAAACATTTCATAACAATAAATGCTGATGTCCTTTAGTTTCATGCTGCATTTATTGCCTATAGCACTTAAATCATATCCATCTCACTGAAGGTTTTTATAACTAAGCCCTATAATAAAGGCTCATTAATTGACAAGCAGATGTGTTTCTACAACTAAAACATCCAGAGCTGGTAGGGAGGTTAGTTTTACAGTTTACAACAACCCTTTTACAGCATTTGAATCCAGAACCCAATTTGTTTAGGACAAACCTATGTTTTTAGCCAATATCTTATAGTTCCACATATCAGTAGATCCCATGGATGTCCATCTGAATCCAGGCCCAAGAGAAAGCAGTGGTTTCTTACGCCAAACCCCTTCCAATTGACAGCAAGGGCTAACCACAGCAGGTTTCCAAGTTTCCAAGTCTTTGACACAGATTGCTGAATAGTGAGTCATAGTGAAAGCACTGCATTGAACACAACAATGCATCAGGAGCATCCAAGAAGTTGATGTCATTAAGACCCTCTCAAATGCTCACATTTCCACCCACAATCCCTTGATCACTTCGGCGCCATAGGTCAACATCAACAACATGTAGGGGGTGTAGGGCAGAAAAGTAAAGTTGTTAATGCTTTCATACAGATTGAAAGTCTTCTGTCTAGATTCCAATTCAATTAGCAAGTCAGTCAAGTTCAATCTGAGTCAAGTCACGAGTCAATCAACAAAAAACTCAAGAGCAACTTGAATCCAAGTCGCAAACATGAATCTCCATCTTAACTGCATTTTAAAACCCTGTATCACTTTAAGCACGCTGCTTTAATTCTGTAGTAGTTGGACCTGAATAAGAAATGAGAAATTTTCAGAATTAAAATATTTCACCTGATCTACTGTGTGTGTTTCGCTTGTGTATTTTTAGACATGCTCACTGTGGAGGAACTAAGCAAGTTATTACCATCCATGTTGACTGAATTTGTACATAATTTAATTATATTCCAAATCCAATAAAGCTGATCTGTTTAATCAAGTAGTCTGATTATCTAAGAGACTCGGCTGAACTATATACAGGTACAGTGTTAACTGAGCTGCTTGGTTGTGTACTTGGCTTGAATTCTGTCTCATTTGTCAGTTGCTTTGGATAAAAGAATCTGCCAAACCAAAAATATGTTATCTGATATGCTTTACATAATGGTACATTTTCAGACAAGTGTGGGAAGGATGCAGTGTAGGAAGGATAAGGTATATGCCATCTAATAGCAAAATTACATTCACATTGACTACCCAGGCTGTTTTTCCTGCTGGTGCTGATCAAAATGTTTGTGTCTCCATAGCGAGAACATACATTAAGCATCACTCATTGTAATGTTGCCATGTTTTAGTCTAACCAAGTAGTGACGTCTTAAATACAGTTGGTTGTATATTATTTGAGTTAAATAATTATTGTGATATCAGCTAAAATGAATAAAAATCCAAATTTCATCATCTTGGATGTTTGGTTGGCTGTGCTGTTTAAGATTTTAGATGCAGGATAAGGTAGTTTTTAAATGCAGAACAGACAAGTGAACTTTAATAAAGAATTTCAATCAATTCATAATATTTACTGATAATTTTTACTGTAATATAATATCCCAATTTGGTGGGGAAAAAATTTAACTTTCTAGACTGGAAATCTTGATTAATCCAATCAAGGAAGCAGCTCAACACTTCAACTCAATAGCCATCATATTGGATGACTTCATATTCTGAATGCAGAAACAGGATATGTCAATCTGAGCTTCATGGCTATAGTCACATGTCATAACATAGGACAAATTGGATTCCCCCCGTCTGTCTTCAAAGGTTTGTGGCAAAGAAAATGGAGAGTTCTTAAGAATTTAAGAACACATCCCCATTAAATTATCACCCAGTTCACTGTATAATACAAGCTCTTTATGGCCTTATTATTAATGAAGCATGGAGTTAACTAAAATTCCTGTGCCACAAACAGGTATATACTCCATAAATACAAAACCATATAATACAGTCTATAAATACATAATCCTAAATTTGTTTAAGGCTTTTAGGATTATTTCCTATTATTCTTTCTATTGGTGCTCACATGTTTTTACAATGTTTTCTTGTGATTTTCATTATAGGAGACAACTGTGTAATTGGCTTAAACAGCAACTGCATACAAGGACCCTTGCAAACTAAATATCTATTATGCAGACAAACAGACAGACAGATGCAGGTGCAGGTTTATAATTTTTTATTTTTTTTTAAGTAAAACCATTCATTCAAAAACCAACAAAAGGGCTAGAGAATACTCCAAAAAGAGAGTCATGCTAAGGGTCAAGACATCAGAAAATATGCATAAAATACACTTATGCTAATTGGAAAATGATAAGCAGACTAAGGTCAAAACAAAGAGGCAGATGGATAGGGAATTAAGGTTTGAAATTTTCGCAGGTGCGATGCTGGAGCAAGACTTTGCAAAAGTCTTGTGTACAGGTGAGTCCAATCAGTAATCTGGAGATTGAAAAAACAGTAATAGGTGTTGCATACTACCCTACTACACAAAAAAGCAGGCAAAAATCAGTATGCCAGAGGGATAGTATGTCCGAATTCTCAGTAGGTGATAAATACCCATATGGCATACTGCTTCCGGCAAGATTTTGCAACCAATGGACACCACGCGAGTCAATAAGCCCATAATGTAACCAGACTGATGCTGCTGAGCTCAGATTTTTTTTTTAAATTGCAGAAGACTAATACTTTTTAAGTATTAAACTTTGGATAAACATGACTTGATTAACAATACCAGAATAAATTGTTAACTTGTTGAAGTTTTAAACAAAAAAACGGTTGTCACAGCGTTTGAAACCTTTTTTGTGATCTCCATCATTCTTTAGCCGGCCAAGCTAATGGCAATGAATTTACCTCAACCCGTCAACAGTGTCCACATTAAATTGCTAAAACCGTTAACTTTCGTGATGTGCATTTTGCTCTTAGTGCAGTTGCTTTAAATTGGTGGTCCCTATAAAATTTTTTGTTCATGATGATGTCGAAGGGCACATGACAATGCCAACATGACTACTGTAGTTTGTCTGGGATTGTATTCAGACTATACACACATACTGATTATTATGTACTGTTTCAACAGCTTTGTAGTAAATACTGCATCAAATGCAGTACATGCTGTCACAGTACGCCTTGGTCTTGTGTCTGTGGAAAATGTCGATTGTAGTTTGCAACTCCAGGAGTTTATTGAGGTCCTTTCCTGGGTTTGCCCATGGGACACAGGGCTGGTTAATCAGGACATAGGCCATTTGGTGTCCAGGATATCTCATCCCAGAAGTGTATCTCAGAGCCGTAGGCCACCCAGTCAGTGGAGTACTGGAGTTGCCCTTGGTAGCAGTGAGAGTCAAAAATGAAACTTACAGAGAATGGTAGTGCTAACTCATTATCCACTGGGAGCTTTCATTGGGGTTTGGTTCATCCAGCAGACCTGGAATGACAGGATTAAGAAGTGAGACATAGAAGCTTGAGTATAAGTGGTATAGACATGGTGTAGCAGTTTATACAATTCTTCATTGATTAGCTGAATGACCTGAAATGGTCTGATGTAATGAAGCATTTTTCTACCACTCATGAAAAGTCATTTATTGAAAACATACATAGTGTTCTGGTTCATAGACAGAAGACTTCAAATGTTGATTGTCAGGAAATTTCTTTTATCATTTGTCTGTATGCCTCCTCCCATGCTCCGTCACACATTTGGAACCACACATTGACTGTTTGCGCATTGGTGGGACTAGCGTTCCAGGCAAAAAAAGGATTTCTGGCAACTAAGTATATGTTTTGGGTATAAATGTGAGGAGGAAACTATCCTCACATAATGTTGATCCTGTAGCATGGATTCCCATCAGTATTTGTTGGAAACTAGTTGGTCAGCCTTTGTAACACCTGGTTGACTTGTAGCTACGGAGATAAGCGATTAGTGTGGTGATCGTGAAGTGTCTGGTCAGTTTCACAGATACTGGCATAGGTGAAACATGTCTCTGGCAAAATTGTAAAATGATTTTCTTTTATTCTTCCTTGGGAGTGACATGAGAGGTGTATGGATGGTGCGGAAGTAGTGGTGAACATTGCAGGTCATATACATTTTGACACTCTTTTGTCTAATAATACTGTACATCCCAGAAATGTTGTCCTAGATGAGTCTTTGAAATGCCTTTTTAAAAATTATACTAGAGAGTTTGATGATGATATCAATGTAGGTGATCACAAATTTTACCAGCATATCTTTAAGGAGATAACTGATGCATGCTTTAAAAACTAAGCGGGCAGAGAGCAGTCCATATGGCATTACCAAATATTGATACTGTTCTGAGGTTGTTCCAGAGGCCATGTTCTACTCAACACCTTCTCTTATCTGACTTAGGGGTTGAATCATTTTGATTGCAACTCTATATGCACTGCACTGAGTTTGCTGAAAATGTTTTCAGCTGTTCAAGGCCAAGACTTCACAAAGTCTGTTAGTTTATCCAGGTTATTTATGAGAGCGTGGGTGATTGTGAACATGTGAGTACAAACACTGGAGATTAAAAATGGGACTAGGTGTTTGTTCTTGTGACTGATGATTATAATGATAACGAGTCTTTACTGGTCACATATACAGCTGAGCACAGTGAAATTATTTTCTTCACATTCTTCAGGAAGCTGTGGTCAGAGCACAGGGTCAGCCATGACGCAGCGCCCCTGGAGCAGAGAGGGTTGAGGGCCTTGCTCAGGGGCTCAACAGTGGCAGCTTGGCAGTGCTAGGGCTTGAACCCCCGACCTTCTGATCAGTAACCCAGAGCCTTAATCACTAAGCCACCACTGCCCCTTGTTATGTTATGTTGCAAGATATGTGGGCTATGGATCATAGGAATGTAGTCTTTATAATATTCTCATTTTAACTGTTTATTCAAGTCTGTCACTTTGTTACAAGAATAATGCAATTCTTTATGGTGCATACTCAAATAAATGCCTGGGCCATAGGTGACCCATTGCCTGCCTGTAGAAATTATATAATTTAAATAATCAAGTGATTGTTTAAATAATCAGGAATGAAGTCTTGGACATGGGCTGACATTTTTAAGTATGTTCGCATGACACAAATACATAGCTGCTCATTCAGACACTTTTTAGCATGTGAAGCAGGCTATTGTGGTCATTTTAATCCATAGGGGCCATAATTTCCTCAGTAATGGTTTAGTTGATTCTTTGGTTTGCCAACTGCTTAAACCCACCTCCATATCAACACATTGTTTGGAAAGGTTGCAAGAAAAAAAGCCCTTCCTGAGTGCAACCCACAAAATTTATCTCCTGAACAATCAATGGAGTTACAAGTGAAATCACATGTTGTGGTCAGATGCATCCGAATAAAAGCTGGTCTATGAGCTCTTGTGAGCATTGATTACACTGATAATGACCCAACCCACATGCACAAATGACTGCTAAAAAACATCAATGACCAATTTGAAGTGGCCATTTAGGTCTATGGATTTAAACCCTATTGACAACATGTGGTCTGAATGGATGAGGGATGCCCACACATGCTGATCTAGCAATATAAAGGATCTTTAAATATGTTGTATGGAAGAGTGGTCCACGATCATTCTACAAGTGTAAATGGTCAGCACTTATATGGTAAATGGTCTGCACTTATATAGGGCTATTATCCAAAGTGCTTTACCCATTCACACACTCACACACCCATGGTAGCAGAGATGCCATGCAAGATGCTAACTTGCCATCGGGAGCAACTTGGGGTTCAGTGTCTTGCCCAAGGAGACTTTGGCATGTGGATTCACGTGGGCCGGGAATCAAACCGCCAACCCTACGATTAGTGGACAACCCACTCTACCACCTGAGCGGGTGGTAGATATTAGGCTAATTATTCAGAAGTGTACAGTAAAATTCTGGTTATTTATTGGTGTCATTGAGGTCCAAGTTGACACTGTTTATAGGCCTTCACGCTTTTTAGTTTTTGAGGTTTGTATTAAACCCTGCATAAGATAACCGGTATAGAAAATGGATGGATGGATGAATAATAATAATAGTAATAATAATAATGGACCACCTTGGGGGGCTGTGGATGGGGGTCCCTGGGCCTCACTTACAGAACCAGTGTTCTATATGTATATAAACTGAGCTAGGGTTACTGTCTGTGTGGAGTTGTATTTCTTTTTCCTTTTGCTTCAACAGGCAGACAGGTATGCTGAACCCACAAGCTCTTGTGCTAACTTTATCGTAATATTAGTAGCATTTTATATGCTTATCGCTGGTAGTAGAGCGAATAGTAAAAAAGTAAGTAAAGTACTAAGTACTAGCTACTGAAGATATGCGAGTAACCTTGTTATATTATCCATCCATCCATCTTCAACCGCTTATTCCTGCTTCAGGAACCTGAAGCAGGAACCTGGAGCCTATCCCAGGAAGCATCGGGCACAAGGCGGGGTACACCCTGGACAGGGTGCCAGTCCATCGCAGGGCACAATCACAAACACACTCACACACTACATGTAAGGCATGATAGCAAACAGACAGAGACTGCCAAGCTGCCAATCAACCTACCATGCATGTCTTTGGACTGGGGGAGGAAACCAGCGTAAACCCCCGCAACACGGGGAGAACACGCAAACTCCGCACACACATGGCCCCGGCAGGAATCGAAGCCCGGACCCTGGAGGTGTGAGGCAAACAGACAGAGACCAGGGGTGTTAGCTGGACTGTTAATCATCCAGGGCTGAGCCCAGATTCTTCTCCATACATTTTTTTCCACCTAGTAGCCTAAGTTTTGTTTTATGGAAGCTGAGGTAACTCAGCTGTCAATGTATGACATGATCAGAAAAAGTATGATTTATCTTAACACTTGCTTCAGGTGTTGTCACTGTTTATAGGACTACCAGACTGTGAAAATATAAAATTTTCTAACTAGGCTAGTTTGGTGTCGCTAGCCAAGGGGAGGCACAGCTATGCTCTCGTTGTATGGGTTTAGCTGCTACAGTGCCTTGAAAAAAACATTATCTTTCATGATGCTCTGCTCATATCATGTTCAAGAAAACTGGAACTCATATAGACATTTACACACCTTGTTTTCCTGCTCAGCATCAGCTAGCGTGTGGCAGAATTGGGAGACTGTCAGCCAATAAGACACAAGTGTTTCCACGTAAATTCCTGTAAACCCTGTCTGATTGGTCTCGCATCCGTTCAATGAAGATATAAAATTACAACAACGCCGTCTTCTTTTACTGAGGTTCAGTTATGTAGAAACAATCCGTTCCAAGTGGAGAATTATTCGGGACTAAAGAAAAAATATTTGGGGCTACACATCCTAATGACCAGGCCAGGTTACACCTCTGACAGAGACTGCAGAAAATTAAAGAAAAACTGAAGAAGGAGGCAGCAAACGGGACAGCTTGAAACTTTGAGACTAAAAGCCAGTTCAACAAGCCGTGCTGCAGTTTTATGGAAATCAGAGTGCTGCTTCCAAATTTAAATTTAATTGTGAAATGAATAGTTTTACTGACTTACAGTGGGTGTGTCACTACATTTGTGGATGGTAATTCTGTAGTTTGGGTTGGTTTTTTTCATGTTTACATTTTCTTTTAAATATTGTTTGGATTCATCTCTCCACTAAAAGTCATTTTGTTGTAATTATTTCTAGAAATGTAAAAAATAAAATACCATTAGCATATATTAGTAGTGTCATTCTCATATTCATTATTGTGACCACACACAGTTTGTTTACAATGTCTACCAGGGTGATAAGAATGTGTGGTTATATTAAAGTTAGTAAAGTAGTTATAAGTAGTAAAGTAATAAAATTAGCTCTTCGGTGATATAGCCCACTGGCACCCTGTCCAGGGTGTACCCCGGCTTGTGCCCGATGCTCCCTGGGATAGGCTCCAGGTTCCCCTCAACCCTGAAAAGGAGTAAGCGGTAGAAGATGGATGGATGGATGGTGATATAGCCCTTTTTTTGGGTACATTTGAGCCCCTGCTCCTGAGGATCTCTCCGCACGGCCCTGTTCCCCTGGTTTCTCCAGATTCCTCCAACCTCCCAAGAACATACCAGTATACTGGATTGGATTCGCTATGCTAAATTACCCCCAGTGAATGTGTGTATCCCACTTTGCACCCTGTGTTCTGGGAATAACCTCTGGATCCATTGCAACCCTGACCAAGTAGTTATTAAAGATGATTCACTTATATATTCACTTTTTTTCCCCCATACATGCTTAAATAGTGGCAGTAGTTCAGGAGTTGACTGTTTACCGTTGTCTTGAAAGAAGGTAAGTAGGCCTGCACTGAATTTTTTGCCATTCAGTACTTTGACACTGGGAAGCTATTTACACTTCAGTGCACTCTGGAGTGTGTGTGTGTGTGTGTGTGTGTGTGTGTGTGTGTGTGTGTGTGTGTGTGTGTGTGTGTGTGTGTGTGTGCGTGCACTGATTTAAGAGGCGTGGGATTGCGGAGGCTGCTCAGCGCGAGCCTGTGGTCAACACTAAAGTCAAATTGCGCATGGAAAATAAGTCTAATCTTTTTGTTCATGTGTGTTGGTTCAGGTTCAGGTCTCCTTTGAGAGAGTTCAGTGTGAAAGCTTGGCACTGTAAGAGAGAGAGAGAGAGAGAGAGAGAGAGAGAGAGAGAGAGAGAGAGAGAGAGTGCGTGCGTGCGCGTGTGTGCGTGCGTGTGTGTGCGCGCGTGTGCGTGTGTGTGCGTGTGTGTGCGCGTGTGCGTCCCGCATTGACAGTAGGCGCTCCGGATACACACCGAGCCTCGACTAGCGCTTTGTGTTGCAGCCAGAAGCCACCATGGACTGAAAGGATCTTTCTTTACGCGCCGACCATAAACACAGATCTGCTATGAAAGCTTCGTGGTGACCGGAAATCCTTTCTGTTTTTGGGCTCAGGTGCCAAAATTAAAGCTAAAGCGAGTAAAGATGAAGCAGCATGGAGTGGGTGTTTTACTGACGCTGTGGCTCTTTATGGAGGTGAGTCGCTTGAAAAGATGTCTTTACATATATGTATATACAGAGAGAGAGAGAGAGAGAGACAGACAGACAGACAGAGAGAGACAGGACAGGAGAGGAGAGGAGTGGAGATCAGTGCGGTTTCTAGAAATGTCTCCAGATGGGAGCCGGTTAGATGTTTGAGACACTTTTCGGTCCGGCTTTTGAAGATCATGAATGCAAATGTTTCACATTTCGGAAATCCTTTGTGTTTCCGCTTAGTGTCAGAAGTCATAATAACACACACACACACACATACACACACACACACACACACACACACACACACACACACACACACACACACACACACACACACACACACACACACACACACACAGACACACAGAGATTACATTCTTACCTTTATTATTGTTTATCAACAACACAACCGTATTAATCTAGCATTATAGTATTGGTCATATTAATGAGACATCTCCAGCATGTTGGCTTAATGGTAGGATATTATTTCAACCTTACTTGAAGGGTATGATTCAGATCAGGATGTGTAGTACACTTTCAGAAAAAGAGTACAAAACTGTACCTTTTCTTATCACTGGAGTGCTACCTTTATCAATGTACCTTGTAAATGTAAACATAATGTAAACTTTAACCCTGATGTAAGGTACACAATTGTCTGCAAATTAGCAATTAGAGGAAAGTGGTACGTATCTTTTTGTAAAAATGTATTATTATTATTATTTTTTTTAAATAAGATATGTATATAGGTAAGATATGTACA
Source organism: Ameiurus melas (assembly GCA_012411365.1). Lineage (NCBI taxonomy): Eukaryota > Metazoa > Chordata > Actinopteri > Siluriformes > Ictaluridae > Ameiurus > Ameiurus melas. The sequence goes on from CM022757.1 coordinate 16,003,158, forward strand.
GTTGTGCCCAGAAGTTGGCATACCCCTTGCAGAATCTGAAAAATGTTAATACTGTTAACAAAATAAGAGAGATCATAAAAACCATGTTGTTCTTTTTATATAGTACTGTCCTGATTAAGCTAGTTCACATAACAGATGTTTAGATATAGTCCACAAGACACAATAATAGCTGAATTTATAAAAATTACCCAATTCAAAAGTTTACATTCGCTTGATTGTTAATACTGTGTGTTGTTACCTCGAGGATCCATGATTGTGTTTATGTTTTGTGATAGTTGAGACATGAGTCACTTGTTAGTCCTGAGCAGTTAAACTGCCCACTGTTCTTCAGAAAAATCCAGGTCCTGCACATAATTTCTTTTACAGCATCTTCTGCATGTTTGACCCCTTTATAACAGTGGCAATTTGATTTTAAGATCAATGTTTTCACACTGAGGATGACTGAGGGACTCGTACACAGCTATTACAAAAGGTGCAAACATTCACCGATGCTCAAGAAGGTAACACGATACATTAAGAGCCAGGGGGATCCTAAACTTTTGAACAGAAGGATCGGTGTAAATTGTTATTATTTTGTTTAAAGATCATCTTTTTTTCATTTAGTACTTACCTTCAGACCCTAATTAAGATATTTACATATCTCCCAAAAGACAAAATTAACAATTTTATATATATATATATATATATATATATATATATATATAGTTGCAATCAAAATTATTCAACCCCCATTGCAAATCAGGTTTATTGTCAACATTTACAGACTTTCAACTGTTTGCAATGAACAAATCAAACAAAAAGCAATTGAAATTGAAGCAATTGAATGCTTCAAGTGGTTTCTACAAATTCAACTGAAAATGCGACATAATAATTTCTCCCGTCTCAAAATTATTCAAAACCCTTCATGTCCAGCATCTTCAGTACTCAGTAGAGCACCGTTTTGCTGTTATGACCTACTGTAAACGAGATACATAGCTTCTGGCAGCGTCCCTGAGGAATCTTATCTTGTTCCTCATGAGCAATGGCCTCCAGTTCAGTAATATTCTTGGGTTTGCGTGCTGCAACCACCTTCTTCAAATCCCACCGAAGATTTTCTATGGGGTTCAAGTCAGGTGACTATGTTGGGCCTGTGGAATCTTCTAGGACTTCTTCTGCAACCAAGCCTTGGTGGAATTTGAGGTATGCCTGAGATCATTGTCCTGTTGGAAGGTCCAATGATGCCCAAACTTCAGCTTCCTCACAGACAGCATGACATTTTTTATATACAGTATCTCACAAAAGTGAGTACACCCCTCACATTTTTGTAAATATTTGATTATATCTTTTCATGTGACAACACTGAAGAAATGACACTTTGCTACAATGTAAAGTAGTGAGTGTACAGCTTGTGTAACAGTGTAAATTTTCTGTCCCCTCAAAATAACTCAACACACAGCCATTAATGTCTAAACCGCTGTAAACAAAAGTGAGTACACCCCTAAGTGAAAATGTCCAAATTGGGCCCAATTAGCCATTCTCCCTCCCTGGTATCATGTGACTTGTTAGTGTTACAAGGTCTCGGGTGTGAATGGGGAGCAGGTGTGTTAAATTTGGTGTCATCGTTCTCACACTCCCTCATGCTGGTCACTGGAAGTTCAACATGGCACCTCATGGCAAAGAACTCTCTGAGGATCTGAAAAAAAGAATTGTTGCTCTACATAAAGATGCTATAGGCTATAAGAAGATTGCCAAGACCCTGACACTGAGCTGCAGCATGGTGGCCAAGACCATACAGCGGTTTAACAGGACAGGTTCCACTCAGAACAGGCCTCGCCATGGTCGACCAAAGAAGTTGACTGCACATGCTCAGAGTCCTATCCAGAGGCTGTCTTTGGGAAATAGATGTATGAGAGCTGCCAGCATTGCTGCAGTGGTTGAAGGGATGGGGGGTCAGTCTGTCAGTGCTCAGACCATATGCCGCACACTGCATCAAATTAGTCTGCATGGCTGTCGTCCCAGAAGGAAGCCTCTTCTAAAGATGATGCACAAGAAAGCCCGCAAACAGTTTGCTGAAGACAAGCAGACTAAGGACAGGGATTACTGGAACAATGCCCTGTGGTCTGATGAGACCAAGATACATTTATTTGGTTCAGATGGTGTCAAGTATGTGTGGCAGCAACCAGGTGAGGAGTACAAAGACAAGTGTGTCTTGCCTACAGTCAACCATGGTGGTAGGACTGTCATGGTCTGGGGCTGCATGAGTGCTGCTAGCACTGAAGAGCTACAGTTCATTGAGGGAACCATGAATGCCAACATGTACTGTGACATACTGAAACAGAGCATGACCAGTATGTAGTATTCCAGCATGATAATGACCCCAAACACACCTCCAAGATGACCCGTGCCTTGCTAAAGAAGCTGAGGGTGAAGGTATTGGACTGGCCAAGCATGTCTCCAGACTTAAACCCTATTGAGCATCTATGGGGCATCCTCAAATGGAAGGTGGAGGAGCTCAAGGTCTCTAACATCCACCAGCTACCTGATGTCGTCATGGAGAAGAGGACTCCAGTGGCAACCTGTGAAGCTCTGGTGAACTCCATGCCCAAGAGGGTTAAGGCAGTGCTGGAAAATAATGGTGGCCACACAAAATATTGACACTTTGGGCCCAATTTTGAAAGTTTTCACTCAGGGGTGTACTCACTTTTGTTGCCAGCAGTTTAGACATATATATATATATATATATATATATATATATATATATATATATATATATATATATATATATATATATACAGTAATGTCTTCATAACTACTGCATTTCAGCTTTGCTTAAATAGCTTAGATGCTTAAACAGATCTAAAGGTCACATAGTGGTGCAGAAAAGGTTAATCCAAAATACAGGATGAACTACTCTTTTTTTTTTTTTTTTAAAAAGGAGTTGCTGTGGAGTGCTTACGTGGCGGTTATATTTAATTGTCTCCAAAAGTAGAGCACATTGCTGCATTTTACTTGTATGAGCCATCTTGTTTGCTTCTGAAACATCACAAACTGTGAACATCTGCATTTCACATTCCTGTGAATTCATTAATCATTTTCGCACAGTCACACAATGACTCCCAGAACAACAACAACAAAAACCCTCACACATAATTAGTAAACCTGTACACTTGCAGAGAAGCTCTCAGGACGGAGAAAGGAAGCATAAAGCCAGTATGTGCTTGGCCATTCTAGCTGTTAGAGTTCAAGTAAAACATACTCATTGTGGTTATTGGAGGTCAAAATGGCATGTAAACATATGACGTTCTTCTCAGTACACAATGTAAATCAATATTAGACAATGCATGAGAGCTTTTATTGCAGTCTCTAGCAGAGCTATTGGTTCAGATCTGAGGAAAGATGCTCTGCATGTTGATCTGAAAATCATGTTTAAAAATAGATTAATAGATAGCAATGAATGCACCATTAGTAATATGCTAACTATACAGTTCTAGCATATGTACTGATGGTATTGAGCTAACCTGCAGGTTTTATTGTCATTGTGTTAATAGTAATGGGAGTATTTACGCTTATAGTATCCGTCCACTTTAATAGGAACACATATTAAACACTTGCTTATTTATGCAGTTATCCAATTAGCTAATCAAGTGGCAGCAGTACAATACATAAAATCATACAGATACAGATACAAGAGCTTCAGTTAATGTTCACATTAGAATGGGGAAAAAGTGTGATCTCTGTGACTTTAACCTTGGCATGGGTGCCGCTACCAGAAGGGCTGGTTTGAGTATTTCAGATACTGCTGATCTCTTGGGATTTTCACGCACAACAGTCTGTAGAGTTTACACATAATGGTATGAAAAACAAAAAACACCATGTGTATGGAGGATCTGCAAGATGAAACACCTTGTTGATGAGAGAGATCAGAGTAGAATGACCAAACTCCTCTAAGCTGACAGGAAGTCTATAGTAACTCAAATAATCATTATTTACAACCATGGTGAGCAGAGAGGCTCGCAGGATGCACAACACATTCCACCCACAGAACTGTCTCTTACTCAGGTTTTTTTTTTTACACCATTCGGTGTAACCTCTAGAGACGGTTGTGTGTGAAAACCCCAGAAGATCAGCAGTTTTTGAAATACTCAGACCAGCCCATGTGGCACCAACATCCATGCCACAGTTAAAGTAATAGAGTTCACAATTTTCCCGATTCTAATATTTGAGGTGAGGATTAAGTGAAGCTGTTGACCTGTATCTGCATGACTTTATGCATTATGCTGCTTCCACATGATTGGCTGATTGGATCACTGCATAAATGAGCAGGTGTACAGGTTTTCCTATTAAAGTGGATGGTGGGTGTATGTATCTGTTTATTTATCTAGTACCTATTTATGTGTGTCTACAGTTTAATAGCTACCAATTATAGAAAAAGATAAACCTCAAATTTTTAAATATTGGCCTAGTTTTGGAACTGCTTATTTTCAGGGATGTTTTGAAGAGAGATTTGTAAAAACGCATGCTGGCAGTCTTATTTTACAAAAGTAATTTGCATAATTTGAGGTTTTCCATGAGCAAAATTCCCTTGTGTCTTGCCTTCCAATATGAGCAATATTAGCTTAGATTAGCCTAGACATTCTGTCTTTTTGTGAGCGAGATAAGCTTTACTGAATCATATTACCTAGCGAGCTGTCACGTCTGTCTAAAGCATAATACTATAATGTCACTGTTCATATTGGTGTGAAGGTGTTGCATGGAGATCTGATTTCTGCTGAGGGAAAGGTTACTGCACCCTTCTCGTAAAAATAATAACACCAAATAACAAAGTTATGAATTTACCCTTCTGAAATGGCCTGCTGTAATATTTGCAGTGGAGCCAGTTTATTGTCTTTCCTTTCAGTTTTAAGAGACTTTGGCTTAAAAAAATTTTTAAGGCTGCATGTGTGAAGAATGTGGCTTTCTTTGTCTCTTGAAGGAATTCTTTATTTATTTTTTTTCCAAATAATTCTACAAATGCTGTGGTGTGGAAGAGCTTGTAAAGGATTCATGCTGTCATAAGAGATTTTATATTCATATTAATTTTCAAATCTTTCTATTTTTAAAAAGTCCTGTTTATTTCTATGACATAAACAAAGGGATCTGGTCATGTACAAATTAACAGTGGCTGTTTTTGTACATAAACCACTGTGAATTTCAGGAAGAAATACACAAGAAAAGCATAACATTTCTGTAGTAGAAATTACTGTCTCTGACAGTAATCCTGGCTGTGACTTAACAGATAATTCATGGAACTTGTACGGCAGACGCTCAACATAATCTAAGCTGAATAATAAATAGGTTTTTAAAATTGTGTTGTTAGTTAACAAAGAAAAATTATAATTATTGATGGTGAAGTTTTCTATTAGGGAACGTTTATGTAATGTTTATGGAAAGGGTCACGGGCATCAGTAATTTATTGTTACAGTGAGTTTTCCACTATGGGATTCTTCACCGTAGGCTTTCCAATTTCTTGGTAACACGAGAAGTAATGTCTGTTATCTTATTAACTTCAAGAAAGAGAAAAACGAGGTTGGGGAGGGAACGGCTGTTTATGCTGTAGATCAGTGGTCTCAACCCTGTTCCTGGAGACTTTAGCTCCAACCATAATCGTGCCCACTTGACCATCTAGTCATTGCCTTAAGAAGTTATACATCAACTAAAACAGGTGTGTTAGATGAAATCTGCAGGAAGGTAGATCTCAAGGAAGAGGGTTGGTGACCATTGCTGTAGATGCTGTAATGTAAGTGATAACAAGAACTTTCATGGATGTTCCACAACATTAATGTAACAATAAGCAGTTAAAAAGCTCGACATGTCATTCTTAATGAAGTAAAAAAAAATCATTGGCAAATTTTTGTGGTATAAGAGGAATAGCCCATGTGCTAATCCACTTCTATCTGATATCACACTGATTCCTATAAAAGCACGATCCATTGTGTTTTGATCCATCTAAAATGTCCTGTTTAGTTGATTTTGCAACACTAAAGTATATGTTTTTTTTCAGAATTTAAATTTCTGTGAGAAGATGCATTGGTAATGGAACTAATGTAATATAGCACTGAGGCTGATTATTTATTTATTTATTTATTTACTTACTTACTTACTTACTTACTTACTTACTTATTTATGAGATGTCTTTTTGGGCTTGTTTTATTGGTCTTATTTATTATTGAGCATGATATGGGCACTTGCTCTGTCTGATCTGTAAGTGTATATTTATAAAGGCAAAGGTATTATCCTAATGTTTTTGGCTCATGCTCAGTTTACTCTACTGTAGCTTCCTTCCCAGATCAACTCTCATTCTCAGTGCTCAACTGTCTTTGCTTTGTATTTGGATTAACATATGCAGGTCAAAAAAAAAAAAGCTTGGGAGATCCATTTTGACTGCTATTACCTGAATAAATATTATACTCCAACCTTTAATCAGCAAACAATAGAGCATTTAAGGCTAGTATATGCCAATATTGGTCTGTTAATACAAAGTCTTTCGTAATGTGTTTGAAGATGATGGTGTAATGTGTTTGCCTGTGTGTGTGTCCTGTGAGATAGAGCTTAGTGCATTTCTCAAGTTGACCTTCTTGTATGTTTATATATCGCTACTGTCGCACAGGCATTGTTTAGTTCAGTCAGCCATGAAATAAGAAGTGTGGAGACATTGTATACGCGCTCTCCTGTTTCAGTGCTGTAATAATCACATTAGCATGCAGCATGTGTTTAAATCATTGACTACTTTGATGAATAATTGACGTTCCCAAATTGAAACGTGAATCTTTGATTAATGTGATAATTGAATTTTGATCGGTCTGATAGCTTCATAAAACAGAGCATCGGTATGTTGTGAATGTCAATCCCACCAGCGGAAGAGGTGTCTCCATTCATTGTCAATCATAAAAATACAGAATGTTAAAAAACATCATATGACAGCTATTTAAAGCAGTTATAAGGTACTACGAAGTGAATTGCTGCCATGTAAGAAAAAATCCTAAACAGTATATTGTGAGAAAATACAGTCTCGTTATTGTGAGAAAAGTATCTTGTTACTACAAGAAAACATCTTATTGCAATAAAAAAATCTAATTATTATGAGATAAGTATGTATTAACAAAAGTATTGACCTTGTTTTCATAATGTAGTTCGTAACCTACATACTTACCAATGGCACAGTTGGTTTGATTAACTAAATTAATCAAATTTAATAATGAGATGCTTTTCTTGTAGCAATGAGATACAGATCTCAAAATAATGAGATGCTGATTGGGATTTAAAAAAAAATGTTTTTGCGTGGCAGCAATGTCTTTCTGAATAGGAAAAAAAAATCCTACTATAAAATCTTCTTAGCACTCTGAAATATGCCAGGCTTTGTATTAGGTGTCACACTTCATCTGAGCTAGTTTCTCTTTGTCCTTTATTAAGTGGGCCTACACTGTTTCCAAAGTTTGACTTTGGGCTAAAGTGGCCGTGGCTTTGAGCAAAGGGCCGTAATACTGCAGGCAACATGCACTAATCTGTGAAAAAATTATTTTGAGAGGATTAATGACGAGTCCCTCAGTAATCTGCTGCCACTGCTGGGCAGGATGAAATTGCTCTCTTTGGTCTGTTTTTGTTTGCTAATGGAATCAGCCATGGGAGTGCTGGAAACTGATCAATTTCCATGTTGTGTACTGATAGGGTGTATTGCGAAAACAAAAAAAATTTGAAGCGTGGAGAAAAAAATTCCCTGAATCACCTGCTGAAGTGCAAAAATATCCATGTGTTTGCAGTGATTGCAGTTCTCTAAGGATGAGTGAGCTATGACTTCAGTCATGTTTTTGCCACTGGCTTCTGCAAAAGCAGAGCAAAGGGAGAAGAACTTTCAGAAGATCTAGGGAATTCTTCAGTTATAGTTTCATATATTTAGTTGACAGATTGCTCTCCTAGAGTAATACTGTATAAAGCTGTGTTTGGGCCACTACTAGGTAGTGTGTACTGCATATCGCAGTGGGACAAGGAGGAACCATTAAGCAATGCCGTAATTTCTGAATGTGTCACTATCCTCTCATTTATCTCTACACAATGAAATCGTACATGAGCTTTGCAGCAGATGACATGGCGTTTTTTTGGCAGTATGGATTTAAAATATCAGTCTTGTTATAAGAGTCACTACCATGCACATCTTTAACTTTATTGACAGAAAAAACTAAGCCTAAATGATAACTACATAACAAATAAAAATGGAATGGAAAATCTGTCTATCCATCCATCCAGCCAGCCAGCCAGCTTTGACCTTCCTTAAAACGAGTCTCCGTTCTGAGGTTAAATCTGCAATGATACTGCCAGTGCAAAGTAGCAAGCAACGTGCACAAAGTGTCAAAGACACAGGATGCAATTAGGGTAGATGTGATTCACTGTATAATTTATGCCTTTTGTGTCCCAGATTAAAGGAGGAGCCTATTAGTGAGGTTGGCATTCATCTGTTTGCTGGTTGTGACGTTAGTCTAGTGTCTAGTATCGTTTCGTGTTTCTTTACGGCATAGAGCAGTCTTGCTGGGCCTGAACCCCTATGTTCTGCCAAAACATTTCTGCTGCTAGTGTCTGTTGCTGTCTTTTCTCCTAGTGTCTAACAAAAGCCTCATTGTGTGGGTCCAGTTCCGTCAGCCTGTTTATCCCAGTGATGACGGCTTAAGACTCGTTGAATGTTGGAGCTGAAGTTGGCACACTTCTGCCTTTAATTGACAGGATGTTTAGGAAAAATCTTTGTGGAAGCAGCACAGACTATACTATTCCAGTGTAGGCACAAATTGCAGTGTATTAGACAAGTGCATTACCAATCATTATCCAAGATGTACTTAAATCTGTAATACAATTGTCAGAAAATACTTGAATATTTGACAGTTTTGGCAGCAAGCAGTGATAGTATGTAGTATTTTGGCACTGCAAGACATTACCTGCATATATTATTTTGCCACTGCTTAATTATTTTTTAGCAAAACATTTAGAAATTTGCCTCTTAACATAATGTACAAAATTTTTTAAACAGTATGATTATTGGGTTAGAAAAACAATGCTGGTCGGCAACAATTAGGAGTCATTTGTGATTCTACCTGCCCCTTTTTCTAGATCGCCACTAATCAGTTATATTGTTCTAAGCAGCTGGCAGAAACAATGGCATCCTGCTGTGCCTCTGGCTTTGTGGCCACACTGTAAATTGCATTGCAGAAAAGGTCTCCATAACCTTTATCTTCCTGTCAGATCTCATTTCTTGTTGTGGAAATAAGACAGAATGTTATCTGCATTTGCTAACTGGATGTTTATATTCTACATTTTACAAGGTTTACAAGGTTTAAAAGCTTTATTCTATTCATGTTAATGCTTGAACATCAACAGTGACTGCTCAATAGAGATTTAATAGTGCATAGAGCAGTCAGTCGAGAATAGAGAGTCAGCCAAGAGCGAGGATGATTTATATTTAAAAAGCGTATTCTTAATGTTATGTTATTCTGCTTGCTATAGCTTTAATTGGAGTTGAGATTTTAAACACTGGATTAAAGTAATCTGTTTGAGACCCATCTGACTTGACCCACAGTAACAAGTTATAAATCAGAACATTCATTTAAACTGACTAAATTTTGTCCAAACTTGATAGCAGCCGACCATTTTCATCTGTTTCATCGAATCAATTCTCACCTTCCTAATGATGGTGTCTGGTACCTTAGCAGTAATGACAGTTATCAACACAGCATCAGTAAACAAAATTAAACTAAATAAATCAGTCAAATCCACCAAAAAATCCACTTCAACCACTTTATCCATTGATTACTGAGTTCCAACAATATCCCAAATGTTTTCAGTATCAATAAACTTTACACAACCTACCAATGCATTGTTCCAGGGGTGCACTAGGTGCATGAATAAAATATCAGATAATTTAACCTACGTCTAGCCTAAGTTTAATGTTTGTTTTTAACATTGTAATTTCGTTACAGCAGCTCTGACAGTACTTCCAGCTGCAAAGCAAATCACAGAGTTCACAGGGACTTGTATGGCCAGCATTCCATGTAATCTAAGACTAAAAATAAATTGATTAAAAGGTGTTAACAACACCTAGACAAAAATGTCTAATCGTTGATATGGTGAATCTTTCTGTAGGGAGAGGTTTATTTAATATTTAGGGAAGGAGTCTTAAGTGTCAGCGTTTTGTAAGTCAGCATGTTTTCTGCACTGGCAAGCCTTCAGGACAGGCCTTTGCACTTTCCAGTTTCTCTGTAACATGACAAGCTCCAGGTCTGTCTTAATAACTTCAAGAGACAGGAAAAGAAATTGTTGGTGACAGAGCAACTGTTTATAGCAGCTAAAATGTAAATGATAACAGGAATTACCCTGTTACGCAGACGTTCCACAATGTAACTATAAACTGATTTTTTTTATTATTATTTATTTTTGAAGTATGACGTTATTTAATCAACAAAAAATTTAGTTGTTGGCAAATTGCTGTAATATGAAGAATAAAACACTTCTGGGTGTGCTGCTGTGTTTTATTCCTTAATTATATCACAGTGATCCAATTCTCAAATCTGATTGGTCTGAAGGTGTACTTATATGCGCACAGCTCAGACAGTAGTTCCTGCTATAACATGAATGATAGGTCATATTAAGGCCCTCTTTTTTATACATTATTGGTTCTATAGGAATAGCTCATATGCAGGGACTTGTATGAAGGACGCTCCACATAATCAAAGAGCTGTAGTGTAAGTACAATATTTGTTGCCACATTGTTGTGGTGTAAGCAGAATACTCCATAACATACTCCAGACTGTGCGGTTATTCAAAAATAATCCATTCATCCACTAGATTATTTTGGTCTAACCATACAGTCATTACTTACATAATCAGGACTGAAATTCTGTGTGCTTAAATTCTATCCAAAACCAGTATTTGAAAAATTATGTCTGGACAGTCGGATCCTATAGCGTTTGCACAGCCATCTCAGGCTCTACTACTCTCCTGATTATGCGGTTCTCTCATTAAGTCTTTTTTAAATTAATATTCATGAGAAATCTCAACTCCAGCACACATATCGGAAGACCCGAAGCTAAAGTGTTCGTTGTCATGCTTTACATGCAGTTGTCAGGAAGACAAGCTATCCTTTGATTCTATTCTAATGTGCAAAAACCATTGACCAAACATTTTAGAACTCTGATGCAATTTGATACATTGTCTCCATTCCTAAATTGCTTCTGGTATTGTAACAAGAAGTGCAGTTCCCACCACCTAACTGATAACACAAAGCTGCTTTCCTTCTATGTAAGCCTTTCATTGTGTGTGATCAGTGGAACAGGAGAGATAACGTCCGAAGAATGTCGAGAAATCTAAAAACAAGCACTTTTAAAACTATTAAAGGCACTTGGATTAACAATTTATATTACCAGGGTAGACGGTGTAGGAACATTTTCATAGTGACACAGTGTGCTTTTTATGGATATTACGTAGAAACTCTAGAGTTGTTACAGTTTAAAAGCATTTGTATCACTAACAATTTGCATGTGTTTTTTTCAGTAAGCCTGGTATAAATATTGGAGTTAAAGTTAACTGGAGTAAAAAGTCATCTGTTATTTATTCTGCTCTTCCAAATTCCAACAGATTAAACTACATGGCTCATATTTGTGCATCTGTAGCACTCAGAAAGAAATCCCAGTAGTCAAACTCTGACTTTGAAACTGCTTTTGTTTTCACTCAAACATGGGCTCACGAAAGTGAAAAGGGATCCATCTTGGATCTGTGTCTGCTCTTTGTTTAGTCTCATCTCTGGTACTACTGAAAAACCATAAGATGGCTTTGGACCTCAATTCATATGAACAGTTGTGCTATGATGGCTAGGATTAAAGGCACTTGGATTAACAACTGATATTACCAGTGTAGACTGTGTAGGAACTGTGTAGGACTACAAATGCTATTATAGCTTTAGAACTGCGATTGCCTCAAACAGTTTTGCTCTCAAGTTTCCATCAGTTAATAGTGGAATTCAACAAAACAGACTTCACGTAAAATCTGGTCATACAACTTTGACCATGTAGTATTTAGCATATTTCTAGAAAGAATTAAATTATTTATAATAGCACTATCCATTGTTACCCAGATGAGGATGGGTTGCCTTTTGAGTCTGGTTCCTCTCAAGGTTTCTTCGTCATATTGTCTCAGGGAGTTTTTCCTTACCACCGTTGCCTCACAATACAATATTAGTATTAGTTAGTCCATAAATAAACTTATGTGTAATAAAGTGGAATGACACAGGAAAAAAGTATTTCTCCAAGGCAAGGTAAGGTAAGGAACCAGCTGAAAGTAATTATACCTCCTATCTGTGCAAATTAAAATCAGCTGGGGTAGTAAATTGATGGTCTATAAAAGGCTTTTTGTTATCAAGGTGTCACACAAGAAACATCTCATGATGGGTAAAAGCAAAGAGCTCTTCCAAGACCTTCTGAATCTTCCAGTAAGCACCATTGGGGCCATTATCCGCAAGTGGAAACATCACTCCGTCATCAACCGGCCACACACAGAAGCTCCTTGCAAGATTTCTGACCAGGGAGTCTGAAGAATAGTCAGAAGAGTAGTCCAAGAGCCAAGGACCATTCAGAAAGAGCTCCAGAAACACTGGGAGGCAGCAGGTGTCACCGGCACAGAGAAAGCAATAGGCAATGCACTCCACTGCTCACGCTCACCCTGCAAGACTCCATTACTAAAGAAAAGGCATGTCAAAGCTTGTTTAAAGTTTGCTACAACTCATTTGGACGAGCCTTTGAAATACTGGGAGAGTGGAGTCCGGTCTGGGAGAGTGGAGGGAAAACTTTTTGGCTGTCAGACTTCATACCACGTTTGGAGAATAAATGTCACTGCACATCACGCTTAAAACAAAAAGTTTGGAGGTGGAAGCATCATGGTGTGGTGCTGTTTTTCATCACATGGGACTGGCAGACTTCATATAATTGAAGGAAGGATGAATGGAGCTTTTTACTAGAAGATTCTCGAGAAGAATCTGCTGCCATCCACCAGAATGATGATGAGACGTGGGTGGACTTCCAGCAGGACAACGATCCAAAGCATACAGCAAAGGAAACTCTCAATTGCTTTCAGGGGGGGGGCATTAGAATGGCCCAGTCAATCACCTGATTTGAATCAAATTGAACAAGATATAAAGACAGTATGTTTAGAATAATGGGCCAAAATCACACCTGAATACTGAATTCGTGTGCCATTCCTCTTTATTAAACATAACTTCATTATTGGCTTTTAATGTTGTGAAATTTTCTATTTCTGGATTTCTTGAGTTAATACTGATGTCTGGTGAAAATTTCATGTGAATAACGTCATTGGAAATATATTTACTGAAAAAAATGTTGACGCATCCAATACTTATTTCCAAGACTGTATGTGGACCATCCACCATACAAGTCCATGTGAAAGTTGTTACTATAGAAATGTTAAATGAGTGCATTAATATATACCAGTAATTTGCCTGCTGTTATAGAAATCAACACCTACTGACTAATCAGAGAAACTAACAGCACCGACGTACTGTATAAAGAACAATACGACATTTGTTTACCATTGCTTCTTCTCATTGGTGCCATTTTAAATGTAAAAATACAAAATAAAGCTGTGAACAATAAAGCTGTCCACATTATTTCTTCCAAATGAGCCATTCTTTATCTCATGAATGTAAAAGCTGCCCCAAATTGCTGCCTACCTTCTCAGCCTCATCATTCAAATGACATGGAGTGGTAGTTAGGATATTTAGACTTATTCAAATTAACAATATTTTGTGTGATGATTGTAGATATTGTTAAGTATAATTTTGGATAATTTGTGATATACTGTACAGGCTACTTAGGACTGTAGGCTTTGGTTCTCAGAACTGAATAGATGACTGAATAACATGGACTGACATCTTCTCTGGAAGAACTGAACTAATGAGCCAGACAAACATTTGTAGTCTCCAGGTCCAAACCTCTGCAGTTGCAATAGGTGAATTATACAGCATCTGTGATCTGTTTTCTCTACTCCAGGGGATCTAGTATGGAAATAAGTGCTGGCACTGCATTTGCTGTAAACACTCCATAAAAGAAGTCATTAAAATAACAATAACAACAACTACAACAATAATAATAGCATAGACACATTTCAGCTTCAGGGTCCTTGGTTCGATCCTGAGCTAAGGTTACTGTCTGTATGGAGTTGTGCATGTTCTTCTCATGGCAATGTGGGTTTTCTCTGGGTTCTCTGGTTTCCTCCCACCCCTTAAAACGTGGCTCAAGGGGTGAATGTGTGTGTGTGTGTGTGTGTGTGTGTGTGCGTGCTTTGTACCTTGTGATTCATCCCATCCAGGGTGAATTCCTGCTTATGAACAGTGTTTCCAAGACAGAATAGTAGTAGTAGTAGTAGTAGTAGTAGTAGTAGTAGTAGTAGTAGTAGTAGTAATAATAATAATAATAATAATAATAATAATAATAATAATACAGCAATTTGTGTTCTTTTTGGTCATCCTGTTGTGTTTCTTTTTCTTTTTTTTCTTTTTTTATTTGGTTCTCTGCCTCATTACTGTGCTGCTCACTCTTAAAATAACAGGGTTCATAAAGAAAATATGACAGCTCATTTCTCTTTCTGGGAGTATGTATTGCTGTCATATTTTTTCTGTAAAGTGTTTGCGTTTGCCCCATTAAGAACTTCCACCCAGCACACCCAGATTGAAGGCCAGACTCTCGCGAGCGCTTCTCAGAGTGATAAATTGTGACAGATGGTTAAACTACACAGACATTGACTTCACTGCAAACGTGCATAATTCTACTGCTGTCAGAATGAAAGGGTCAACTGCACAAGGGCAAATCACCTTCACATTGACTGCAGTCCACCACTGAGCTCATTTGTGCTTGTGTGGGCGTTGGTAGCTTGAGTCTGTCAGACTTTTGTCCAGTGTGGTTGTTAGAGGTGCAATGCATGTAGAGACGAGCTTGCTATTTTTACCTTTAATTATGACCCTAATAAATATATGTACCTCGTTTAAGGACAGTCATACTCATCAGCATTATTTCTCGTGTCAAAGAGGCAGTGTTATTTTTGGAAATAAATCAGATATATTTGAATGAACCACATTTACCAAACATCATTTCAGCTCATTAATATACTCTAAATGTTACAAAATTTGTGTCTTTTTTGACTGAATCCATTTGATTTTATTTCAGTGCATAGAAGCAAAGAAGTACTGTTGGTATTTTCAAGAAGGATATCCCACCTACTTCATGTAAGTACAGTTTTCACCTTATAAAAGCAATCCCCTTGATCATTTAAGTCCATTTATTGTATTGTACTTTTTTCTTTTTACTACCCACAAACGTGGGTTATCCTAACTAGCCAGGACATAGACGATTCTTACAGTAACCTCATTATTCCATGCTGTCCAGGAGTTGTATAGAAATCTGAGGCTAGTTTTAATACAGAGACCAGTGCACATCCCCTCTTTTTAAGCCTGCTATTTATTCTCACTGACTGTTAGCGCCAGTGTTGGAGTGTGTTCATTAGGAACCGAGCAGACCCACGCATGAAAAAGGATCACAGAGGTAATGAGATTACACCAGATCTCGCTGGCTACAGGAGGCAGACCTGGCTCAACTCCAACTAGAGCTCCATCTGCCCCTGTACAGGAAAAGGAGATTAGATTGTCATTACACAGAACACTAGTAATCTACCTTCTACACACACACACACACACACACTATTATCAACCATGCAGTCAGAACTATGGCAATCATGAAAACCTACTGTCGAGGTCACAAGTTTACATATGCCTTGCAGAATCTGCAAAAAATATTCATAAAATAAGATCGTCAATTTATGACCTCAGTTGTACTTGGATGATGGATTTGTAAGTGATTCTGCCTTCAGCAAATATGTACATTTCAATATAATCATTTTACAAATTAGTTGTCTGATGTACATATGCCTGATATTTTCACTGCTGATGCTGATCACAGTGTTGAGCAGGAGAGCACAGGAGAGGGGTGATAAAAAAAAAATCAGCGTATTTAATCACT
Organism: Ameiurus melas; assembly: GCA_012411365.1. Taxonomy (NCBI): domain Eukaryota; kingdom Metazoa; phylum Chordata; class Actinopteri; order Siluriformes; family Ictaluridae; genus Ameiurus; species Ameiurus melas. Next base: position 16,019,234 of record CM022757.1, read on the forward strand.
TTCTAATTATCATCACCATTAACATTATCTGTAACATGTTTGAATCTTCCTTGTAGGCTTCTTTAATCTTTTTGCTTCAAAATCTTTTCCCTTTTTTTTTTAAGGGGAATCCCTAAAAAATCCCCAGTTTAAGTCCCTAAACTTAAACTGATGTTAATTGCATACTTGTCTAATGTTAGATCGAGTATACCCTGATAGATTTTTATTTAACATTATTAAACTCAAAAGCGTTACAGAATGAGAGGGAGCCTAGTCAAGAGCATGTGAGATGGGGGAAGTGGGTGGAAACAACTGCGAAAATCATTCCAGATTGACATGTCGGTCGGCTCATCTCCTGTTTTATGGAGGAGAAAAATACTGCTCTTTTGGCATATTTTTTAAGTGATATGAAAATATCCAAGCGTACTCCATTGTTTTTGCGGAAGCGCTAAGCAAAATGCGTGACAGTTGGCAGGTCTGATAATATATTATAATCAACAATAAACATCACTATTGTGGCAGTGTATGTAGGGAAGATAATATTGTTATGATGTGTTTTTAGGGAATGATGCTATACAAATAGAATAGAACTGAACTAAACAAACACAGCTGAAAAAAAGGCTACTTGCAACAAGTAGAGAAAATCTTGACATTTTATTGAAAGAAATCACAAAGCTACAAACAAGGGATACAGGCCATGCCGCTCTCACGTAGAAAACATACATCCGTGTCTAATCATCCGACAACATACTGTTCCCTTTCAAAGGGAACTTCGATGTTGCATTTAGCAGTATGGGTATGGGAACGCCTTGCGCGCGTGACCGGTATCTGAAGCTTGTGTAAAATCATGCCTCTACTTGTAGGCCTGCCATGATCAGGTGACGTGGCAATTAAGCGCGTCGCATGATATATATATGGCACCTGTGAACCGCGCCGCCAGCCTTATTATCTTCAGCGAGACTGCATGTCTGTTGTTTGTGTGACAAAAACGCTTCATTTCTACTCGATATTTTCTCAAAATCTCTTAACTTTTCTATCCCTTTTAAAGAAAAGGTGAGGTAAGTAATGAGTGAGAAAGAGTTAAAGACGTGTGTAACGTGCTCCCCGTTTCATCACGGGGGAAAAGTGCACACTTTCTGGGTGAAGTGTTGTTGTAGTATGCGGTGGCAACCTCGAGAGGCTGCGCATGGTAACGCTTCATTAAGCAGCTCGACCCGCGCCTTTTTTCTCAAAAAAACGGAAGCCGAGTGAGTCTCAAGCCTCAGCCGGATCGGGCCGGCCGCTGCCGAGGCAGCCAACCGTCTCAGGTTCGGGGGATCTCTTAAATCTGGAAGAGGAGCCGGAGACGAGCGCGTCCTCTCTCTCTCTGTCTTCCGGTTTCCGCTCTCCGCTGGATTTGGAGTTCGTCGGACTCCTCCTCCCGCTATGGAAAAAACAGTAATAACGCCCCCTCTCTGACTCCGGAGGAGTTAGAAGGATGCGAAACTGAGAGCAGCGTATAAAGAGCTATTACCCAGTATTACCCAGTGAAAGTAGTATTACCCAGTGAAAGTATGAAGTATTACTCAGTGAAAGTAAATACTTCACACTGCAGAAACTCCCCTGTCTTCCAGAAGATATGACAAAATCTCACTTCTGAGAAAACCATGCTTAAGCCATAGTCATAACTCCACGATGTTGGATTATTTGGCCATTGTTGGGAATGAATGGCATGGCTACTTAGCTGTGCCCGAGGTGGAGTAGGCGCTGCTAGCTACCTCTCTCCACCGATGGCAGGTACTACAGGGGCTGGCTTGCATCCAAGATGGGCAAGCCTATGCAGTAGTAGTCTTGCTTGTGGGTCACTGCAGACAATGACAGTGTTGCCTACCAAGCAGACCTGCTGAGTGAGCTCGACTTATGGCAAAAAAGTTGTCTCAAGCTCATCCGGGTGTCCACAAGTGGAGCCTGGGCCAGCACTAGTATGGGGGAAACCCAGAAGGCGAGTATGGCAGCCCGCCAACCCCCGCAGACAGCCAGGGGAACCGGGCGGCCACAGTCGCGGTCTGCTGTTGGGCCTGATCTGAGGATGGTCATAAAGGCCAAGCAGGCAAAGACGAACGGTCCTGAGGGGCGCGGCGAGGGATGTATCCGGGGACATGAGGTTGTTAGGGCAGGTAGCCCCCAGTGCTACTGTAGGGCCTCCCCTAGCCAAAGTGGTCCCCAAGTTTTCGTGTTCCCTGGTCAGCAAGCTGTCACAGGGCAACGGAAATCTGATGCTTCTCTCCAATAGAATGTGGAATAGCTAACGTCACTAGAAGACCATCGGGCAGCGTGCAACGCGCGCCAAATGTGTCTCCATGGGTTCTGTCTACCATAGAAAGGGTTACCGGGTCCAGTTATAGCTAGACCCCCGTTCACAGGTGTGCTCACCACAGAAGTCAGCACAGACCAGAGCCCGACGTTAGGAAGTAAGCTCCCTTTTGGACAAGGGGGTCCTGAAAAGTATCCCTTCCCTCAGGGAGAGAGGTTTACAGCCTTTATTTCCTGTTCCGCAAAAAGTGGGAATATGCGGCCAATTTTAGATCTGCATCATCTGAACCGTACTCTTCGGATATACAGGTTCAGAGGCTGATGTTCAACGTATCGTGCCACAGATCCAGTTCGAGAACTGGTTTGTGATAGGTCTAAAAAGGGTGCATGTTTCACATAGGATTATTGCTGCGCTTTTATCCCCTCACACCTTCGCAGTGTGATAGATGTCACTCTGGCTCCATTGGGACTCCAGGGCATCTGTGTACCAAGCTACCTGGACGACTGGTTAATTCTAGCACGATCCAGGGAGCTGGCGGTTCAACATTGAGATGTTGTTCTCGCCCACGTGAAGAACTGGGGGCTCAGGTTGAATCTCAGAAAAGTTGGTTTTCTCCGGTGCAGTGGGCGACTTTTCTAGGGGTTATAGGATTCTACTACGATGTGGGCGTTTCTATCCCCAACAGGCGTAGTGTCAATCCTATCAACACTGAGCTAGATAAAGCTGTATCTTGGGAGCCTGGGGTGGAATCCACACATGTGGCTGAGGTCACATCTGTATGCTGCCCCCCATTATTGCTCCCACTAGCTCTAGCGAGAGTTCGCCAAGATAGCCTGCTAATAGCACCTTTTTGGCAGCTCGAACATGGTTCTGAGAGATAATATCTCTGCGAGATGGCACTCCTTGGGAGATTCCCGTCCGCAGGGATTCACTGTGGACCCAGTAACTGCGCAATAGCTACAGTCCTGGGGCTCCTACAATAACATTTCTCAGCGGGGTGAGCTCTTCCTACAATCAGGGTTATGTGGCCGCCATTTCGGCCAGCCACGCCCTGTTGAGGGAGCCTCTGTGGGGCAACGTCCTCTAACTTCGAGGTTCGTGCGTTGTCTCAGATGGCTGAGGCCCATCTGCAGGCCGCGCGATACCTTCCTGGGACCTTCTATGGCCCCTCGAAGGTCTGTCGGCTGCCCCATTCGAGCCCCTAAAGCGGATCTACTGTCTCAGGCCGGAGGGCTGATTTATTACGCCTCGGCCAGAACTCGGCAACTGTGGGTCTGGTCCCTGAGGGGCACCAGCTCATAGATTCGGGTCTCACAACTGAGATTGTTGAAACCATGTTAAAAGCTAGAGCACCATCCACAAGGAAAGCGTACGCACTCAAGTGTCAGCTTTTTGTCTTGTGGCATGAGGGACGTCACCTAGACCCAGTGAACTGCGCAATTGCTACAGTCCTGGAGTTCTTACAGAACGTTCTCAGCGGGCTGGGCTCCGTCTTCTATCAGGGTACTTGCGCCGCGTTTCGGCCAGCCATGACCCTGTTGATGGAGCCGCTGGGGGCAACATCCTCTACCTTTGAGGTTCATGCGGGTGGCGTCAGACGGCTGCGGCCCATCTGCAGGCCATGCATACCTTCCTGGGACCTTCTATGGTCCTGGAAGGTCTGTCGGCTGCCCCATTCGAGCCCCTGGAGTGGATCCCATCCAGAAGGAAATCAAATGCACTCAGGTGTCAGCTTTTTCTTGTGGCTTGAGGGACGTCACCTGGACCCAGAGAACTGCGCAATTGCTACAGTCCTGGAGTTCTTACAGAACGTTTCTCAGCGCCGGCTGGGCGCTCCTTCTACAATCAGGGTTACTGGGCCGCCCGCGCCAGCCATGCCCCTGTTGATGGAGCCTCCGTGGGGCAACATCTTCTAACCTTAAGGTTCGTACGTGGTGTCAGACGGCCGCGCCCATCTGCAGGCCGCCATACCTTCCTGGGACCTCCTGGGGTCCTGGAAGGTCTGTCATGTGCCCCATTTGAGTCCTTAGGGACCTACCGCCCAAAGCCGCAGAGGGTTGATTTATCATCCTTGGCAAGAACTAGGGAAGCTGTGGGTCTGGCCCCTGAGGGCGCCAGCTAGTAGATTCTGGTCGCACGACTGAGGTGGTAGTGACCATGTTTCTACAATAACATTTCTAGCGGGGTGGACTCCTTCTACAATCAGGGTTCTGTGGCCCCCCATTTCGGCCAGCCACACCCCTGTTGTGGGAGCCTCTGTGGGGCAGCATCCTCTAACTGCGAGGTTCATGCGTGGTGTCAGATGGCTGAGGCCTATCTGCAGGCTGTGCATACCTTCCTGGGACATTCTGTGGTCCTGGAAGGTCTGTCAGCTGCCCCTTCGAGCCCCTAGAGTGGATCCCACCTACAAGGAAATTGTCGCGCCAAGTGGCACCTTTTTGTCTGGTGGTGTGAGGAACGTCAGCTATACCCAGTGAACTGCGCAATCGCTACAGTCCTGGAGTTCTGACAAGAACGTTTCTCAGCAGGTTGGCTCCTTTACTATCGGGTACGTGGCCGCCGTTTCGGCCAGCCCTGCCCCTGTCGATGGAGCCTCTGTGGGGCAACATCCGCTAACCTCGAGGGTTCATGTGTCGTGTCAGACGGCTGAGGCCCATCTGCAGGCCATGCATACCTTCCTGGGACCTTGCTGTGGTCTTGGAAGGTCTGTCAGGGACCCCATTTGAGCCCTTAGAGTCAGCCTCCCGAGAAGCTTCTGACTCTAAAGGTAGCTCTTTACAGGCCCTGACATCTCTCAAGCGAGTGGGAGGTCTACAAGCTCTCCCTGTTGCCCCCTCCTGCATAGACTTTACCCCTAGATAAGCCAAGTCCTTCCTGTATCCTAGGCCGGATTATATTCCTAAAGTGCCTACATTGGCTGCCCACCCTGTGGTGTTGCAGGCTTTCTCCCCCCCTCTGTCCTCTGACCAGAACAAGAGAGGATGCACACGCTGTGTCCAGTAAGCGCGCTCTCTGTACCTACGTCCACCGCTCCGGCCAGTGGCGTAAGTCAGAGCTGCTACTAGTCTGCTTTGGCAGCGACAGGAAAAGGGATGCTGTGTCAAAGCAGTGCATCTCTACTGGGATTGTCGAAGGCTTTGTCCAAAGGGGTTTCCTTGCAGGATGTGTGTGCGGCTGCAGGGTGGTCTATGCCTCACATGGTCATTTTGTTATGACAGCCTGGATATTCATCCCTCCCCAGGTTCGAGTGTCCTGCACTGACCCTCGGGTTTGGGTATTTTTGAACAGGCCGTACCCTCGGTATGACGGAGTGGGTATTTCGCGTTCCCATACTGCTAAATGCAACGTCGAAGTTCCCTTTGAAAAAAAAACGTTACGCATGTAACCCTGTTCCCGAGAAGGGAACGACGCGGTATAGCGTGTCATACCGGGGCTGGCCTGTGAATTGCGTCTTCGCTTCAGATAATAGAGGCTGGCGGCGCGGTTCACAGGTGCCATATATATATCATGCGACGCGCTTAATTGCCACGTCACCTGATCATGGCAGGCCTACAAGTAGAGGCATGATTTTACACAAGCTTCAGATACCGGTCACGCGCGCAAGGCGTTCCCATACCCATACTGCTAAATGCAACGTCTCGTTCCCTTCTCAGGGAACAGGGTTACATGCGTAACCCCGACGTTTTGTCATGTCTTCACTTCACCTATCAGAGAGAGGGTAATTGAAATAAAATAAAAATCTAAAGTCTGTGAAAACACTTTCCTTTCTCTGTGAGCTGCATTCAGTTAAATAATTTACATAAATGCATGTTATTGGACTCAACAGAGGATCTGCTACAGAAACTGCTCTGGTTTATGTTTAAAAAAGTGAATTTGTTGAACTACAGACTGTTTTGTGCTGTTTTTTATGTTGATCGGCTGTGCTACAGTATTTTTCAAGTGCTCAGTTCAATCCTCTGAAATTCTTTCCACTAGTGGACAATCCGTGCTATCGGCTAACATTATGGTAAAAACTATAATCAAGTTCTTACTTGTTGATTTGATTTCTCTACCCACTTTGTGATTTTAAGATTAACAGTTTAGAAATGGGATTGAGTTTTTTTTTATTTTTTGCTATGCTGGTTTCCAAATTGTGTACAGTAAATCATTTGCTGAGATTGAGTGGACTCTTATCTACTCATAAGTACTTTTATGTACTCTTTTTTTTTTTTTTCTTTCACAGTCAAGCTTCTGTATTTATTACGCCTTAGAGCTTGTGCGTATCCATGTACTACACACACCACTTTTTAGCTTGGTAGCTTCAGTTACAAGCTGCTTCATAGACTACGAAACATACAGTGGGTTTAATCAAGCATGTGAACTGAAAAGGAAAGCTTTTTTGTTGATGTTTCAGCATTCTTCTTATGTCCTCTTCATAAGGGTCCATGTTTCTACAAGATTAAAGTTTTGCATTTAGAGGCTAGAACAGTCCTTGAAACCTCTCGAAGATGATGAAAGCTGGCCCCATGGTCACGTCTGGTGTCAGACCATAGATCCTTTTTTTTTTTTTGCCCCATTCCACATTCATGTATTCAGGTCTGATACAGACGCACGGCAGCAGCACAGTTTGCTGATTTAACTCTTGTGGACAGGTGTGTGGGTGGAATCAGGGCCACAGTGTTTGAGTCATAGCAGAAAATTTACAGTGCTATTTATTACCTCTGCGGGTGTGTGTTCTCAAAGGCTCAGCTCATCACTTTATATTGCTGGATCCCTGAAATATGGGGAATTGTTGAAAAAAAAGTGTTACTGCTTTATGTTTCATAAATAACTGTTAATCGCTGACATTGTGTACTTTAACCTTGTAGTTGGGTTTATTTCATATCAGTATGCAGGCGTACAGAGACAAATCGAGAAAGCCAGCAGTGTTGTTCTTCATTATGAACTGTTGTCTATGTTTGGTGAGATATATATTTCTAGTGGATAGAAAGCATTGAAGGTAAAAACCTTTTTTAAGGCAACACAGTCATTTCGTGTACTGCAGCTGGATCTAATGCTACTGTAACTAGACATTCTACATACAAAACACATTCACATGGTGAAACTTTGACATTTACATATTTGTAGTGAAACCAAAGATTGTAAACATGTATCCACCACAAGTCCTTTTAAAAGTCTTGTCACCCTCAGAAGTGAAAAGGGAGAGACCTAATCTCAATTTTGCTATGTCTCATGACTATCAAAGAAATTGATCAAAGCGTGACATTCCCTGTGTGAGAAAACTGGCAAGGTTTTAGACATCTTCAGGCAGACTGTTTTTACCACTGCATTTGATAAACTGGCTCCTTACCCATGCAGATCTCTGTAGATCTTGCCAACGTATGACTGAAGATTAAGTAAATAAAACATTTTCACATCATTTTGTTGAAATATAGTTATTGTTTCTTGATGTTGAGGTGTCAAATTACATTATGTGGCCAAAGGTTTGTGGATACCTGACCATCACACCCACATGTGGTCCTTCCTCAAACTGTTGCCACAAAGTTAGAAACACGCAATTGTCTTGAATGTAAATGGTAAATGGTGCACTTATATAGCGCTTTTACCCAAAGCGGTTTACACTGTGTCTCATTCACTCATTCACTCACACACCAATGGTAGCAGAGTTGCCATGCAAGGCGCTAATTTGCCAACTTGGGGTTCAATGTCTTGTCCAAGGACACTTCTGCATGTGGGCCGGGAATCGAACCGCCAACCCTACGATTATTGGACAACCCGCACTACCACCTGAGCCACAGCCGCCCATGTATTTGTATGCTGTAGCATTACAATTTCTCTTCACTGGAAATAAGAGGCTAAAAACTGTTCCAGCATGACAATTCCCCGGTGCACAAAGTGAGCTACATGAAGACATGGTTTGCCTGACTTCAATCCCACTGAACATATTTGGGGAATTGGAACAGGCCTCCTAACCCAACATCAGTGCCACTAATGCTCTTGTGGCTGAATGATCACAAATCCCCACATCCACGTTGCAAAATATAGAGGCAAAGTCTTGCCAGAAAAGTGGAGATTATTTTAACAGCTAACAGGAACTAAGTCTGGAGTGAGATGCACATATGGGTGTGATGGTCAGGTGTCCACATACTTTGGGCCATTTAATATCATTTATAGGCAGAAAAAAACAGATTTTTACTGTGTGCTGTGCAGCACCACTGATGCCACCGAGAGCACACTGACCTCTGTCTTATCTTAACTGCCAGAGCAGGCAAGCTGTCTTTGAGGTGATGCATGAGTCCCTGCATGATTTATTAGAGGTGAGGAAATGAAGTTCCACCCCAGGCACTTGATCTTCTCAACTGAGTTCCCATATCCAGGCAAGCCATATTGTAGTGTAGGAGTGTTGCTTTCCCTGGTATAGGCTCCAGGCTCCCCCATGACCATAAGATAAGCGGTATGGAAAATTGATGGATGGATATTAAAGGTTTGTTTTCAATACAAGCACATTTATTTTGCACACCCTTTTTGGAAAAAAGGGCTGTTTAAGGGTTCTTTGAATAGTTATGCAATAGCTAAACGGGTTCTTCTTGGTACCTTCAACCACGAAAACACTTAGTTGTAAGGTCCTATATAGAACTTTCATGGCATTATGCAAAGGGAAAACGCAAAGCCTTTAGGTTTACACCATTTAATCTTTTGTCTTAGGAGATATGCCCCTTTGTTGGATACATAAGTGTTCTTAGCTGCCCAAAATGCTTCTAGTGTGAACTGTTTCTTATAGGGAAACAATGAGTTGTATGGTACTCAAGTGAAACCGCTTGGAAAATTTTAACCTAATTTCATACAAATGTGTTATTTATGAAAATATTATTTTCATACATTATTCCTCATTCAAGCAAACCATAAAATACTTCATATTGCTTGTAATAACGAATATTAAAGGTGGTATCCTATTCCACTCTCACAGCTTAGAAGCAGGTGGTGTGTGTTTGTGGATGCAATGTCGTGAATAACTGTAGGAGTGTGATTCTTCAGGCAGAGATCCATTACACCTGACTGAGCCAAGTAAATATCAGATTCTCTGTGCATGCCACCCTGCTCTTTAAAAAGGCAGCTATTGTCTCTGAAAGAGTGCCAGTAATTGGACTCCTCAATTTGAGGCATTTTATGGAAAGGTTATTATCAGTGGGTAATTATCCTCTTCAGTCTCTTCAGTGGAAGCGGAGATCCTCCAGAAAATTGCCATGGTGTCACACACATAGGAAGCCATTCAAACATTTGTCTTTTTATAGCTGTGGATATAACAGAGGACCTTTTAAAAGTATGTGAACCCAGAACAGAATACTTCTAACTGTAACTTTTTCAAAATTGCATTCTGACATTTTTTCCCCAACACAGTTTTGATTTATGGTCATAGCTGAAATGTCAGTTTTACAGATTTCACATTTTCCAGCCTTTCATTTTTAGCTATTGTCTCAATGTTTGACATGTGCCCTTAACAGCAAGATTAAACAGCAGATTCACCCTAACATAGTTGCAGTGTCGGGTTCAGAATATCCATCATTTTCATTTCCACACCCATGGAAACAAAGACAGCAGCATATTTCACTGTAATACAAGTACAGATCAAGTCTCCATCTTGGTTTGGAAGCAGTGACCACTGTATGTGATATAAAATTCGAGGCTAAAATCTAATATCTATCAGTTGCTAGACAATGAATCTTGATCATCTTGACTCTTGCTAATGAGCAATGCATTAACAATGTTTCATTCATGGCTTAATAAGAATGATGTGGACAGATTCTATTACAATACTATTACATACACATACACACACTCTTAAAGGCAGATATGCAGCTGCATTTGTGATCTGTAATCATTTCTAATGCTGATCCAGTAGAAGTATAATCAAGCGGTACTTTCTGATGGGACAGGGGTCATAATCAGTACATCAGTATTATGAGGCTCAAATTAAGTCTTTAACTAGGTATCAATGCATAGCTCACAACATTTACATTAATATTTGGATTCAGATTTGTCATTTTGGTATCGAACATTTTGAATAAAAAGTCTAAAAGAAGGTAATATTAGTTTGGTCATGAGTTTGGTGTTCTGTTAAGCATTCACCATTTAAAGCTGCTGTTTGGCAGTTTTCGTAATTTTTAAATAAGAGTCTTATCCGAAATACCATAGAATTATATAAAGCTTTTCTAGGCCCTCAAAGCGCTTTACATTGTATGGGGGGAAATCTCCTCAACCACCACCAGTGTGTAGCATCCACCTGGATGATGCTACGGCACACACCAGTTAAAAATGCTGGGTTTTGTTTTGTAAAGAATGAAACCAATATAAATCATGTCAGAACCTTTTTTTCCCATTTTAAAGTTACAACCTGGTTGCACAAGTGTGCACAACCCTTAAATAATATTTTTTAGAGCACTTTTTCTTCCTGTCAAAAACATGTCTATCAAATGGTGAGGGGATTTCCTGTCTGAATGAGCATTTCCAAAACATTGATCATCTTCTCCTAAAGCTATTCCTTTGTTGACTTGGATTTGTGCTTTGGGTCATAATTGTGCTGGAAAGTGAATTTTTTTCTTCATTTTCAGCTGTCTTACAAAGGCTTGCAGGTTAGGTGACTAAATAGATTGGGATTTGGAGCTATTCCTGATTCCATCTATCTTGACTAGAGCCCCAGTCCACAGAAGCAGCCCCTTAGCAGGGTGCTGCCACAACCATGCTTCAGTGAGTTTATAGTGTTCTTTGGCTGACAAACTGTCTTGTGTTTGTGACAAACATAACTTTTAAAATGATGCACAAAATGTCAACAGACTACAGGTGCTGGTCATAAAATTAGAATATCATCAAAAAGTTGATTTATTTCAGTTATTCCATTCAAAAAGTGAAACTAGTATAATGTATACATTCATTACACATAGACTGATATATTTCAAGTGTTCATTCCTTTTAATTTTGATGATTATAACTGACAACTAATGAAAACCCCAAAATCAGTATCTCAGAAAATTAGAATATTGTGAAAAGGTACAATATTGAAGACACCTGGTGCCACACTCTAGTCAGCTAATTAACTCAAAACACCTGCAAAGGCCTTTAAATGGTCTCTCAGTCTAGTTCTGCATGCTACACAATCATGGGGAAGACTGCTGACTTGACAGCTGTCCAAAAGGTGACCATTGACACCTTGCACAAGGAGGGCAAGACACAAAAGGTAATTGTAAAAGAGGCTGGCTGTTCACAGAGCTCTGTGTCCAAGCACATTAATAGAAGGCGAAGGGAAGGAAAAGATGTGGTAGAAAAAAGTGTACAAGCAATAGGGATAACCGCACCCTGGAGAGGATTGTGAAACAAACCCCATTCAAAAATGTGGGGGAGATTCACAAAGAGTGGACTGCAGCTGGAGTCAGTGTTTCAAGAATCACCACGCACAGACGTATGCAAGACATGGATTTCAGCTGCCGCATTCCTTGTGTCAAGCCACTCTTGAACAAGACACAGCGTCAGAAGCGTCTAAAGACAAAAAAGAATGGACTGCTGCTGAGTGGTCCTAAGTTATGTTCTCTGATGAAGGTAAATTTTGCATTTCCTTTGGAAATCAAGGTCCCAGAGCCTGGAGGAAGAGAGGAGAGGCACAGAATCCACGTTGCTTGAAGTCCAGTGTAAAGTTTCCACAGTCAGTGATTGTTTGGGGTGCCATGTCATCTGCTGGTGTTGGTCCACTGTGTTTTCTGAGGTCCAAGGTCAATGCAGCCGTCTACCAGGAAGATTTAGAACACTTCATGCTTCCTGCTGCTGACCAACTTTATGGAGATGCAGATTTCATTTTCCAACAGGACTTGGCACCTGCACACAGTGCCAAAGCTACCAGTACCTGGTTTAAGGACCATGGTATCCCTGTACTTAATTGGCCAGCAATCTCGCCTGACCTTAACCCTATAGAAAATCTATATCTGGGGTATTGTGAAGAGGAAGATGCGATACGCCAGACCCAACAATGCAGAAGAGCTGAAGGCCACTATCAGAGCAACCTTGGCTGTCATAACACCTGAGCAGTGCCACAGACTGATCGACTCCATGCCACGCCGCATTGCTGCAGTAATTCAGGCAAAAGGAGCCCCAACTAAGTATTGAGTGCTAAACATGTTCATACTTTTCATGTTCATACTTTTCAGTTGGCCAACATTTCTATGAGATACTGATTTTGGGGTTTTCATTAGTTTTCAGTTATAATCATCAAAATTTACAGGAATGAACACTTGAAATATATCAATCTGTGTGTAATGAATGTATACATTATACTAGTTTCACTTTTTGAATGGAATTACTTTTTGCTGATATTCTAATTTTATGACCAGCACCTGTACCACATTTTGCCACATGGTTTGGGGTGATTTAGGTGGGTCTGCATGTTTTTATTTTCTTGATGACTTCCGTCATGCCGCCTTACCCATAGCCCAGACACGCAGAATAGGAGAGATGGTTGCATCTGTGAGTGGCAGAAGAATGTGAACCTCTAGGATTAGCAGTTAATTTGAAGGTGAAATTAGAGTCAGGTGTTTTCCATCAATGGGATGGCAATCAGGTTTGAGTCAAAGTCTGATCTTCACAGCAGATGTTTGTGGAAGTTTATCATGGCATGAACAAAAGAGCTTTCTGAGGACCTTTAGAAAAAGAGTTGTTGATGCTCATCAGGCATAAAAACCATCACTAAAGATTTTGGACTCCAGGAGTGGTCGACCAGTCAATATCACTCCAAGAGCACCGTGTAATTGTCTGCGAAGTCACGAAGGAGCCCAGGGTAACTTCTAAGCAACTAAAGGCTTCTCTCACATTGGCTAATGTTCATGAATCCACCACCAGGAGAACACTGAACAACAATGATGTGCATGGCAGGGTTGCAAGGAGAAAGCCACTGCTCTCCAAAAACAACACTGCTGCTCTTTGGCAAGACAGAAGTCTATTGGAAAAATGATTTGTGGATAGATGAGACCAAAATATAACATTTTGGTTTAAATGAGAAGCATTATGTTTGGAGTAAGGAAAACACCACAGTCCAGCATAAGAACCTTATCCCATCTGTGAAACATGGTGATGGCAGTATCAGGGTTTGGGCCTGTTTTGCTGAATCTGGGCCAGGACAGCTTGCGATCATTAATGGAACAATGAATAGTGAATTATACCAGTGAATTCTAAAGGAAAATGTAAGGACATCTGTCTATGAACTGAATATCAAGAGAAAGTGGGGCATGTAGCAATACAGCAACCCTCCGCACACAAGTCATTCTACCAAAGAATGTTTAAAGAAGAATAAAGTTAATGTTTTGGAATGGACAAGTCAAAGTACTGACCTTAATCCAAGAGAAATGTTATAGAAGGACCTGTAGTAAGCAGTTCATGTGAGGAAACCCATCAACATTCCAGAGTTGAAGCTGTTCTGTACTGAGGAATGGCCTAAAATTCCTCCAAGCCGATGTGCAATATTGATCAGCAGTTACCACACATGTTTAGTTTCTGTTATTACTGTACAGGGGGGGTCACAGCAAATACCGAAAGCAAAGATTCACATAGTTTTTCCGCTCACAGATATGTAATATTGGATCATTTCCCTTAATAAGTAAATGAACAAGTATGATATTTTTGTCTCATTTGTTCTAGGCTCTCTTTTTCTACTTTTAGGACTTGTGTGAAAATCTGATGATGTTTTAGGTAATATTTATGCAGATATATACAGTATCTCACAAAAGTGAGTACACCCCTCAAATTTTTGTAAATATTTGATTATATCTTTTCATGTGACAACACTGAAGAAATGACACTTTGCTACAATGTAAAGTAGTGAGTGTACAGCTTGTGTAACAGTGTAAATTTGCTGTCCCCTCAAAATAACTCAACACATAGCCATTAATGTCTAAAATGTCCAATTTGGACATTTTCAAAAGTGAAAATAAATAAACCTACCATGCACATTGGACTGGGGGAGGAAATGGGAGTACCCGGAGGAAACCCCCGCAGCTTGGTCTTCCACGGGGAGAACATGCAAACTCCGCACACACATGGCGGGAATCGAACCCCGGACCCTGGAGGTGTGAGGCGGACGTGCTAACCACTAACTGTGCGCCCCATTTTATTAAAGTGAATCCAAAATTGAGCCACTAGATGACTTTCAGGCCATTTCCTTCTAGTAGAGTTACATAACCAAAGACATTCCACTTCATTCCACTCTATTTTACTCCACAGAGAGCTGCTTCTGGATATTACTGCTGCATTTGTTACAGCAAATGTTTCAGAGCTTTGAATTCCTTTATCATTTTTTTTAAAATAAAAAATGAGTCTTTCTATCCAAAAAAATTAACATTTTCTCTAACATTTTCCCTTTTTAGTTGAAGTGCATTCCGCTTTTTGGGAAAACTGGCTCTGGTACAGTCTCCCAATCAGCTTGGTCTTCTGAAATGGTCTCTGTTTTTTCTTTTTTCTTTTGGAGTATAGACAGAGTAACATTGAATAACATTGACCTAATCTACACTCTGCATTATCACCTGATCTTTACCTGATTACAGTTTGTTTGTTTAGTCTGAACAAAGTACAATGTTTCATCAGCCAATATAAATCCAGCCAAAACATTCAGCCATTATACTGCATGTGTGTGCACAATGTACGTTGAAATATTTAATCCCTCACCACTGAATACTGGCTGCAGCTCCATACATATTTAATGGAAATTCATGGAAGTCATTGTACTAAAGTGACCACCATATGGTGTTCATGTTCACAAACATTCTCCTCACATGTATTAGTGACTATATTCCTTCTTGAATGTGAACAACTTCCAGATATGGATTATATATATTTTAATGATGGGTTTATGGCAGTAGCCGCTGACAATATGACTTGTAGGTAATTCATTGGATCAGGTTATGTTTTTAGATATAAATAAATATCGTGTTTTGTATTCGTTATTCTACTGTATAAAACAGTTTACCAGTGACCGCTAATTACGTAACCTCACACACATACACACACACACACAGAGGACAGATATCCTACTGCATTCATTAATTATTTTTTTTGTGTCAAATCCATAATGCCCTACTTCGTTAATGACATGTTTCCTCCGAATACCAAATAGAAAAGTTGGAATCCTTTCATTCAAGCAACAAAAAAAATAAAACCTTAAGTTCTTGTCTATCTATCTTTTAGTTTCTACTCCAAAGCTTTGATGTCGATGTAGTCAGTCGATGTAATTGCCTGATATGAATCTACAGTCTGGGCTAGAAAGAAATCAGCCCCAGTCTTGCTACCATTCTGTTTTTTTTTTCTATTTTATCTTATGAACCCGTGTGGTGCTGTTGCACCGATTGGTTGCTCTCAAAAGCTATTAAAGCCTTGTACTATGCTGTTTATATTGTTAAAGTTAGCTACCCATTTTATAATAGTCATTAAGTATTTGATAATCATTGTTTAATACCCTTATAAAGTACAGGTTAGGCATTCTTAAATGCCTACTGGTTATGTTGATTTATGAATTAATGAATGCAATCCAAACAGCAGGAGATTTGAAGTGGGTTCAAGTTAAGTCTTCAGATATCAGGCCAGTTCTGTTTCAAGCTAAATGTTCAGTCTGGAGTCCATTTCAGCTTGTGTTGCTATAACAGAGTTCCACTTAGATAAAGAGGCACTCCACTTGCTTGCTCTCACAATGCTATTAATGCTACTATGCTGCATATTCCCCAAGCTTTCCATCTTATATGGCCCATTAAGTATGGTAATATTGTTGAATATTTTTAATGGGAGCCATATGTTTTTCAAGACCTTCCGATTATTTATTTATTTGTTGATTGATTGATTGATTGATTGATTGATTTTGTTTTATATGAAACTGCCACTGCAGAGGTTGTGCTACTTTCTGTATCGTGTGAAACAAAAAGGACACAGTTTTCACTTTCTCAAAATGTGAATAATTTTGTCTGAAAGATAAAAATTTTCAAACATAAAATCCCTCAATATTCTGCATCTGTTTGATTTGGGCAGTAAAAGGTTTCCTTGTTTTCTGTCTTCCTTGAAAATCTGTTTTGCTCTGTGGCTTTCTCTTTTGTGTTCCACTGCATTGTGACAAAGCTGCTATCAAGGTAAAATAGCTTCACAAAATTATACAGTTATACACTGTTATATCGTTAAGCTGAAGGACTAACCTCATCAGCAATGAATTAAAAAGATTGAAAAAGATTGGATGTCTGGCATGTCTGGCAGACATCACATCATGGATGGCAGCTTATCAGCTGAAACCTAATTCCAGCAAAACTGAACTGCTGTTCATCCCAGGAGATGCATTCCCATGTCAGGATCTTGGACAACTGTTAGGTCTCACCATCCGTCATTTCACGCAACCTTGGAGTAAGCATGGACAATCAACTGTCCTTCGCCTCTCACATTGCTAAACTGACATGCTCACAATGATTGGTCCTTTACAAAATCAAAAGGATTCTTCCATTTCTATCCACACAGGCCACTCAGGTGCTTGTTCAGTCCCTTGTCATTTCGATACTGGACTACAGCAACTCGCTCCTGACAGGTTTGCCTCTGAGTGCCATTAGACCTTTGCAAAATGTATCTGCATGACTTGTATCCAATAGTAATGGGAAATTTGGATCATTTTACTGACTCCGATCTTCGAATCACAAATGTTGATCACATTTGAAATAAAAAAATAAACTATACGCTAATGCAACCAAGGCTGAATTATGAGAAAAATAAATTATTAATTAATAGCTTAGCTGGGTCTTCAGGCTATCTGAGTGGTTTTTGTGACGCTTTTGTCACGTCACATTTGTCACGTCTGTTCCCAGGAAACAGAAATTATTAGTTCAGCTCTTGAGTCTTCTCATTCGTTCATCCCGTGACCGCCCCATAAACTGAATGCAGTGGGGCTGTGATGTGATGAACGAACAACTAGAACCCGACGACTCAATACGCGAACTAATCATTTATATTTCCCGTACAGACCCTATGGGAATGTTGCAGCGCATGCGCGGCCAAAAATGAACTAATCATTCTCTGAGACAACTCGTTCTTCCTGAGTCATATTAAAGATTTGTTCAAAATGAACGAATCGTTCATAAACGACATATCACTAATATTCAACCTTCCCAAATTCTCCCACACCACCCCATTGCTACACTCTCTGCACTAGCATTTTTATTTATTTTTTATTTAATTTCTATAACATAATTTAAACAACTGAGAATAATACATAAGTCTAAATTAGTTTGTATGTATATATTATTGTTAATAATAATAATAATAATAATAATAATAATAATTTCATCTATTAAATTTGAACAACTGCATTAGTTTGCAAGTATATAGATCTGCATGGCTGTCGTCCCAGAAGGAAGCCTCTTCTAAAGATGATGCACAAGAAAGCCCGCAAACAGTTTTCTGAAGACAAGCAGAATAAGGACATTAATTACTGGAACCATGTCCTGTGGACTGATGAGACCAAGATAAATTTATTTGGTTCAGATGGTGTCAAGCATGTGTGGAGGCAACCACGTGAGGAGTACAAAGACAAATGTGTCTTGCCTACAGTTAAGCATGGTGGTGGGACTGTCATGATCTGGGGCTGCATGAGTGCTGCCAGCACTGAGGAGCTAAATTTCATTGAGGGAACCATGAATGCCAACATGTACTGTGACATACTGAAGCAGAGCATCCCCTCCCCTCCCTTCGGAGACTGGGCCGCAGGGCAGTATTCCAGCATGATGATGACCGCAAACACACCTCCAAGATGACCACTGCCTTGCTAAAGAAGCTGAGGGTGAAGGTGATGGACTAAACCCTATTGAGCATCTGTGGGGCATCCTCAAATGGAAGGTGGAGGAGCGCAAGGAGTGGAAGAGGAGTCCAATGGCAACCTGTGAACCTCTGGTGAACTCCATGCCCAAGAGGGTTAAGGCAGTGCTGGAAAATAGTGGTAGCCACACAAAATATTGACACTTTGGGCCCAATTTGGACATTTTCACTTAGGGGTGTACTCATTTTTGTTGCCAGCGGATTAGACATTAATGGCTATGTGTTGAGTTATTTTGAGGGGACAGCAAATTTACACTGTTACACAAGCTGTACACTCACTACTTTACATTGTAGCAAAGTGTAATTTCTTCTGTGTTGTCCCATGAAAATATATAATCAAATATTTTTTATTTTTATTTTATGTGACACTGAGTCAAACAGCTAATAGAACTAACAGCTGGTCTTTTCTCTCAACTGGAGGAGAAAGAATTGTGTCCTGACACTTGATTAGACAGCAATGCTTGCCTTTTCCAGGTATTGAAGCTTCAAATGCTCAGAGAGATCTTTCTGGTTAAGGGGGAACGAGGTGTCCCCATGTGCTTTAGAGTGACAGGTATACAATCATAGTACCCTCCTTCCACCCACGTCTCATCACGAGCATGCACGAGGACATTCTTCATTTATAATTGATTACTTTCTGCACGAGAGAGCCTGCTTGCTTGGAGATTGCTGAAGATATACAGTTTAACACATAGGGGAATGGTAAATCTCCAGGTGCACATTCACGACGGAAATGAGATTGTATAAGCACTGGGACTTGAGTCCAGCCATTCTGTGTCCTTTTTTTAGACTACAGGGGGGTCTTAATATTGTGTCTTCTAAAGCATTAGGACATCTTTAAAACCAAAACATAAAGCAATTCTAGACATTTCAGGAAGAGCAGTTTGAGCAGTCATTGTTATGGGTGAAGGGCTCCAAATTACAGGTGTTGATTAAGGTGTTGATTAACATTCTGTTACAGCAGTTCTAACAGTAGCAGCATCTGTAATTCAAATCATAGGATTATATTTATGAGTTAATTCTATTCATTCATTCATTATCACTTTTATAGGAACAGTTCATTCAGAGGGATTTGTATGGTGGACCCTCAACATAATCTAGAGCTAACAATAAATTCATTTTTTTTCCTGTGTGTCACGGTTCAAAATACAGACAGAAGACAGAAGAAAGCTCAGATTCTTAAACATTTAATAACAAACAAACATACGAAACACTCTACAACAAGGAAACAAAACACTGTGGCAAAAACAAAATACGGCAGCATAGATGTAACTGTACAGTGTGACGATAACATGAGACAAAAAGTACATTGCAACTTGTGACTATATACAAGAGTGCTAATTACCAGGAACGTAAATCAGGTGCAGGTGGTTATGTGACAGTGAAGCAGTGGCTGTTGGGAAGTGTAGTTCAGAGTTCCCTTACTGGTTTCATGACAGAAACAGTGGCGCTTCTCCCGGAGCGCCAAAAAATACACTCCCTCCCTCTCGCGGTCCTGGCCCCCTGGGCAAAATGTCCCCAGCTGAACTAGGAGACTGAGCGGCATCCTCAGTGGAGCAAGAAAGCAACACAACGTCCTCAGGGGAACAGGTAAGCAGAGCAACGTCCTCAGCAGGGCTGGAGCTCAGAGTGACTTCCTCTGAGGGGCAGGACAGCGGGAGAAGTTCCTCAGGACGACAGGAGAGGGGAACAATGTTCTCCGCGAGGCCCGAGGGAAGCTCAAAGATTTCCGCGAGGCCAGAGAGGCGAGCGAGGTTCTCCATGAGGCCAAAGGGAGGAACAATGATCTCCACGAGGGGGAAATGATGCCCTCTGTGGAGCAGGAAGGGGGAGTGACATACCACGTACAGCAAAGAAGAGTTACGAAGTCTTCAGTGGAACATGGAGGCAAAGCTATGTCCTCAGTGAAGCTGGATGACAGAGCGATGTCCACAGTGAAGCAGGATGGTGGAGCGAAGTCCTCAGCCAAGCAGGAAGGCAGAGCGACGTCCTCAGCCGAGCAGGAAGGCAGAGCGACGTCCTCAGCCGAGCAGGAAGGCAGAGCGACGTCCTCAGCCGAGCAGGAAGGCAGAGCGACTTCCTCAACAGAACAGGAAGGCAGAGCGACGCCCTCAGCCGAGCAGGAAGGCAAAGCGACGTCCTCAGCCGAGCAGAAAAGCAGGGAGAGTTCCTCAGCAGAGCAGGTAAGCACAGCGGCGTTGTGCCGAACAGAGGAGAGCATGTGGGTATGTCAGGAGACAGAGCAATGTCTTCAGCCAACCAGGGCGACTGAGCGACGTCCTCAGCTGATCCGAAAGGCTGAGCGGCATCCTCAGATGAGCAGGGAGGCTGACTCACGTTCTCCTCTGACTTCGTTCGCTGGATCAGATCCACAATACGGGAGGGAGGGTGGGAGATGGCACCAGCCCAGTCAACAAGCTCCCACTTGTACCTGGACTCCTTCATTTTCTCCTGCTGCTTACATAGTGTAGCTTGGTGCTTCTCCTCCTGTTGGCATAGCATAGCGTAGTTCTCCGCATAGGTGGAAGAGTGAAGCCCAGGTATTTCATGATTAATCTGCTGCTTCTGAGTTTTAGTCTTCACGTTTTGTCACGGTTCAAAGTACAGACGGAAGCAAGTGCAGATTCTTAAACATTTAATAATAAACAAACATACAAAACACGCTACAACAAGGAAACGACACTGTGGCGAAGACAAAATACGGCAGCATAGACAAAGGTATAGTGCGACGATAACGTGAGACAAAGATTGCGTTGCAACCTGTGACTATATACAAGAGTGCTAATCACCAGACACGTGAATCAGGTGCAGGTGGTCATGTTACAAGGAAGCAGTGGCTGTTGGGAACTGTAGTTCAGAGTTCCCTTACTGGTTTCATGACACTGTGCGGTGTTATTTAACAAAGACAAAGGTATAATTATTGACAGCTCAGGTTTTCTGTAGGGAGAATTGTATTTGGCATTTATTTATGGAAAGAGTCTCAGGTATCAATGCTTTGAAACAGTCAATAAGTTTTCCACCACAAAAAAGTCTTCAGCACAGAGAACTTTGTGCTTTCTGGTTGCAGTTTTTGTTCTTATTAACTTCAAAAGTTAGGGGGAAAAAAACAGATGCCAGTGACTTTCTATATCTGCTTTAACGTAAGTGATCAGTTAAAAACCGATGCCTGGTAGTGCCTACTCAGTGAGGCATAAGGTCCCTTTCCAGAACCTTCAAACTGACTGTCCCTCAGTGGTTGAATGAACTTCCATCCTCAATCCGGATCGCAGAATCCGTCACTATCTTCAAAAATGGCTAAAGACCCACCGAGCACGTAACTAACTAAAAATGGCTAATGTGTCATTCTAATAAATCAAAAATGTAATCATTGGCAAAGGTGTGTGCTGTGGTATAAGAATAAAACACTAAAAGATATGCTGTTATAGAAAAATAATCCACTTCAGGGTGGAAACCGCATCACCCTATCCGCTACCCTATAACAGTATTCCACATTGTGTGTTATTCTTTATTTATTAATTGGCATTAATGCAGATGGTCCACTGGGTGTATTTTCAACGTAACAGCTTATGGATGGATATATAGATATCAAATAAGTTCCGCTTCTGCATGTATCTAAATATCAAGTAAAATTATAGCCTTTTAAAACTCTGGTTACCCCCAAAAAGTGACACAGAAAGAACTTGCATTGAAAGATTCATTTCTGATTGTGACACAGGAGCATCACAGACATTTTGAGAGCTGGTGTCCAATTGCACACTGAATTGATTAGGTTTATATACGTTTCACTGCAGCATGTAGCTATCTAATAACTAATTTATCAAGCTTGACATTGAACAGATTTACTCGTAAATCCTTCGTAAGTACATTTACAGTATACAAGAAATTTTGGCATTCATAAAAATCCCCTAATTTAAAAAAAAACTTTCGTATCCTAACTGTGCTACTGAGTGTGTGTTAATTTTATTTAATTTCAAATTATATAATTTGCATGTATTATTGCACTTTTATATATGGTATATACTGTCACATAAATTGCACATAAAAAAAGTCAGGGACTTAATAAAAAAGGTTTTGTTTTACGATATATTATTGTCATTAATTAAAGAATATGAAATAAATAAAGAAAGTGAGTCAACACAACCCCATAAATTAAGACAAATACAATTATTCATTCAGTTATAGCAAAAGAAATGTCACCGTATAAATGGACGATGGGCCAGCCTGTCTGTGCAGTAAGCCGTGAACTAATGCCTCAGCTGACAGAAGATTAAGGTCATGCTTATGAGGGTAAGGGTATGATTTATTTTTCTTTTTTGGGGGGGATAAGGTATGATTTTTTTCAGAGGATAAAAGCTGGCTTATGAATTGGTTCCGTTTGCCGCAGTACCTACATCTAATGCTGTATAACACTTCGAGCATGTCAGCTAAGGCACTTAAACAACCTTAAAATAGCACTTTCCCTGTGTGACCTACTCAGTGTGTATGAGCACCTGGATACAGTGTAGACCTTTTTCGTTTCCATGTCACAACATGTTCTTCAACTCACTTTTCTGTAATTTGTCCCTAGATTTTGACCTTTTCAGATGCTGTTACGGTGTTAAATATGTTGTTGGCATATTGGTCAAAAGAACTTCCACTTCTGGCCTTTTTTGTGTTTCCAACCCTCTGTGTGCTGAACTTTTATGGAGTTTTGAGGGCATCACTAACGCAAATCAGCTATGTCAGGAACACATGTTTGTACTTCACAGATGAGCGACATAAGCATGCGAGTAAGAACAAAATCGGTGTTTCCTTAACTTCTGTAAATCCGCCAGAAAATATTTGTTCGGTTTGGCTTATGTGAACATTTACACACAACTTTACTAAATACTTGATGAATGAGGCCCAATTTGTGACATTTACTGTGTTGAGAAGCTCAAGCTTCTGCAATGTTTCAGACAACTTTAGTCAGACTTACTGTTTTATTACTGTTTGTTAAACTGTCTCCGTACCCAAGATGATATTTGCAGGAAGATAGCTTAAGCAAGATAAAAGTTTAAAAAAAAAAAAAAAAAAAACTACATAAAAGCAACATTTCCACATTGTGTTAGTGAAATATATTTACGGTTTCTTAAAGTTAAGGTATCACAATATGTTTTAGGACCTTTTTGCTACATCAACATCTGATGGGTTTCACATCGCCACCTCACAAATCATAACATTTAATACCAATTGTTTTCTTTGTTTACTTCCCCTACATTGTCTGATTGCATTTGGATATTGCTCCAACTAACCCTTATCCCCTCTGTATGGACAGATGCCGTTCGTATGAGGACTGTTGTGGGACTCGCTGTTGTGTGCGTGCTCTGTCCATCCAGAGACTCTGGTACTTCTGGTAAGAGTTGCGCTTTTTTTATATATATAATATATAGTAATTCAGATATTATACGTTCTAAACAAACATATCCGGCATCTGGTGAGTAATTTGCTCCACTGTCATGTGTTAAATCATATACAGCACCTGTAGGATGCACAGCTTTGGTGTGGTAAAGAAAATATCTCGGCTTCTTGCCTTCACAGATCAATACTCTGCCTTATAGAGCTATATGTCACCTGCTGTGTGTGGACCGAGAGATAGACTCAAAGCTATTATTCTCCTGCATCGCGCACTTCCCTTGGTTATTTTTCGGAATTTTATACTGCTGAAAAGTCTGCCCAGGTACAGAAAGGTTAAACACACATATCAAAGGGAGTGGTTTTGGCCTGATGCGTTTAATCAGAATGGTATTTATACCATGGTATATAACGGTTTGATTTTGTTCAGTTCCTGTTGCTGAACTGAACTTGTTACTATTTCTTGTTACAGATCATTGATGCAGGTTGATGATGATTCACTATATTTTATTATGGTTTTGCTATAACACTGTAGTTTCAGTGTGATACGCTATGTATTTACTACAAATATCAAACCCAACCATGATACAGCCATAAAAATATACTATAGATACTATATGCTAAACCACAGTACTGCGATAGTTTTATTATAGTGCTTTAGGGTAACTATGTTAAGCACTACACCACGCTCGCACTGATCCTCTATCACTGCTCGACTGGTCCTGCCATCTCTCTGCGTAGAGGGAAGGCATGCATCAAGACTCTTCTCCATTCTAGCACCTAGGTGGTGGAATGAGCTTCTACAAGATGTCAAAACTGATGAGTCACTGGAAGTCTTCAAAATGATGTCTAAAGAGAGAGCTAACTCTTTCTGAAGCACTAAATTAGAAAAGTGTTGGCTGTGTGCTTTTATTATTATATAACCTTCCCAACAGAGTTTTTTATACTGATGGTATTCTTAGTCCGTGACCTAGTGAACTGGTATCAGCGTGTATTTATTGATAGAGACTTCAAAATCGCTCTGGATAAGGGCATCTGCAAAATGCCATAAAATGTATGTTTATTACACACCAAAAACAGCTTATGCTCAGGTTATATGCTTGTTTCAGTGGATAATATCACCTGGATACTGTAGATTTGTACCAAAGACCTGCTGCTGTAAGCATAAACACTATGACACTCATATTAAACATCCTTTCAACACTATTAGTACTATCTGACTTCATAGTATAGAGTTGTACAGTTTCTTCCTCATGTCATCTCAGGGAGTTTTTTCCTTGCCACTGCCACCTCTAGGATCTAATTCTACATATGAATTTCTGCAAAGCTGCTCTGTGATAATATATACTGTTTTAAACAAAACAGCACTATACAAATGAAACTGAATAGAATTGAATTAAATATATAGTATTTACTGAATGATGTGCTTTAGGATGAATGACTAATGAAGACTCTAAGGCAGGGATCTTCATTCTTACTCGCAAACGGTAGGTGTGGCTGCAGGTTTTCTTTACAGCCACATTGGAGGCACACTTAATAGTCGATGGGAGACTAAGGTGAAATCAGGTGTGGCTCCTGCTTGTTTGTCTGCAGCCTTTGTGTATAAGATTGAAGACCCCTGCTCTAAGGGGTTAATGCATCTGTACATATTTATATAGATTTATTTCTAATATAGAAGAACCACTTCCAGACACACGCAGTTTCAGATCATTTGATAGCCTTGAACAAAGCCAAGATCTCTAAAAATGACGAACTCTGTCAGAGAATATACTGTAAGTGTAGGGAGCGTTGTTTCTCGGATGTTGTAAAAGCTTCAGATTTAATAATATACCCATTAAATGGGAGCTTCAATGAAGTTAGGATAATGCACAGAGATGAATGTAATAGAACATACTCGTGATGGTGTTCCTCTCATTTCCGTTGCCTGTCTGTAAATTAGGCTGTTGCTGATGATGGGAGTGCTTTTCTGCTGCGGAGCTGGCTTTTTCATTCGCCGACGTATGTATCCATCTCCACTGAGTGAAGAGCCCGCCTTTAACGTGTCATTCACCAGACACCCTGTGAGCACACCAGGTAAGGACGCCTACTTCCTGTCCAGTTTGTTATAAGAAGTTTTAATGTTTATTTAGCTTTTCTGTTTCGGTCATGAACAATGGGACACTTAATCTTGCTATAGGATTGCAGGACATTCCGGATTGTCTACACACAATTTCGCACAGATTTTGTGTTACCTAAGCTCTTAATGATCCTTCTACCTCCAGATTTCCCAACACACATAAGCACACATACAGTGGGGAGCCATAGCTCAGACAGTGAGACAGACATTTATTATAAGTCCTATACACTGAGGTCCAGAGTGCCACAGGCTAGTTACAGGCGAGAGATATTTCCTCATCAACTGCAACTCCTCTGTTTCTGTCCTTCCCAACATTTCTCCCTCTCTGCATGCAGGATGAGCGGGAACTCTCAGATAAAGCTTGTGTGATTGTAAACAAATATGGCATGAGCATATGGCCACCACCAACTTCCTGCTGTTCAGAATAGATGAGGCAAACAATATTACTGAGCAACAGACTTCTGTAACTGCATGCATACACAATTCTGCACTCACCATGCTGTACTTGGAATAGTGAATTTTACATAGTAGGATAAAATCTCTGTTGTTCTATTATAAGTATCAGAATATCCCAAAGTATTGGCGTTTATATTATAAACAAATATATATTTTATAGAGGATTATAACACATGCAAGGGCACACGGTGGCTTGGTGGTTAGCACGTTTGCCTTACACCTCCAGGGTTCGGGGTTCGATTCCCGCCGGGGCCGTGTGTGTGCAGAGTTTGTTTGTTCTCCCCGTGCTGCGGGCTGATTGGTGTGTGTAAAGTGTCCGTAGTGTATGAATGGGTGTGTGTGTATGTGATTGTGCCGTGCGAAGGACTGGCACCCTGTCCAGGGTGTACCCCCCCTTGTGCCCGATGTCTCCTGGGATAGGCTCCAGGTTCCCCGTGACCCTGAAAAGGAATAAGCGGTTGTGGATGGATGGATGGATGGATAACACATGCACTACCTTTTTTCCACAAAGGTATCCTCCAGTATTATTATAGAGTTGCTTTTTATATCATGTTTGGTTATTTTAGTTTTTTTGTTTAGTTATGTTAAGCCCTATTCAGGCTGGAATAATTTAATTATTTAAATATTATTTAAATATTACTAGTGTATTTCTGGGATTTTAGTCCTGTCTCAATGTGCATTTTTTTTTTTTTACAAACTTCAAATTCCCGGATTTGGAAAGATTGCACCATCTACTATAAAATGACCAGTAGATATAACCCTGAGTAATATATATCCCAATCTAAACTGACATTTCAGTACATTTCTCTTATATACTGTGGGAACAGAGGGGTAGTGCTTTTTCTTCAGTATGGAGACACTTTATTCATCTATTGTCTCACATCAAAAAGCAAACCTAAATCAAGTATTCAAGTAGACAATAAAATATAGATTATGTTTAAAAGGATATGTCAGAGAAGTGATGATTCTAGGGGTTTATTAAGTAAGTTACTGAATTTCTAGCACAAGTACAGTATAGCCTACATACCTGTTATAGTCATGTGACCTACTAATGATTAACCTGTATGCCAACAAGTGCTCAAGGTAAAGGTCAAACAATAGGTCTGTATTAATACAATTTTTTATGTAACGCCCATGCGCACATCATGAAGACACTCCCATCTCTGTGTTTTATATCCATACAGAGAGTGCTTATCCTGTGTGAATTGATTATTACAGAGAATATTTTAACCACTCAGAAACTGTATCCCACCAGAAGAGTAGTTTTTATTTATGTAGATTTTTAGATAGGTTTTATAACTTAGATTTCAATAATTTAGTGGCAGTATAGATTAGAATTTATTCTAGTTAATAAACACTAAATCTACAGCAAAGAAATGAAACAATAAACCAAAACATAATCCAAACTAAAGTTAAAGGAGGACTATAAATCTTCTTTTATAAGAACAATCTTCTTCCAGCATGAAAATTACTAATACTTACTGTAACTGAATGGGTAAAATGCTGATGAGGTCATACTGTATGTTACTGTGAGTACTGTATTTACCTGTAATATTGTTTGTTTTCTGCATCTTTAGCTTGATACTTTTTTTTTAACCTTTTAGCGTTTAGAGACAAAAGTAGGTGATTTGCTTTCCTTGGCGTTTGAATCATCACTATATGAATAGAGGGGAATTAATTGGGTTCTGTCATTAGCGCACTCGCTCATGTGGAAAACTGAATTAAGCTTAAATAATGTAGGGCGGTACCCAATTCTTTTCGTAAGGTTGGACTGTTCATGCGTGCTCTGTGGAACATGAGACATGGAAATCCCACAGTTGGGAACAGTGTTCAGTTTGTTTTAAAAAATGTTTTATCTAATTGTACAAGTGCATTCATTCAATTGTAGAACTGAGGTTTGTGTATCAAGAGTGTTTCTACTGAGCAGACTGAACAGAGTCTTAGCTGAGTAACTGCCAGCGCAGCACTGATTTGTGCTTAGTGACACCCTGTGGTTGTTCACCACCACCCTGCTCTCTGCTTCACTCACGACCCCTGTTAGGCCAGCCGGACCTCATATACTGTACGATACAGACTGTTTAAAATATATAATATAGGGGAAAATAGTACAGTTTTGAAAAGAGATATACTAGGCACTAAAATATGTATGAGTAACGATATATAAATTATATTAATCCCCTCATTAATTAAGGACTAATTTCTAAAATTTGCCAAAAGCAGTGTTTTATTTTTGAACAGGGGGTTTTAAATTATGTACTATATTCATTCATTTATATAATTCAAACTAATCTGGTAGCTACTTATAATCTAGCAGAAACAACACCCCCACAAAGTCTGGCATGTCTTACACAGTGTTATTCATTGCTTTCAGCCGAGCATTATGAAAAATCCATCGAAAATGAAAAAGCACACATTGTGGATTTCAGGGAATCTAGCAAAAGAGTACACTCTCACAGACATAAAGGTTTAAACAACCCAACCTTTTTACCAGATCTATCCAGTCTGCTTGTCCATCTGAGGAGTGCTATAGGTTTACATTTGTGCACACAACGTTGTCACCCAGCTGATCTCCTAGCTCCTCCGTACACCATCACTGCCTACATCTAGACCCAGTACTGAAGATAGATTTACACTGAAGAACCCCATATTTGTTGTTAAAGACAAAACACACAGTAAATAATTATTTGTTTGAGAGTTGAGATTGAACGATCTTAGCTGGTTTAGTGACATCACAACAAAATTCTGGCAGTGTCAGAAATATTTTCTCAAAATCTCTGAGTGCGTCTGCTGTTCAAATAGGATGCCGTAGGATTATGTCATCCAATAGGATGACGTAGGATTATGCAAAACTGGCAGCAACAAATACAGTAGAGGCAATGGCAAAACATAAACCAAACATGCCAAGGGACAGAAACAAATATCCAGATAAACTATAAATATTTGATCAAGCTCACAGTGAAGCACAGTTCTAGTTATGGGATTTATCATTATTATTTTAAAAAATTTGCACCAGCCACTCCAGTGCACTGATGGCTGCTGGACTGTGGTGTCTCAATGGTTAAGGCTATGAGTTACTGATTGGAAGGTCAAGGGTTCAAGCACCACCAAGCTGCCACTGTTTGGCCCTTGAGCAAGGTAATAATTCCTGCTCTAGGGGTGCAGACCACAGCTTCCTAACAATCAGGAATATGCAAAGAAAATAATTCCACTGTGCTGTGTATATGTGACAAATAAAGGCTTCTTCTTCTGTAAGCATAACATACTAATTGTCTTTAATTTCAGGTCTGTCACTCGTTAGAAGTTTTTCATCGTATAATTGGACATGGAGAACTCAGGTTCAACACATTGCAAAAAAAAATTTGTTTAATGGGGCAGCGTGTCTACTGCTCATATTTTACTTACCTATGACTATGTGACAGTTATGGTCGCCAGAATGAGGTACAGGTAGATCGATCTCTTAAAGTCCACAATCGAGCATACATTTGACAGCAGACTCATCCCCACTGAGTATCAGTCCAAACAGTGTGGTGTCATCTGCAAACTGTAGGAGTTTTACAGAGAGTTCTTTTAAGATGCATTCAGAAGAGGTGACAATACAATGTCTGTGGCACATTATGTTTCCTGTTTGTGAAAAAATAAAGTTATTGTTCCACCTACTGACAACTTACAGCACTGACAGCTCAGAAAATGTGATCTGTAGGTGCTTTGAGATGATGGTGTTAAATTCACTGGTAATATCCTGAAACAGAATCTTTGCATGTGCTTCTGGGCAGATCGAATAGTATCTGCAAAAAGTGCAGACCGATTGTAGCATCCATAAATGGGGTGGTCTAGCAGGCTAACTGCATGGTGTCTGAGATGGGATCTGTAATGCCTTTCTACAGATATCAGTGTTATTTGGGCCTTGGGTTTTATTGTCGCAGAGGTTTTTAAGCAATGTGCAATAATGCACCGGTTCAATGACAGGTCGAAGATATGTGGTAAGTGAAGAATGCTGGTCATTGCATCAGTATGGCTGGGGAGAGTATGGCATAAGGTCACTAGTTTTCTCTCATTGATTATCATTGGTTATGGGTAGCTGTAGATATGAGCGAGATGGCATTGCAGTGACATTACAGCCTGGTAGTGCTGTGATGATATTAAGTCTGTCAGCTCAACATCTTCATAAAGTCATTCTGCATCCAAGTGCAGAATTAAAAAATTTTTTTTTTTAAATCTATGTTAAATGCATGTTTGGTAGTGCGGATTTTAATTAGATCTTTTGCCATTTAAAAGTATGCCACCAGCTCCGGTGGAAAATTAAAGAACATGCGTAAGATAAATGGTCTGCACTTATATAGCGCTTTTATCCAAAGTGCTTTACACTGTGTCTCATTCACCCATTCACACACACACCAATGGTAGCAGAGCTGCCAGGCAAGGCGCTAACTTGCCATCGGGAGCAACTTGGGGTTCAGTGTCTTGCCCAAGGACACTTCGGCATGTGGAGTCATCCGGGCCAGAAATCGAACCACCAACCCTACGATTAGTGGACAACCCGCTCTACCATCTGCGCTTGTATTCAACTAAATTATGCGCATCATTATACAAAAAAAGCAATTTAAATAGTTCAACACAATGAATGGTTCAAGTGGTTTTCCCAAATTCAACTTATAATGATCTCTCCAGTTTCTAAATTATTCAACACCCCCTGAACAGAATCCCTCACAATAGCACAAATATGCAAAACAGGTGCTGTCTCAAATCACACCTGATGCAACTAATCAAGGGCTTCATTACTTGCACCAGGTGTGCTTGAGCTGGAACACATGAAATACCTGAACTGGCTATTTTCAGAAAATGGATGAAATACTTAGACAGGGCAGAAAAAGGAAGCTATCAATGGCTGCAACCAGATTTCTGAGAAGGCAGGTTGTGAAAAACCCTCGAGTGACTGCAAAAGATAAGGAGCAACACTTGGTGACAACAGGCACTGAGGTTTCAGTGAGCATAGTAAGCCATGTACTAAATACAGAAGGTTTCCTTGCCACCCAGAACTCCAAGACGTACACCACAATGATGAAACAAAACTTGATGGAACTTTTTAGCACGATGGATCAGCTGTATGTTTGGATGAATAAGGAACACTCTGTCCACAGTCAAGCATGGTGGTGTCTTGTTGATGCTCTGGGGCTGCTTTGCATCCTCTGGCACTGGAAACCTGCAGCGTTTGGAAGGCAAGATGGATTCAGTGAAGTATCAGGAAATCCTAGGAAAAAACGTCATGCTATGTCTATGAGGAAGCTGAAGTTTGGGCATCGTTGGACCTTCCAACAGGACGATGATTCCAAGCATACCTCAAATTCCACCAAGGCTTGGTTGCAGAAGATGTCCTGGAAGATTCTACAGGGCCATCACAGTCACCTGGCTTGAACCCTATAGAAAATCTCTGGTGGGATTCGAGGAAGGTGGTTGCAGCATGCAAAGCCAAGAATAATACTGAACTGGAGGCCATTGCTCATGAGGAATGGGCTGAGATTCCTCAGGAAGCTGGTGTCTGGCTATGCATCTCATTTGCAGCAGGTCATAACAGCAAAATGGTGCTCTACTCAGTACTGAAGATGCTTGCCATGATGGGCTTTGAATAATTTTGAGACTAGAGAAAATCATAATAAGTTGCATTTTCAGTTGAATTTGGTGAAACCACTTGAGGCACTCATTGTGTTGAACTATTTCAATTGATTTTGTTTGATTTGTTCATTGCTGATTTGCATTTGAGGTTGAAAATTTTGATGGCAATTGTATCTGGTTGTATCACAGTCATACTTGAGAATACAACAGTTCTTCATACTGTATGTTCCTAGAAACGTTCCAGTCTGAGGAATCAAAGGAGCTTTTTGACAGCTCCACTAGTCCATTATGCTGTTCTTTTAGCCACAGCCTTATTACAATGCAGTCTTTGCCTGTATAAAAGAATATGGTGGTCCTCTGCATAATTGGAATGCATAAGGGCCATGCAAAGGACAGCACAGTGTTTGTTTTTGATTTTAATGCAGCAATAATCAAGCGTTTTCTCTTTCCTGGTGGCACACGTTATGTTAATTATCTATTCATCTGTAGATCATATGAACAGGTATGAGGAAGAACAGAAATGGCAGTTAGAATACAAAATACTCTCAGGGGAAATATATGGATTTATCTTCCTAATATAAAAGCAAATAACACTTTTTAATGATTTCCCTCATTGCTCCATAATGGTCTCTGTTGTCACTGGAGTTAGCTTATTTAGCCATGTCTCCATGGACAACTGCACCTTCTAAGAATTATTAAATAAGTCTGAAAGTCCAAAAATGCCAAAATCCCTTTGGCAGACGTAATTGGAGCATTTGTCGAAGTAGAAAATAAAACATGTTTATGATGCTCTAAGCAATAATACTGCACTGCAGAAATAATATAGATATAAGGAAAGTAAAATGGCAAAAACTATAACAATAGTATGAGAGAGGATTTACTGTTGGCCCTTCCTTTGGTCTGCGAGCTCTGCATTTCCCTTCAGTAAAAACAAACAAGGTCATGTCCTCCACATGTCTTGTCAACCTTCAAAATTGACCAAGTTGTATGTTTCTAAAGGACATCTGTCTCCCTGCAGAGCACCAATCTCTATTACTTGTTAACATCATAACATAGATAAGAGGAAATGCTGTATTTCTTCTAATGTTGTCTGTCTGCCCTTTGAAATGTCTGACCTTTCAATAGTGGTATTTAAAGAGCCAACAGTATGCCCAAAATCAAATCTGTAGCTGCACATATAGACACAAAATCATCAAGAATACAAGTATAGAGGCAGCAACGTTGCAATAAAATGCTAGGAGGCAGAGAGAGGGGAAAAAACAGTATTTTTACACAAATCAGCTTTTTTTCTTTCTTTTTTTCATTTTGTCCCAAGCAACAGTAAAAATCAGCAAGGCAAAAGTCTTTATAACCCCCTACTTAATAATTAGCAGCAAATCATTTTTTTTTTTTTAAACTGAATAAGACACCACAGTCCCACCCACTTAGTTTTCTGTTGGTTCATAATAACAAGGCTCATGAATTCACAGGTCAAAGGAAGGGAAAGTAAACACTACAAGAAGCAAATGTGCATCTTTTATTGGTCATTTCATTGCACCTCTGTGGTGACAGTAAATGTAAAAAATGATCTGTAATTTTCAGGATTGGTCTTTAGGCAAAACTCATGTTGATTTCACATTATTATACTTTATGTATTTTTGTTCGTTTTTACAAGAGGGTCAATCTCTTATATATTTCTTTCTACAGTTTCTCAGCAGCCTGGTATTCAGGGCTATGGTGACCCCAGCGTTGCCATGACAATGCCTCTGGCCCCGGCCTACCCGGGCCAACCCAGCACAGCCCACATGATGAGTTCATACCCACCACCGCCATCCTACTGCAACCATCCTCCACCATCTTATGACCAGGTCTTCAATTCCACAGAAAAGAAGTAGGTCCAGATGTTCACCATGGCACAACACACTCCAGCAGATCAGCGATCTGAGACAGGACGACTTGACATGATGCTGCCCAGAACCTCTGGCAGCCTATAACTCAGTCTCGAGTAGCTTCAAGTGGCTTGTTTTAATTTTGTGTGCTTGTTTTAGGATACAGCATTTTTTATGTTCATTGTTCAACATTTTAGAGGTGGACAGAGCTGCTTTTTTTGGACTGTGTATTTAAATAAAAAATAAAAAGAACATGAAGATTTTCTGGATGGAAGGACATGCAGAACATGAACTGCATCTCAGACTTTCAGAGTTCAGGGTAACAGAACTGGGTGGAGGCAAAAGATGGACAATGGCACACTGGAAAGAGGATAGCAGTAAATCCAACGCTGTTATGTTTTTACTGTTCTAATTGTACAGACAAAAATGACAGTTATCTTTGAAGGACATCTTCCCTTACCAAGTCCACTGTGCTGGTTGGGTAATTTGGAAGCCTGGAGGCTTGGGCCAGAGAAAACCAGACCATCTTTACTAGGGACTGTAGCAAGGAATTTGTTGTGTTTGAAGAAGAGGAACTTTGCAGGCACCAACAATTTCTGTGCTGAAGCAGAGTGTGAAGACACATCCTAAGGCAACTGAGCAGAGTGTGGTGATAACCAAGCCGGCAGGACAGGACACCTTTCTATCCAATAGTCAATAGCAGGTCAATACAGGTCATTCATTCATCCTCGTAATCCATTATACACCCAAGGTCGTAAGTGAAGGTCAGATCCTGAATCAGCTTCATCTTCAAATACCTTGATGGTGTTATAACTGATGAGGACAAGGCCAAGGTTAGTCCATCCCTGATACCTAGCATGCAGCCATTTCACTGCCATCCATTCAGCCAAGCTGAGGCCAAGCCACCTTGCTCAAATGTAAGTGATCAAAATCAGTTACTTTGTGTTATCCTAATGTAGTTATTGGTCTTGCCATTTTACCCTTGAACATGGAGACATGGAACATGGAGTCTGGTGATCCTCTGTAACTTGTTCCAATCACAAATACATGTAACAGTGTCCAGGACCGAAAGCGTTCACTCAAGAGCACACTCTTGCTGGATGGAGATAAGAACTACAAAGTGCACAATTAACTGCTAGTATGAACTTTTATGATTTTTAGCAATTTATAGCTTTGTGGTTGAAAGAAATGAGCATAAAACCTAGGCAGAAACTCAGCCCCAAAATGACAATAAATTATTCTTATCACAGCTGTGTCAACTTTCTTTGACAAAAAGGTACAGTGATGAAATAAGTAATTAGCATTTGATTAACACCTTCATAATGACATGCCTTGAAACCCAACATCGTTCTTTTATCCATGTAAAAGAAACAGGACTTTAAATTGATCTTTAAAGAAAAAAAAGTCTGAGGTATTCTTACAAGGTTTTGAGGGATTTTAGATGTTCTAGTTAAAATGTTCAAGTAGGATGAGTAGGAGAGATGAGGAAATAACATTTTGGACAGGATTAAACTTGCTAGTTATATTTGTGTTATGTACATTTTAATTGCTGTTCTATGCAAGGTAAAGATCGGGTCTGTTATATGTACAACTTGCGTAGCTGTTAGGTGTGTGTTGTATCACTGTATGAGACTTGGCAGAAAAGACATGCAAGTTGAAGGTATAAGTGCTATTACATGAAATCAAGTGACAAGCCGTAAAAATGAGCTAAACACAAGAATTTCCATCCTTAATCTAAATAAGATATACTGTTCTGTCATATTGTATCTAATAAACCGTCATTGACATGTCAGTAACCAAAAAACAAGTGTCATACTTAATGTCAGAGGATTTATGAATTCAACACAAAAATTTAATTCTCTCATCAGAAATGTACTTTTTTTTCCCCTGTTTCCACACTGCATTTGTATGCAGCGAGTATCCATGCGACTGTACACATTAAGACATTTCACTTTATTTATGATGACTCAACAGGAGACATTTTAGTTGATAGTAGTTTTCAACTTTTAGGTGCATATCTTTTATAAATACAGTGGAGTCCAAAAGTCTGAGAGCACTAGGGAAAATGTTTCCATTCTTTTCTCATTTAATACAAAAATTGTCATTACAAATGATATTGACTTGAGTGAAAAATAGAATCTTAGAAATATTTACATGAATTTCAGAGTTTTAGTATTTCATATGGTCCCCTTTTTTGCTTTATTGAGAGTGTGCACTCGAGTTGACTCAGACTCTACGAGTTTGTGCTAAACCTGATGATCCGTTATATCAAATCCATCAGCGTGTGGTTTGAATACGTCCTCCAGTGGACGTGATAAGACTCACAGAAAATCCATCTATCCATCCATCTTCTGTATCACTTATCCTACACAGGGTCGTGGGGGAACCTGGAGACTATCCCAGGGGACTCGGGGCACAGGGCGGGGGAAACCCTGGACGGGGTGCCAATGCATCACAGGGCACAATCGCACACATTCACACACTACAGACAATTTATAGATGCCAATCAGCTTACAATGCATGTCTTTGGACTGGGGGAGGAAACCAGAGTACCCAGAGGAAACCCCAGAAGCATGGAGAGAATAAGCAAACTCCATACACACAGGGCGAAGGTGGGATTTGAACCCCCAACCCTGAAGGTTCGTGACAAACATGCTACTCACTAAGCCACCGTTCCCCCCTACAAAGGAGTCAACATGGTCAATATCATAAATTTGCTTACATTTAAATAGGGACGTAGAAATGCTACATGTTGAATATTGAATAGTCAAGATGTTGCATATTTCCTTTTATTTAGAATTGTCTAAATTCTAACACTATTTATTTCCAGTTTTAAATTGATGTAGTCTCAGACTTTTGGGCCCCACTGTATTGCAACAACAACTGAGAACACTGATTTCTGAACTAAACACTTGGAAACTACTGGAATACTAATAATATGTGTTTATGATGATGCCTCCTGATGTTCATGCCGATCGGGATCCTTATTTAAAACTAAACTTTGTAGAATACTTCTATGTTCAATAGGGTTAAAAGTCCAGAATATATATTCAAATATTTGTGATCATTACTGTGACTATGATGCCACAACACCATAACCATACACAAATTTGAATCACATGATCTTGCCTTAAAAGTGTGTAATAAATTAGAGAGAGTACATTTGTAGTTGCAAAAGGAAATATGTATTACATGTACCCCATCTACTGCAACCTTAAACATGACAACTTTGAGACACCTATTTGCAATAAACAATAAAAAAAATTATAATAATTTAAAAAGTAAAGGTTTTCATTTGACTCACCCTCATAGATCAGACTTGAATTAGTCACTGCAATTAAATCCTTTACCACTTGGATTTAAGAAGTATATAATGTTTGTTCAGAATTATTCTCCATTTTAAGAGTGGCCAGTTGGTTTTAACTGAAAATCTAACTGAAAACTAAATTGAAAATTGGACATTAATAGTGAAAGCCAATAGTACAAGGCTGACTAAGGATTGTTAACTATTAAATAAAAGTCGAAATATGCCTGTTAATTACCAGCAGCCCTCCTTAGTCGACCTTGGACTCTTGGAATTCGCTATTAACGAGCAACCTTTAGGAACATACAACCTCATAAAAATCCATATACAATAAAATATCACACTTAACACAACATTCAGTGAAATATGATGGAGGAAAATCGTTTTTGTTTTTTTTAAGTTTGATTTTGGCCACAACACAGATCCATTTGTACTTCCGATCACTCTTGATGGGGTTCGGGTCCTGCAGTTTGCAGGATGCTCTCAGGAAGGGTTTCTTCTGTGCAACACGTCCAAACAGCTTGTTTTTACTGAGGTAGCATCTAATACTTTTCTAACTTGCTATGCCCCAAGAAACAATTCTGAGACTGTAAACTTTGGGCTTTCCCCCCCCCCTCACCATCCATCTCACTGTGCAGGAGGTCAGAAAGCTTTGTGTTACCTCAAAAAGCTGCTGAATTCTCCTTTCCGACTGTCAGAAGGAAATTTTGGGAAGGAGACTCCAGTGTCGATGCTTTGTAACAGTTACAGGTGAAGCTGTAACCAAGTGTTCAGGGCTTTACATGTTCTCTGTAACAGGACAACAGGAACCGTTTGGGGATGTTTCACAAGATTAAATGTAATTATAAACAGACCAAAAATATGACTTTTTTTTCAATCCAAAAATAACAATTGGTGGCAAATTGCTGTGGAATAGGAATAAACCACTTCAAGACTTCCTGTTATAGGAAAATAATCAACTGGGTGGTAATGGCAACATGCCAAGCCCTTGTGATTTGTTCTTAACATAACAGATTTTAAATGCAGTCACATGTGGTTCAGTTAAAGGAATCAAATTTATTGTAACATTCATAACATCATTGCCTAATGAAGTGATATTTAATGGAAAGGTTTGGTTCATTTTTCTCACAATCTTTCACCGAGTTATCACTCTCAAAAACAGTTTCATCATACAGACAGAGTGAAACCCAAGCCACTGTGGACCCTTAACTGATATTACAGACGTCAATAATTTTTGCTAAAGCGTACACAAGCTCATTTCAGCCATCCCCATGCACAGACAACAAAGACAGGACTGAAATACACGAGACAAAGACAAGGTCAACTGAGGCAGTGCAATACAATCAGAACACAAGCATGCAGCACAAAGACCCCATTCAACTGAATGCTAAGCTTTGGAAGTGAAAACATTAAACAGTGCCGTGGATGGCAACACAGATCATTTTTACAGTAAAAATTATTTCAAATTATACCACAGAAGGGGCAAAGACTTGGAAACGACAGTGACAGAACTCAATGTGGCTTGTTTTAAAGTTATAGGCAGGAGGTGGTTTTGTTTGTTTGTTTGTTTTGCGTCTGCACAAGTTCAGTGGTGCCGTTCAGTGCTGGAAGAGCCAGAAAAGCTTTCACAGTCTCAGAACTGTTCAAAGTAAAAGTCAGTGCACCCAGAAGCCCAGGTCAAAGTTCAAAAGCAGGGAAGCAGGAATCCTCTGGCTGGGCAAGGTCTGAGAGGAAGTGGATCGCTCCAGCCATTCCTGTGAGAGAGAGGAAGACACAAAGCCTTTGGTTTCAGAAAATCTGCTTGAAGGCACACCAGATCTGTGTTTCCTGACATAATGACAGATTAAACCATATACCAAAACTACACTGATATAATGATTTGCCTTTAAGGCAATAAGGAAAACATGATCATTATTTAAATGCTGGAAGGTCTACCAAAAGAAAACAGCTGGAAATTTGACAACTAGTAGAGATTTTCAAATGCATTTTTGGTCATGGCTAAGCAATACTACAAAAAGAACCTGTATTTAAAACACCTTAATATACATTACAATATTAATATACACATTATTATACTATGAATTATTATTATTATTATTATTATTATTATTATTATTCTACTACACACTCAGCTTTTTGCTGCACATATGGCTAGACAAATGTGGCAGAACTGCAGCAGGTGTGAAGAGTCATATGAACTATTATGGTTGTTAAATGAAAGCACAAAAGTGGCTCTGTAACATGGGACCCTGGATTATGCTTCTGGTATCAAGTGTATGGTCTATGGAAAGGATCAACAAGGCTTTTTCACCCACAGAACTGCTTCATTTTGTGTACACTCTATAGAATTGTGTGAATATCCCAGGAAATAACCATTTTGATCTATGATGAATCAGACTGTATGCTTCATCATACATAAACAACTATGAAGGTAAGAAAATACCTAGTGATACAAAACAACCCGCGAGCTAACGTACCCAATGATATAACTTGAAAACCAAAGTTTATATATTGCTGTCTTGCTGTACTGCAGACTGTAAACAGTGCTATTGGAGATGCAAGATTTGCGCTATTTCAAAACGGGTTTAGCCAAGTGCAAGTAGCCCATTGACGCATTAGATAATTGCAGGAATTAGCATGGGTACCGGTGTCCCTATTAAAGTGGCCAGTGAGTATATTTCTTTTTCCTGAACTAAAAATGAGCAACAAGTCAGGTAACACTGAATGAAAACTGTTGGAACGTTACACGTGTGTGTGTGTGTGTGTGTGTGTGTGTGGGAATGTGTCCCGAGACTCATGTCTACTGCTAGCCACACTGAAACTATCGGTCAGGAACCGCTCCACCAATCCGAGGCCACCACTACTCAGACTCCGGAGCAGAAAAGGGTGTTACT
This sequence comes from Ameiurus melas, assembly GCA_012411365.1. Taxonomy (NCBI): domain Eukaryota; kingdom Metazoa; phylum Chordata; class Actinopteri; order Siluriformes; family Ictaluridae; genus Ameiurus; species Ameiurus melas. The sequence goes on from CM022757.1 coordinate 16,058,976, forward strand.
ATGGCAACAATAAGGTGAGGCAGCAGATACATGGTGCTGGTTGCCAACTCTTTGAGACTGGAGTGGAGTTAGACGGCAGGCTGGCGGTCAGCCCAGAGTGCCACTGTGGTGCCATGTGGACAGACTCCGGGTCATGTAGCTCCTGCTGATCATCCCCCTTAACAAGGGTGAAGTGCATACGGAAAGTTTTTGAAGAAGCCTTCTCAGATCCAGCATGCCTGATGAGAAAACTTACCCACTACTGTATTATATAATAAAAATACAACAGCTTCAGTTTAGTGTTTGGAAAATGGGCTGTAACAATAATAATGGTTCGTGTTTAAATTGAACCCGTCATGATGACAGGCTATTTGGGAGTGTGTAATGTAGTCTGAAATTGAGAACAATAATACATTTTCTAGTCTTCCTAGTCTTGCTATTAAAGAGCAAGCTTCTTTTCATTTTATATTGGCAAACACTCGGTTATTGACCTTTTAAAAGGCTGACGTCTACGCCTCTTCCATTTCTATTCGCTCTATTCTACCTAATGAGTGTACAGACTGTCTTTTTACTGCATTCAGCCCACGAGTATAAAACCCAGGATTTCATTACTGATGATAGCTTAGCGTGCAGAAAGACATAAACCAGACAAAGGAGAGTTTACAGAAACCTCTGTCTGTCTGTCATTTTCTCCCAGACAATGACTAGGTCTGATTACAGATGAGTTAAACAAGAGGGCATGTTTCTTTATGGATAAGCACACAGGCAAAAAAAATAAAAATACAAATTACCTAATAACGTTTTCATAACTGGTTTTTGTTGAATAAATAAAAGCATCATTACAGTTGCAGAAGGCTGTCTGGGTTGAATGAGTCACAGTAATTATGGCAATCATTTCGCCGACTCACTTTTTTTAGAGGGCAGATATTTAAGGTCAGGTGCTTCGAAAAGAATTTGTGGGTGACGTGTATGAGAGACGGACACAAAAACTTTACCTTCAAAGAGGGAGTACGGTCGGTCTGGAATACGGCAGCCATGCTTTCCGTAGTCTAGACACCACTCCGCAAACTAAAACACAGACACAACAAGAAAGGATAAATAACATCACAGCGGTTTGTATGCATGTGCATAAACCTGCATACACAAGCTGTCTACCACCACTAAGCAACTAGAACAAATCAAAAATCAGTAACAACTCATGAAAATAATGTGAAAATGTACCGATCAACTGTGAATCAGTGATCCAAGAAAGCCAATTGCACTGGAAAATGCTAAATTTACCATGTGAACAAAAATCTTTCCACTAAAAAGCTATACACTAAACATAACACGCTATATCTGACTGTGTGCATAACTGTTGCATAGGATTGTTTGTTTGTTGTTCATAGGCAATGAGAGATTTAACTGGATGATAAGAAGTCAGATTTTTTTTTTAATTGCTTAAAAAAAAAAATCTAAATAATGACATGCATTAGGAAACAGTACCTGCTCTGTCACTAATAGGGTCCAACAGAGATCAATGGAAAATCCATAGATTTTCTATGTATTTCTAGATTAAATATTTACATTGAAATCCTCCCGTGTGCCTGGGACGATCACAGATCTTGTGTACCAGCTATTAGTGTGTGATTCTGTGAACAAGAATCCACACAAATAAAAAAGATAACCTACTCCTTTTTTATTTTATTTTAATTTAAATATATGAGCAAAGAAGGCTGCGAAAATTTGTCTGTATTGTTGAACCTTTTGATCTTTTGTTCAAAAAGGTCACAAAAATACTCTGCTCTCATGGATAAACAACTGCAAACAAAACAAAGCTTGCTTGATTTCGCATTAATGTGTAAGACCGCAAATCTACAGAATCCTAAAGAGTCTGATATTTTATACGTGAAGTGAGGAGAAAACACCACAGCTCAAAGCCAAACGTTTTAGGAGGGTTCTACATCACAAAACTAGCTCACCACGTGTTATTACATTAAGCTAACATGTGGTAGCTAAAGTATACAATGACGTTTTTGAACAACCAAAACAAAAGACTGGGCAGCACACAAGGTTTTAATTGAACAATGGGCTAGCTTACCCATTTATGATGCGTACCTACCCATTTATAGCTTGCGTTAAAAGTATGAAGTTGAAATTAAGACCTGTACCTGTGTCTTCACATAGAATTCTTGCTTGAATAAAAATAAACACCCGAGTAATTGGTGCAATCAAACTGTTTGGATAAGGCGAGTCAATTTTTGTTTCACCTTTTCAGGAATATCTGATGTGCCTCTCTCATTTGAGTTCTTCGCTTCAACCAGGAGTCAGTAAGTAAACCAAAGCTCAGATGAAAGCTGGTGATTCATTTGTGCTAGAAAATGACTCCAGCTGTAAAAGGCTGCTGTGATGATGTGGGAACAGCAGAGTCCATTATGCTTTCATTACTTGGCACTTTGGGTAGACTGCAGTAATTATCAGTGTTCTAACAGGAATGTGGCTTTGCACTAGAAGAAGACACTCTGTATTCCCCTCTCAGCTCCTCCTCGGTCCCTCGGTAGTGAGAGAGATAGAGTGTCGGTGTTGAGAGCAGTGCTGCTGTGAGCTGCAGCATGCATAATGTTTCAGGACACTATCTGATCCTGGAGGTTGCTGTACACAACGTTGCCACTGTGTTGTGGTGAAAACCATCGAATAATCACTAAAAATATATATATATACACACACACACACACTTTTTCTTTTTAAATAACTGAAAAGGTACAATTATAAAAGTTCAATATAACAATATAAGGTCCATTCTGGATGGGAAAAAAATGTATAAAAAAATATTTAAAAAAATAAATAAAATACAGTGCATGTATTTGAATCTTGAATTTTCAAATACATTTCCAAATACTTCACCATACTGAAGTCTAGTGCTAAAAAAAAAAAAAACCCTGCTTCATTTATTTTTTTTCACCCAAGACTGTTGACTTATTTAAAATAAAAACCTACTTTCTACTCATTACATTTTCAAACACGATAGTCCATTTCTCTGTAAATCATGCATTTCTAAAGTCATAAGGGAAATAGAGTTGGTAACCACCTGATGCTAAATATTGTCTATTACTTTCCTGTCTAAATGAACCGGAAATGTGATAATGTTCTTCAGGCCATTGGCAACTTCTTAATATGTCTGATGTTGGGTTGTTGTTTTTTTTTTATATATATATATACACTTTCAATATACACTATATTGGACATAAATATGTGCAGTTTGGGCGAGTCTGTGCCCATGATCGGCTTAGATGCCTGTTCTTGGCTGACCAGAGTGGAACCTGATGTGGCCTTCTGCTGCTGTAGCCATCCACCTCAAAGTTTGTTGTTTTGTGCATGCTGAGATGCTTTTCTGCTCACAGTGGTTGTAAACAGTGATTATATGATTTACTATATCCTTACTGGCAGCTTGAACCAATCTGGATATTTTCTTCTGATCTCTCGATCAACAAGGCGTTTCCACCCTCAGAACTGTCACTCACGCAATGTTCTTTGTTTCTCGTACCATTCTGTGTAGACTCAGGAGTCTGTTGTGTGTGTAGGGGTCGATTGAGTGGATTTTACAGATACGGATAATCAAGTTGGGCAGTACCTGCTGCTAACCGATTAATCAACCAATAGTTTTGAAAGAAACCGATAGTTTTGATAGTTCTAAATGAAAATACTGAAGTAAAATATTACTGAACTTTATAACAAAAACAGTACTGACTGTACCATGAAAATGTAACGTACCATTTTTTTATGAAATAAAAATATAAATATTAATGTATATTAACTATACTATACTAGTAAATAAGAGATATACACTACTGGTCAAAATAGTTTGGAGACATTTGACTGAAATGTTCCTCATGATCTTAAAAACCTTTTGATCTGAAGGTGTTTTTTGCATTGTGCTGCTGCCACCTGATTGGCTGATTAGATAGATGCAAGAGCGTGCAGTTGTATATGTGCTCCTAATAAAGTGAACAGTGAGTATATTGCACAAATTTTCGGTGTTCGGTCTGACTTGAGGTGCTTTTTAAATGTGTGGAAAATAACTCCACAAAAATGGCAATTTTAACACTGTTTACACTCAGAGGAGCTGAATGAACTGCACGTCAAAGTGGGAGAATCGGGGGTGGGGGTCGGGTGCTGCAGTGTGAAGGTGTGATTTGAATTTGGAACTGGAGAGAGAACAACTGATAATATATTACCTAAAATGTCATGGCTTTCTCAGAGCTGTGCTGCCTCCCTTCAGCCCTTGGCGGAGTGGGCGGAGCAAAAATAAAAATCCAGACAAAATAATTGCAACACTGATCTATCTACATAAACGTAAATCAAACTGAACATCATTTGCTGAGCAGAACACCCACACAAAAATTTCTATCAGTGTTTTGCTGTATACCTTGCAGGCACGGTACAGGTACTTCTGCTCCTGTGTGAGCTTGTACAGGGAGAGGAAAGCGTAACCGTTGCCGGCGGTGCCGTGACAGATGCCGTATCCTTTGCGCAGTAAACCTCTCTGCCAAATCACCTCACCGCACTCTGCCGCATCCTTCAGATACTTCTCATCCTTAAACACCTGAGAACACACACACACAAATGCACAAACAACTGATCATCAGCCACAAGCAATTATTTATTTCGACTACTCTTAATTAAGCCCTGATTTCATTTAACACTCGGTTATTCAACGCCATGCGAGCTGAGAGGCAGCATGTGTTATGTGGTAGCTATCCAACTACCTTAGTCTGATCTACCTCTCATATATATACCCTACCTAAGAATACAGAGCAGGAGATACAGTGTATGATGGCTGCCCTGAACCTTGCTGATCATCCGAGTTAAAATAAAATGGACATTCTATCAAAGCAGAAAAATTCTGATGCAGTTTTAGATCCTTGATACTCAAGCCAGACGTGACCAAGGCAATGAAAATCCCCTTGAGACAGGAACCAGACCTCCTCTACAATTATAAAATCATTACTCTTCCACCATGATCTCAAATGGTCAAACACTACCTAGTGATTGAATTGAAGACCGAGCATATTCTTCATCATTACAGCAGCATTTCAAACATGGCCATACATTATGTGCTTGTTGAACATTTCATTCCAGATTTAGTCCCCACTTGGCTGTTACAATAACCTCCATTCATCTGGGAAAGCCACTAGATTTCCACTAGATTTCAGAGCGTGTGCCTATTCAGCCACAAGAGCATTAATAAGGTAAGGCACTGAGGCTGGATGAGAATTCATCTCAAAGGTGTTCAATGGGGTTGAGGTCAGGGCTCTGTGCAGGACACTCGAGTTCTTCCACACTAAGCTTCACAAACCATGTGTGCATGGAGCTCACTTTGTGCACAGGGGCACCGTCACCCTGGAACATGTTTGGGCCTCTTAGTTCCAGTGAAGGGAAATTCCAAGTCTAAAGCATACCAAGTCATCCTAGATAACTGTGTACTTCCAGGGAGAACCTCATACCCTCATACGCTAATATCACCATCGGTAAATATGAACAAAGAAGGCTGAGAAAAATGGTCTTTATTGTTTAACCTTTGTGATCTTTTGTTCAAAAAGCTCTCATGGATAAACAATTGCAAACAGAAGACAGGTTCATTAAAAAATAAATAAATAATTTAAAAAAAACACTAACGCTACAGCATTCAAATACTTCCTAGACAACTGTGTGCTTCCAACTTTCTGGTAACAGCTTGGGGAAGAACCTAATATTGGAGTGATTGGCAGGAGTTCACAAACTTTTGGCCATATAGTGCATACACCAGGTAGGTTAATAGACTTTTGATACACTGTATAATGAGAAAACAATAATTATAATAAAATAAAATTAGGCAATTACCAGAACATGAAAACATAATGCAAGATCCTATATTTTAAGAAGCTTGTGACTGTGGTGGGTCTAAACCTAGTCTCATATACCTCCTTAGACATCGGACTCTGCAGTTCTGAAACATAATCTGATAAATGACGCTGTGCATTCAAAACTGTTAAACACTGGAAAGAAGTTTTAAAACATGTCGATTTCTTAAAAAACTGCCCATAGGCGTGATCAATTCTGTCAGAGACAGTAAGAGAGAAAGAGAGAGGGAGAAAATTAACATGCAAGCAAATGGCCCATCTGTTCATGAGAAGTGAGAAGGAAAGCCAGGCAAGATTTATCCATTCATTTAATTATTAATTTTTTAGTGGAGCAGGTGCATATTAGCTGCGATAAAAAGTCAATTTCAGTTCAAATTCCTCTGCATGCCAGATAAGAGAAACTGTTTTACTCAAACAACGTTAAGCTCACTATGACTGTGACAAATAAATGTTCGTAAAAGGCCATGTATGAGATCACAGAGGTATTGATGCATAATCCTGGATGCTGCTCATGTTAGCCCATAACAAGCCATATATTATCAAGCTCATTCTCAGTTAGCGTAGTAAGACCTTGCCTTAAGATCTAGCCACTGGTTTGTTGGTAGATCTAGAACGTAGTACTATCTTTATGTTAAGCCATATAGTGTGTTCATGTGTAACTCAACCACTAGATGGCACTGTGGTATTCTTAGAGAAAAACAGGAGGCATTGAAATTCAGTGAGCGGTATTGGGACGTCCTGACCTCGTTAATAAATCTACAGGTTTAAAACCTCGGCTGTGGGAACTGAATGAGTTATTACATTATTGAATCTGAATCCTGATGGTCATTCATCTTCAGAATCATCTTTTTTTGCATTCATCAATCATTCTGATTATCTCCCTGTGCCTATCGCTGATATTCATCATTACAGCCAAAAACATTGTCGCTAATGTTTTACACAGTCCCTGGGTGAAACAAAAAGACAGATGTAGGGACTTGTAACTCCATTACACAGTTCATCATTCAATTGTTACAAATTTGCTTACAAAATTCATTAAGCGAGTCCATTTGAATTTCATAACATTTCTAGAAGCTTCCTCTTGCATGTGTATATCTCTCCATTGTGTGCATGTTAAAAAATAATTGTGCTTTCTGTGTGTGTATGTGTATGGATTGGGGATCTGTGTAACTCACCTTGCGTGCCATGATGAGCATGTGAACCACGCCCGGTGCTCCGTGGCACCAGTGCACCAGTCTGTCGGTCTCATTGCTGAGGGATGATGGGTAGTTGCCTGAGCGGAACTTTTTGTGCCGTACATAATCAATACTTGGCCGGACCAACTCAGTCAGAATTTCAGAATGAACCTTAGCCGTGGGCTAGAGAGAGACACAGAGAGAAAGGGGGAAAAATGACCAATGATCCAACTTCCAATGAGAAATGGTTTGGAGAGATAAAAGCAGGGAGCTTTTCAGTGGAAGAGAAAGATGTGCAACATTAGCTGTGATAAGAAAAAGTTCATACAATAAGGTCTCATGAAGGAGATGAGATCAACAAAAGAAAACCAGAACTAATTCCTTAACCATTTCCAGCATGTTCCTGTTGGAAACAACAATCTCATCTCAAATGAACCAATAGGACTTGAAAGGAAATGAGTCATAGGAAACGAGTCGATTGGAACCAAAGTGACTTATAACCGAGACAGTACACAAATGAGCAGTTCAAAGTTATGGGTTTTGTTCAAGGAACATTCTGGGATATGAACTCAATCTTTCGATCAGTAGCCCAAAGCCTTAACCACTGAGAAAACATTTCCATACCCAAAATGCTATTTATTGTGCAGACTAGTACACGGAGGCATTTACTGACAGAAAAACAGCTCAGTTGGAACCAAAACCCCAGCTTTTGCCCTCACTCTCCACTCCGGCTGCTTTTGCAGGGTGTTTACTGGTTTTGGTCTTCAGGGTTGGGGGGGATGTAAGAAAAGAAACAAGCTTGGGTGTGATGCACTGCCGAAGGCTTCCTCTAAGAATAATGGCATACTGCTGTGCGAGCAGTCGAAGGTGTGAGACGAGCGATCAGTCTTGCTTGCACAGAGCAGCTGTGCGCTATCTCACTGCATTGCCAAAAACACTCCCCATGCAGACGGCATTGAAAACGGGCTACCAATGTTGGCACAGCTGCTGCAGGTACCATTGCTGACAGCACTGCTGGTTACGACGCACACCAATTTCAATATTGTTGACACTAATAAGGAACAAATTGAGCACTGTTCACAGGGAAAGCTCCTCGGAAAAGCATATCAGTGATGCTACATCTGTTTAGAACATATAAGCTACCGCTGCAGTAGCATACACAAATACATACGGTGCTCTAAAGGCTGACCTTTCCACCCTGACACTATATTGTGTTCTGCCAATTGTCATACATTTGAGCTATACAAGCAAAGAGGCTGAATTCAACCAAATCTCATACAACACACACACACCCCTGAACCATTACAAAGACAGAACAATGCATTATTATGAGCAGTGGCGCACGTCCAACTGCGTCACCATTACGCACGGTCCTATCGCCTTAGCAACCATGCATGAGCTCCACCCAATCAGCTCACAGGCTCTGTGTGAGGTCCGTGCGTGTGTGTGTGCGTACCATCCTTCCTCTAACTTAACTTACATTTATGGGATGACGTTCAAGCATAAATTGTTATGACTCTTATTAATAATTCATTTCTTGCCTTGGACACGATCCTAAGACGATCCACTGGGTGTTTCCGAGGTGTTATTTGTGAATAACATGCTTTGCTTCTGAACGCTACAGGTAGGCTGGCTTTATTGATAGCTGCCGACAATTCATCCGCATTCGCGGACGCTGAAGAAGCTGGACTTGTCCCAAAATGAGAGCAGATCGATAATTTGGAAGGAAGTTTGGGGGGGACATTGATAAGAGAGAAAGTGGAGGAAAAGAAAAGAAATAAACGTATGTGTGTTATCTTCCTGAAATTGTGCCATCAAGAAAGCTGGCGATTGCACCCAGTCCATTTGGTTCGCTATAGGAGGTGAAAACAGTACAATAAAAACACACACGCATGCAGACTTCTCCTCTCTCGACTGAACACAGCAGTTCACACATCATTTAATCACCTCATTATGTTTTCACCTTCCCATGCAAGAACAAACATGAACACACATTCTCTCTCTCCGTCCCTCATAGATTTTCATTATAGCTCTTGTTTAGCTTTGCAGTGGCAGCTCTAAAAGTGCCATAAAAAGAAACTAGTGAGCTCCAGGGTTTAAATCAGGGTCCTAATAGACATTAAATGACCAGTTACACACTGGAGGTCAGAGAGCTACCCTTATGCATGCATGTCAGTAATCAGGCCACAAAAGCAAAGACAGCTTTTTCAGCTGCACATTCAAGTTCATTTTCCAGTTCATTTCTTTTTATTCCAAAGGTCTCTATACACACACTTAATAAGACGTCATATTGGACAGGAAAAGATTAAACCACTTCGATATGTTTTTCTTCCATTTTCGAGTGTCAAACAGTAAATCTGAACTAACTGCAGGTTGGAACTAAAGTTGTGAGAGGGGAATCTATAACCGGACCTCATGCTCAATAGGAACGACCAGAGGAACCATCCATCCATCTTCTACCGCTTACTCCTTTTCAGGGTCACGGGGAACCTGGAGCCTATCCCAGAGAGCTTTGGGTAAAAGGAGGGGTACACCCTGGACAGGGTGCCAGTCCATCGCAGGGCACAATCACATACACACTCCCATTCAGACCAGAGGAACCATTCAAGATAATACATACACAGAAAATGAATGGGCACCTGTCCGTTTGTTGCTTACTAGTGTGAATGTAGGGTTAAGATAGGATAGAAGTGTACAAATGATTACAATAGGAACTGAGACAAGCTAATCATGTCTGAGCAATTCGAGTTTATTTATTTATTTAGCTTTTAGAAGTAAAAGTCTGATGTATGGAAATTAACATAGCATCCTGTACTTAATTTGGAAATGCACTGTGGGTCAGCATTTCCTGTGTGTTCCTGATTGAACATCATCCATGAAAGCTAATTAACCCATCTAGTACGTTCCTACTAACAGTCGGATCATGTTCTCAGTGTTTGTTGCTGCAGGTCACAAGGTTAAGAGAATAAAAAAAAAAAAGGAGGAGCATGCGCAAGTTGTGCTATAATTAAAAGCGTTACGATAAGACATGAAAATATCAAATTAATTTCCTATTTGTAGTTGCCTGTTGGATATGCAGGTTCAATAGGTCGCTGATGTAACAAAAATATCTCAATTTGATTTGCATGTTTAAACAAAGCACACTATATGGCCAAAAGTTTGTGGACACCTAACCATCACACACATTTGCTTGTTGAACATCCCATTAAAGATTTACTCCCTCTTTGCTGTGATAATGACCCACTCTTTCAGGAAGGCTTTCCACTAGATTTTGGAGCGTGGCTGTGGGGATTTGTGATCATTCAGATTCAAGGTCATTAGTGAGATCAGACACTGATGTTGTATGAGGAGGTCTGGCGTGCAGTCAGTTTTCCATTTCATTGCAAAGAAGTTCAGCGGGGTTGAGGTCAGGGCTGTGTGCAGGACACTCGAGTTCTTCCAGTCCAATCTTCACAAACTATGTATTGATGGAGCTCGCTTTGTGCACTGTGGCACCGTCATGCTAGAACAGGTTTGGACCTCTTAATTCCAGTAAAGGGAAATTGCAGTTCGTGGAAGAACAGAGGCAGTGGTGGTTTGGGTGGTTAAGGCTTGGTGTTACTGATCAGAAGGACGGGGGTTCAAGCCCCAGCACTGCCAAGCTGCCACTGTTGGGCACGCTCTGCTCCAGGGGTGCTGCATCATGGCTGACCCTGCCCTCGGACCCCAACTTCCTAACATGCTGCGGTATGCAAAGAAAAGAATTTCACTGTGCTATAACGTAAATATGTACCGTAATTATCAGACTATTGAGCGCATCTGAATATAAGCCGCACCCGCTAATTTTAAAAAGAAAAACAATTTTGTACATATATAGGCCGCACTTGTCTATAAGCCGCAGGTGTCCACGTTGTAACGGTCATGATTCGTGACGTAAACGAAGCAGGACAGATGCAAGTGCAGTTAGGACGAGAGCTTTTATTAAAACAGAGGAGAGCAGACTCAAGAGATACAAGAACCATGACCAACTCAATGAACTAAGCTAACTAAACCAACGAACCTAAACATTAACTATGACATGAAACAAAGACTATATCTATACTCTATAAACCACTTCTACATCTATATCTAACCCAAGTCTATACAACTCTATGCTATAATATCCGCTACTAGGCTATAAGCGATGCTACAAACTACTAGGCTACAAGCTATTCTACAAGCCACTAGGCTACAGGCTAAGCTATAAACTAAGCTATAAGCTATGCTATAAGCTAACTAGCCTTGACATGAACAAGTACTAAAACATGTCATGAACAAAGACTAACTATATTCGCGATCTAATTCTAACTCTAGTTGTTTAAAATTAAAAGGGAATAATAATAATAATAATAATAATAATAATAATAATAATAATAATAGGATGGGGGGGGTGCCCAGAATATTGAATTATGCATAGTATTCTTGATTATTCAAGTCGGTGATAAACATGTAGATTTAAAGTCTGAACAACATAGGCAAGACTGTGCTGGCTACATCATTTAAACAATTTTTGCCCAGGCAAATATGTATTTATGATTATTTTATGCCAGCTTGATTATTTATTTATAGCACCGGAGTCTTTCCTGAAGGGCACAGAAATGAAATGGCAGTGTTCGAGCGCATGAGAAGCTTTTATTAGCTGTCTCTTTACATATGCGCATAGTATTGAATCATGCAGTGTAACCTGGGATGATGATCTTTAGGGATATTCCAGAAGCCAGCCTGGGTCATGCTGCTTGACAAAGAACAGAATCTGAGACACAATAAATGCCTTTATCAGATATTCTGCATTACACAGCACAATAAAGCATTAGCATTAGAGCGCTGCAGAATTCTCCTGAGAACAGTAATGCATGTGTTCTGGGCCCTGCTGTCTGCATTGTTTTCAAGGCAGAGAGAAAGAGAGAGCAGTAAAAAGACAAAGAAATAGAAAATCAGTAAATTCCACATTTAAAAAGCCACACTTCACCACCTGGATGACTGCTGGAACATCCCTCATGATTTATGACCCAAGTTATACTGAACGGTCCAATAACTTTAAAACTGATGACTATGCGCATATGTAAAGAGACTGTTAATAAAAGCTTCTTATGTGCTCATTTACTGCCATTTCATTTATGTGACCTTCATGAAAGACTCCGGTGCTATAAATAAATCAATTAAATCACATTGGCTTACATTATCATAAATACATACAGTGCCCCCCACTAATAATGGCACTCTTGGTAAAAAATGAGCAAAGAAGGCTGTGGAAAATTGTCTTTATTGTTTAATCTTTTGTTGAAAAAAATTCACAAAACTACTCTGCTCTCATGGATGTCAAACAATTGCAAACACAACATGGGTTTATCAAAAAAAAAATTTAATCTTTGTTAAATAAAGGTGTGCGACAATTATTGGCACCCCTGTGAATTCATATGAGAAAAAAATATTTTAAGAATATTCCCATTAATATTCCCCCCCAATCCCCAATCGCCCCCAAACCCCCCCAATCCCCGGTACACGTGAGTGACTAGGAACAGGAACTTGTTCAACTATGACTTCCTGTTTCCCACGGGTATAAATATGAGGTTACACATAGGCCAAATTCCCTTAGGTCACAGCCATCATAATCTCAAATTTTGATGTCACAGTCATAATAATCTGCATGCTATTCTCGAAATGAAGTAAAACTTAATTGGGACTAGTGGCACATAGGGTAGTACTACTGCCTTATAGCTCCAGGGTCCCATCCTGGCCTCAGGTTATGGTTAGTCTGGAGTTCTGCATGGTTGCCCCTTGTCCATGTTTCCTCCCAGCTCCCAAAAACATGCTATTAGGTGGATTGGTGACTCTAAAGTGTCCCTAGGTGTGAATGAGTGTCAATGTGTGTGCGTATAGTGCCTTGTAGCCGACATAGGCTCCAGATTCACCACGACCTGACCAGGATAAAGCGGTTACTGAAGATGAATAAATTAATTAACTGGAACTCACCACATAAACTGCAATGACAACAAGCTACCCAGAAAAAAAGTAATTATTTCCATAGTATTTGGTTATGTTTCCCCTTAACTTACTAACAGACCTAATCCTATCAAGTAAGAATGCCACCAATGTCTTAAAATAGTTTCTTACTATATTCTATATTCTTCCACTGGCTGGATGGAATTCAGCTAGTCTGTGAATGCCGATTTTGTTGGTGCAAGATAATTCCATCAAACTAACAGTTGATGAATGTGTCAGTGTTGTGTTTTCTATAGACAAAGTTCAAACATCTAACAATATGGTTAATTTCAAGTTCCATATATGCAGATATGCATACTATTGAAAACTGAAGACAAAGAATGTACAGTCATGTGAAAAAACAAATACACCCCATGGAAATTGTTGGACTTATTTTTCATAAATTTGGACAAGAAACATTGAATAAATAATTGAAAAAAGTTGATATCAACAGAGGTGATATTCTGTGGAAAAAGTAAGTGCATTCTTGGCCTCAAAAGCTAGTCTGCCCCCTTTAGCAGAAATAATTCTTGTAGGCATTTGAAACCTAAACCATAACATTTCCACCACAGAGCTTCACAGGTGGTATGAGGCATTTCTCCTGAACATGTCTAAACATGTCTGCTGTTACTGTGACCAAACAACTCTGTCTTTAATTAATCTGTCCAGAGCACATTATTCCAAAAAGGCCTGGTCTTTGCCTATGCGCTCATTGGCAAACTGTAGTCTTACAAAAGCTCCCCCCCACCCCACCCCCCTGACCGGAGTACCCAGAGGAAACAGAGAACATGCAAACTCTGCAAACACAGGGCAGAGGTGGGGAACGAACCCCCAACTCATGAAGTGCGAGGCAAACGTGCTAGCCACTAAGTCACCGTGTCCAAAAGCAATCTAAAATAAAGTCATAAACTGAGACAAATAAGGCTAGCCATTTAAATAATTCAATATTGATTCATTAAATTCCATACAATTCATTTTACATTCAACCTCACAAAACTGACGTTGAGTATAAAAGGAGGAAGTTAGTGCGCGTCTGTGGATGCACTGCAACGGCTGAGCTCCATAACAGGAGGCTTTAGCACACACATGCTTAGGAATCATTTAATTGTCATTTTGTCGTCTTAACTTAATCACTTAATGTAAATCAGCCGTGTTTTCAAAATCACACTTAATAATTTACAGTCGATTGGCATCTATCGTCATACGCATGTGAGTGCAAAGAAAGTCAGCATTACCCAAACTTATAAATCTCACAGGATTTTTTTTGGTTGGTTTGGCCTAGGAACCCATTTACATAGGACTTTACTGAAAGATTATAGAGACCCACTGTACAATAAGCTGTTGCAACTTTTTATGTGGGAAGCATAAGACTAAACTAAGCTTATGTCAATATTTCCACACTTCAGTGCTCTACACTGCTCTACACTTTCTGCTGCACTACATAGTGTATTAGTATCTTTCCTCTTCAGTTAATTATCCTACATTCCTGCAATTTTTCAATCAATTACTCAATTAGCACACGGCCACACAAACACTCCGTTCTTGATTATAAAAGAGCACTGCTATCTTCAGGGGTCTTTACGTGCATGATTGAGTGCAGGCATTTCTCAATCGTAATAAGCTGCTAATTAAGAGCTGAATAAAAGATCAGATGCTCTTTTATGAGTGTCTCAGGCCTCCTCTCACCTGCATCAGCATGTAGTAGATGCCTGCCAGTCCATGTGCTGCTCCAACATACTGCTTCTTATGCCACTCATAGAGCAGCGGGCATCGTTCGGTCTTCTTCTCTTCTCTGGACAGGTTCTTCCCGGACTCCAAGATGGCGGTCACCACCTATGAGAAGCAGAGAAGGCAAAGGGAAGAATTCAGAACAAATGAAATCGTATGATAGTTATACTGTAGTTTCCCCCAGACATGCAACAACCACGGTTACAAATAACAGTGTTAAGTTCACTTAAGTGTTAAGTATACATTTGCTCTCGTTTTGAAGAAACTTAAAATCAATGCAAAAATGGCAATTCCACATCCGTTATGATTTAGAAAACATCCCTCAGTACCACAAGCAATTATCCTTCAAAGAAAGAATTCTGCTGCAGTGTTTAATAGTCGTCAATATGCATCATCATCGTGTTACGATTTTTACCCCCAGGAACAAATCTAAAACCAGAGCCCCAACGGAAGGTTTTCCGTGAGTCAGCATTAACCTCGTGTGTTCACAGACAGAACTTTCCACCCAATCAGCTCGTAGTTTATGCAGGAATGACTGAAAAGAACATGACATTCTCCCACAACGGACCTATTTTCCGGTACGGTACAGAGCCAAGTAATTACAACCACAAAACAGCTTTGTCATCGAAGAAGCACTGCACCACCAGAGAGTACAGGAGGAAGCAAGAGTGAGGAACATGAGGACAGAGAATCAAATAAAAAAAAGACAGGAAACTGAAAGAATGAATAAGAACACCAAACTGTAGTTCTCAAACTATATGGATTTTCAGGGAGGAACAAATTTGATACTGGGTATTGATAATGTGCCAATAATAACAATTCTTTCTGTATTAAAGAATGACATCATACTTTTCTCCTTTTTTTTCTTCTACAAATAATGTTCTTATCACCACTTACAGTCATTCCCACCTTTCTTTTGTCCCCTTTTTCTTTATGTTAACAAGACAAAAATAGAATGCACCTGGTCATGTTACAGAAACTGGAACGTCCTCATGTATGAAAACTTAAAGGTTACAACTTTACCTCTGATTGTTACAGAGTGTAGACACTGGAGACTCCTTCCAAAAAAAAAAAAAAAGTAATATAAAATGTCTCCATTCACAAAACCACCATATCACAATTACACACACATACATCACAATAACCAAACATTTATAAAAACACACTTGTGTGGAGTGTCCATCATACAAGGCCCTGTGTAAGTTGTTACTATAGAAACGATAAAATGTTAGAAAAAGTATTAATATAAACCTGTAATTTAGTTACAGAGTAACAGTTCAACCTCACTGTGGTACAGTCATAAATATTATTTGGAAAATACTTAAGTTTGTATACAAAATATTTATGTTAAAAATAAGTGTAATTAAGGTTAGTGACAAAATAATGCATGCTATTTTAAAGGGGTCATATGATGCTTTTTAATGCTTTCCTTTTCTTTTAGTGTGTAATGCAGCTGTTTGTGCATGTAAAAGATCTGCGAAGTTACAAAGCTCATAGTCTCCCACAAAGGGATTTATTCTATCGAACAGAGAACACTGCTCCAGACCTGCCTAAAACGCCTCGATCGAAGTCCAAATATTACTTCCGCAAACGTCTATGTCACTATTTGAAATATCGGCATAATGCCACCCAAAGGCAGGCGTGAAGAAAGAAGGCGAGGCTTCTGTTGGCACCACGTCATGGAGATGCTGTGTGTTTCGATGCAAAAGCAAAACCCCTTTGTTTGGCCTTCTGAAAACGAACAAAATTAGGGATCATTGGTTACTGTTTATTTATAATGCTGTTCCTGAGCAGTACATCCCGAACGTTTGCTTGTGCACAGAGCATTTTATTGAGGATAGCTTCCTGAACCTGAGAGAGTACAACGCAGGCTATACAGCAAGGCTACTCCTCAAACATGGGGCGATTCCCACTTTGCTCGCACAATCTTGCGCTTCTGAATCAGAACCTGCAAGTATGTTTGATTATTTTATGAAGTATCTGTTATTGACTGTTCAAATGAAGAGTTTTGTGTTGTGGCTCAGTTGTAGATCTCTGCTAAATGTGCTAGCTAAAGTTATTGTGTTGAAGTAGTTTTGATATTCAGCTGCGGGTATTTTTTTTTTTAACCTTTAAACATGCAGAGTAATGCACATTCCCGTGACACAGTTACACATATGTGTTTTGTGTCTTTGTCTGTTGATTTCATAAGCCAAATTAAAACATTATAACATCATATCTGAAAAGTAAGAGAGATACAAAATAAAAACTTACCACTGTGAAACGTTCTGCACAAGTCGTGCTTGGAAAGTTGGTTCTGATTGATCTGCTCGATCATCTGCATTTTCTGAATCTGACTCAAACTGATACGGTAAAACTGACGACATTATTAACGGTGTTGCTTAGAAGCTTAGAATTGCTTTAGAAGCCTTGGAAGCTGAAGCTTGCCATTATGGTAAGGTGCCTTACATTTCCAACACATGCTTGAGGTTTTGGCCAAACACAATGCAATGGGTCAGCTGGCCAATCAGAGCATTCTGGGCTTTTCAGAAGGAGGGGCTTTGGAGAAACCGGAATTCAATCGGCACCTTTCAGACAGCCTGGCAATAGAGGTACTGCAATAATGTACAATATATGAAAAATAATGTGTTTTTTTTTTTTTTTTTTTTTACATTAAAATATGTTAACCTATTCTATTACACCCAATAAACTAAATAATGTACTTTCAAAATAATCATATGACCACTTAAAAAAAAGGGGGTATCTAATGATTTAACTAACTAAACTAGGTGTTTTCAATGTAATATAGAATTCATTGCTAGTCGCAGTTTTTAGGTGGATACAAAAACACCACTGACAACAAACTCTTCGCTGCCATAATTGGTAACCATTACTGTTGTTTGTCTGCAACAGGCCCTGCTCCTTCTGTTATCTAGTGGGATAGGCAACGAGTCAATTGCAGCACATGCCACTTGTTCAGTAAATACACTGCGTTTACACAAAATACACTAGATAGTTCTAACCTAAAAATATTGTGCAAATACATAAACTGAAGGGAAAATGTGCCATGTAATCTCTTTTTCCATTAAATGTTATTTATTTTACACAGTATTACGGTCAGTGTCTAGTAAAGTCTCTCTTTCTAAGAGACACACAAAACAGTTACCTACTGGGAGGTCTTCCTGATGAAAAGAAGCAACAAATGAGAAATTTTCTTGCTCTTGCACTTTAAAGTTCAACCACTTCATTAATATCAATGGTGATATTGCATCTACATGTAATATCACTAAAGGACATGGTGTTACAAATAGGGGAAAAAATATTGCCCGAGTACACAGTTATTTGGGCATCTGATCACCTTGGTATCAGACAACTAGCTGCAACAAGTCATAATGTCGCTCCATCATTTCACTCATATCATCGTCTCTTCTATTTTTTTTTACCATTTCCTCCCCCTTCTTCTCACTGCTCTCTCTGTGCTTTTTCTCCTCTTCTCCTTCCCAAACCACATGGTTTCCTCTCATGCCTTTAGCACTGAAATCACAGACCCCATTACCCCACAGTCTCTCTATACAGTAACCTTATTTCAACTTGTATTATATTGAGCCCACTACACCTGGTCTAAGGTCAAGAAAAATAGACTCTACTCCATAGCTAATGTAACTAACCAATTTTATACCACAGTGCTGTTGAATTTTCAAATCTGATTGGTCACAAAAGGTGTTTATTAATTTTCTAAGGGGTGCATTATTTTCATATAACATTTCATATTGTCGGAAAGCAGTTCCAGATATAACATGAGTTAATATACTGTAACGCATTCGTTCCAATAGTAATATATTCTAATATTTTGAATTTGTTAACTATTATACACACATATATACATACATACACACACCATAACTATTGTTATTGTTTCTATAGCAACAGTTCATATACAGGGACTTGTATGGTGAACACTCCACATAAAAATAAACTGTGTTTTAAAAATGTGCTGTTGACATTTAATACTTGCAGAAGAAGACTCAGTTGTAAGTGCTTTGCAACAGTGAAGGTGTTTTGCAATGTTT
The DNA here is from genome assembly GCA_012411365.1 of Ameiurus melas. Taxonomy (NCBI): domain Eukaryota; kingdom Metazoa; phylum Chordata; class Actinopteri; order Siluriformes; family Ictaluridae; genus Ameiurus; species Ameiurus melas. The sequence continues at coordinate 16,077,786 of CM022757.1, forward strand.
ATCAGCTCAGAAGTGTTTATGTTTTCCAGTTTTTTGGTTAAATTGCAAATAAAATGCACTTACGCCACATGCTTGTATTATATTGAAAATATTGCATTTCAAAGTGCGGCAGAAAAAAAATTACCCTCAAATGTGAAAGCCGCTTTGTTATGAAGAAGCTGAAAAAGCAGTACCTGTGAGCAGCATCATGTGGTCTTTGGATTTTTAAACCTTAGCTACACCAGCACCAACACTTTTTTTTTTTATTTTGCTCCTTTCTAGATCAGCGCTTGCATATCCTCACACAGCATGGTGGTAGATTGTGTCTTGCCACAGAAATCTCAAACATTTTCCAAACTAGCTTTGCTTTTATCTAGTCCAGTTCCCAATCCACTGAGCCAAATGTGTCAGTGTGCCAGTAAGTGCCTCAGGTGTATAGGGAACTGGAACGGATCGAGCAAGTTAAACTCCTTGAGAAGCGTTTTAAACAGAATTATCTTCTGTTCTAGCTTAATTTACATTATTGTACATGGTTCAGTGAGGAGGAAAACACAACACCATCCCACATGCAATTACATTTTGGCCAACAAAATTAGAAAAACAAAAAGAAAGTAGTTACACTGCTTTAATTCCCTTTGCTCTCCTGCACAGACAAGTTCAAAAAGTGACCAACTCGTTCACTGTCGCCAAACTGCTTTGCCTGGCCGGTGTCTAAATGACCTTGACACTAATATTAAAGGCGTTCGGCTGGTGGTTATAATTTGCCAATTAATCTCCCTCTATTTTTTTTTTTTTTTTTTGACAGGTCATGATCCAATAAATTCAGGGTTGCCAGATTGGATGCAGTACATGTTCAGTGTCCTTTATCCATTTTGCACACATATTTCTAGCAACACTTAATCTTTACTTTTGGTAAACAATTCATGTTTTGTTTTGTTTTTTTTGCAATGCTGAGCTTTTTCCCCCCAATTATAATTAAGTTTCATTCAAATGCATAAGGAAATAGAAAATGAAATACATTTCATTCAATTTTTGTCAATGCATTCTGACTTTTTGGTTTGGGTTTTAGCTAAGGATTTTCATTTCAGTGCATCACTGCTTTCAATTTTAAGTTAAATGTGTGCAAAATCTAGCTCACTTTTAGATGTTGGCAGAGTTTTAAGATAAGAATGGTTCTGAAAATATAGTGGCTGATTTGCCACTCTACTGAATATTGCGAACACTTTGCTACCTACCTTTATTGTAATTTTATCTGTCCTGCATGCTGCATGTGTGTATGTGGGTGTGTTCCATCATTCAGGTCCTTCCCATCACCGTGTTCATTGTTCCTGCCTTTGGTTCCTCATTGGATGATCAACGATATCAACGTGCCTTGACTCCACCTACTGGTTTCCCATAGATTGGACTGACACTTTCCTCATACGCATCCTGCGTCACTCAAATAGTTGCACTGATTAATCACCTGTTCTTAATCCCGTTTGTGCTTTGCATTTTTTGGATTTAGCTCACTTTTGCCCCCTTTTTATATAAATTGTATACAATAACTAAGCCAACATCCATTCTTTATCAAATGAATTCATTCAGGCAGGTTTTTTGGTGTGCTCCTGCTTGACCTAAACCAGGTTGTGCACTAAACTGGGTATAAAGTTAAAGTAAAGATGGTGCTCACATTAGTGATGATCTTCTCATCCACCGTTTCTGGGCCGATCTCCTTGTTAACGTAGAGCAGGGCATAAAGATATCCAGCACGGCCGTACAACAGCTCATCTGGAATCTCCGAGTCTGGACTGATGACTGAGCGCTGGAGCTGAAGCAGCCTGCAGGATCCCAGAATCAAACAGGAAGCAGGAAGAGGATCATCTTAAACTTATTAACCAGATGCAAATACAAATTGTCACAGTACCAAATTCCCCCCTAAAAGAGATTCTTAAAGATGAAAAGAATGAAGAAGTCATTTCAGTAATCTAGCTAGTCTTAAGTAGATGGGCTGCTAAGCAGGAGGCCAGTAAAACTGCCAACTTTCTACAGCATGGGCTACAGGCTGAGGAAAAAACAAAACATGCTGGAACGGCAACGCTGAAAGAAGACGATGACTTGGCAGTCATTTATATATAGACAGGTGGCAAATTGAGAAAAAAAAGAAAAGAAAAAAAAACTATGGTTCCGTTATAATTTGGGAGACATTTTGCTGGAATTTTGTGTCACCTCAGAGGGAACCATCACTGCAAATCAATACAAGGTTCTTCTACCTCATCATTGTCATATGAGGAAGCATGTCTATCCTGATGGGAGTGGTCTCTTCCACGGTGACTCTGCCACATCCACAGAGTAAGAGGGTTCATGGAGTGGTTTGAGTAAGATGAAAACTATGTAAAATCAACCATAAGCAGTGGCCTTCATAGTCACCAAATCGTAACCCAACTGAACAGATTTTGGAGTGACACGTTAGATAGTGTTCTCCACCTTCAGCATCAAAACAGCAAATATTTTTTGGATGAATGGTGTTCGACCCATGTAGAATCTATATCAAGGTGCATTGAAGCTGTTCTGGTGGCTTGTGGCAGTCAAACACATTATATAGACACTATGTTGTTGTTTTCTTTAATTTATCAGCTGTGTATGTGTATATTACTGAGCAAGATTTGAGTTTATACGATATGAATTCAGTCTCATGCTGAGAGTTCTCATTGCCAGGGGTGTGCACTGAACACAGCAAGTAGTCCTGCTCATTAATGTTCAGCACACACAAGCCCAGAGTGAGGTATGTACTATGCCTTGAGGCATTCAGCTTCAACTCAAACAGCTAATGTGAACAAACCAATAGTGCACAATGCCAAATTAAGGAGATGGAGCCTTATCTTTCCAACACAAAAGATCAGGTTCTCAGCTAGAAATCCTGTTTCCATTACACCACCAGAAACCTGCTGGTCTGGAAACAAAAAAAATCGGTCAAGTCATGAGCGGTCATGTCAAAAACTCCAATGAATTGTGTATGGAACTGCCATTAAAAAGAAGTCCGAAAAAATGGCACACTGGCAATACTAAAAGTTACTAAAAGCCCTATGCTGATGTGAAAGGGCTTTCTCTTCTGAAAACCGGTTTATCTGCAAATGCTTTTACCACCATGTTGAACTCTTGATGTTGACATTTGAAGGTGTTGTTTCATTGCCATTACAGAAATTCAAGAAGAACCAACTATTTATCAGCAACCGGAACTAAATAGGATATTGCTAATGTTTTGTTTTTTTTAAATGGAGAAAAAAAAAACTTTCAAGCAGCTTCAAAGCACAAAAGGTAAGCAATACAAACACATATCCAGCATTCTACCTGTAATCATTGTCTGCGGTAATGTCTTTGTGTGTATAGATGCTGGAGGATTTGACGTTGGATGGTAAAATTCTACATTCAAAGCCAAAAGTGTAACTTGAAAGTATATAGAGGTGTCATTAGTCTATTCATTCATTCATTCACCCATTCATTCATTCATTCATTTACCCATCTCTCCATCCATCCATTCCTCCATGAATCCAGCCAATCATACATTCATCTTCAGTAACCTCTTTACCTGGGTCAGGGTTGAGGTGGATCTTGGGAACACTTGGTTTGAGACAGGAAATCTACCCAGAAAGGGATGCCAGTATATTACATGATATCACATGCACATTCCCACCTACAGAAAGTCTAGGGGCAATTTAGAACCAATACACTTACTGGACTGTGTTTAGTAGGTGGAAAGAAACTAGAGAATCCAGAGAAAACCCATAGGGACACACATGGAGAACATGCGAACTCCACAGATTAAACTAAGGACCCTGAAGCAGTGAGAAGGTAATGCTAACCTCTGCATCGCTGTGCTACCCTGTTAGCCACCAATTTTTCACATCTGATTCTGTACATTTCTGCTCTCAACTGGGGGCAAGCACCAGACCCTGCACCACTCAACAGTTCTGTTCTGTAGAACATGGGTATTAAATCTCCTAACCCTTTACATGTACAATGTCTGCATACAAGGCTGTTGTTTAAACCATAGCTCTCATGGCAGTGTCAACGCAGGAATATTTTTGTGTAAGATGGTGACAAATAAGGGAGTTAGGAAGACATGGTGTGAAATTAGCATCATACTTGGTGAGGAACTCTTTTGAGTCAGCCTGATTCTTTAGTCGATGGTGGACGACGGCAGCAACAGCCAGCGGTCCGGCGTCACCGCACAGAAAAGTGACTTTCCGGCCATTCAGGTTGCGCAGCGTACGTTTAACATAATCCAGAGAGCGCTGCAAGTGAGAGGAATCAGCAGTCACACGATGCAACTGCAGGTACAGCAGGGCAATTCCTACAAAACATCAATGACCGCTTTAAAAGAACATGCCACACAATCATTAAAGTACAATCACATAACTTCCTGTCAGTAAATTCACACTAGAATGACTGGGATTAAATGTCAACAGATGATAAAGTTCAAATTAGTTGGGGAACTAAATGGGGATGGGGAAAATCATTACTTGTTATGAGGCCATCAGAGGACCCTCACCTGTCCAGCCGGTGTAGGTGGAGAAGTCATGCGGGTCTGAAGTCTTTAGTCCCTCTTCCATCTGCTGGAGAAGATCTTTGATCTTATTCTGTACTTTGTTCTGGAAGGCCTCTGTGATCTGTTTGTTAATAGTGAGAAACAAAAAGTCATAAACAGAGATGTCTTGTTTTTTTTTGTTGTTGTTTTTTTAACAAAACCAGGGCTGTATGTAAACCTTTTGAGCGGTTAACACTGCCACTAAAAAATTGCGAACGTGCTGTTGCATGAGTCCAACCAGTGGAACGCTGCGATAAGCTTACAATACTTAAACTACAGAGCTGTTGAATTAATTTTCTCTACCAGCAGCTCAGACAGTTCTGACTGCAAGGCAGATCACAGTTTTATATTAACGCTCTTGTTCTAATATGCGATCACGTCTGTATGAACACCTTACACGGTAAACTGTATGGCGGGCGTGCCACGTAACCTAAACCTAATAATAAAAAATGTGCAATTATTTAGCAAAAATCTATCATCTTCCCTTACGCAGACATTTATTTAACATTTATGTAAAAAGACTCTTGATTCTTGTTGTAGATGTGACTGGCTGCTGACTTTTTTTATTAAAGCTGCACATCTTAACTTTTTATTACATAAATAAAAGAATATCGTTTTTATCATTACAAACACTGACAGACAGTGGATTGGATTTAGCAGCGCTCCAGAAAGCAATAAAGGCAATACTCGAGACTGCATTAGTATGATAAGTAGAAGACCCAGCATTGAGCTGTGTGGGACCTCACAGTGCACTTCCAGAAACTAATAGAATTTGGGAGAAATAGTACATTAAGGGCCTAATATAGAATGAATGAAACTAATATTAATATTATATATATTATATATATATATATATAGTGTAAGTTATTACATTTCAATAGACCAAGGTACTTCTACCAAATTATCTTACAAAATCAGCATGTTAACAGAACAAGTCTGATCTCTTTGTGGTCAGTCCAACAGAAAGACTTGTTCCTGGCTGAGAGTGGTACAGATCTGGGTGCTGGCTCGGACACAAAGAAAACCTTTAGTTGCAGAGAAAGGACGGTTCAGAGGCTTCTGATCATAATCACAAATGGATGTTCAGAGCTAGTGCAGCGCTAGCGATCAGCTCCTCTCACACACATGGCAGGAGAAGTTATCATCAGTATCTCGAACACAGAAAGAAGTGAATAGAGTCTACTGGCAGTTCATTTGCAGCAGTGATGTCTGCGAGACGAATGCTAATGAAAGATGGCTGGCTCAGCTCAGACCTGCAACGAACCAGCACCGTAGCACCCTGCTGTCCGAGATGGTGAAAAGTAAAAAATATAATAATAAATAATGGGGGGGGGGACGACACTATCAACAATCCAAGAATTTCATTCGTGAAATTAGTCAAGCTCAGCCCGCTTCACATTAAGCCACATCACCCTACCCCTGTCACTAATTATTTAATTATAACTGAATGACCCAAATTGTTTTACTACTTAGTTATACGCATGAGACAGAATATCACTACTAGAGATGAATGTGCTGCTCATATAGCATAATCGCAATATTTAAGCTCCGTATTCATCATGAGCTCTACCTCTTCTTCATACAGAGCATGAAGTTTGCGAGTGGGAAAGTACAAAAACGTTATGGCACACGCATCAAACACACGGACGGCAGCCTTGTTTCATTTGGTCCACACGAACCTGGGAAAAAAAATAAATCATACTGAAACGGCCCGTAGTACACCACGGCTAGACATTTTCACATGGTACAAAACACGCAGCAGATCCGTAGCTATCCAAAGAATACTAATCATAAACCACTGTATATACACTTGCACTCCAGTTTCTACAGTGGCTGGACCGCAGCCTGGGACGCCGGTTAAAATCAATGTCTGTGTGCTGCGCTTGATGCAAGACCCTCTCATGTCTAAAACAATTCGGAAGCACTTCATCTGTTGTTCTGGCAGTTGCATAACCAGAAATGAACCCAGTAGGGATGGGAAAATATACTACATAAACCCATTTGTTGCCTCATCTGTAGAATTAAACGTTTGATATTTAAGGCACAATCTACCATCAAACAACCTTCCATGTTAATAACATTGCCATGAAATACATTTATGACACCAAAAAATATCAAAATAACATTAATAACAGGGGGAAATTACACCTTAAATTATAAGTCCTGGTCTGCTTAAATGTACTAATATGTCAGTGGTTCAATTTGTTGTCATTACAAAATAAACCGTAGAGTATGAATGGGTGTGTGAATGTGAGTGTGTATGTGACTGTGCCCTGCAGTGGACTGACACCCTGTCCAGGGTGTACCCCGCCTTGTGCCCGATGCTTCCTGGGATAGGCTCCAGGTTCCCCGTGACCCTGAAAAATGATAAGCGGTATGGAAGATGGATGGATCTGCTGAAATGTACTAATATGTAAGTGGTTCTATTAGTTGTCCTTACAAAATAAATGTAATAAATTTTATGTGTGTCAATATCATCTCGTGAAACCTGCCTGTATAAAGATATGTCTCATATGATGGCTTCAGTGTATCATTTCAGGCCTACTTACTTGTTCTATTAGTCAACTGGCTGTTGTGCTAGTTTTGTCTACCCACATATTAAAATCAGAGTCAGAAAAGTCAGGAAATTTAATCAAGATGTTGGAAGTAGGTAAACAGGATCTGGCTATCTAAAACAGACATATCTCCTGATACTGGGACACGTTCAGCAACAGAGCCGACTTCGTTTTTCGTGACTTGGCAGCAGACACTTGCAGAGGCGTGATGGCAGCGTGCTTCAAGATAACTTGTGTCCTGTTCATGAGGGAGGTGAAATGTGATCATTACAAGAATTCCTAGATGCTGATTTCGCTTCAATTTTTATATGGTCTACAGTGTTTTTGCATTCATCAGCTAGAGGATTCGTTTTTTGCTTGACGTGTTTAAACACCGTTGAATAGACTAAAAATACAGAACAGCAGTGCTTGCAAAATGTTCCAATGTTAATCACGTTGCATTTAACACCAGTGGATTCGAATCTCATCCAAGAGGCTACCATCAGCCCTGATCTGATACTCAGTGTCCAGTCAGAACATCCATAACTGCATCCAAATTAAAGCAACCTGTGTACAACTGATACAGTAATGACTCCCTTATGCAGACAGGCTTCATGATGAGTGTTAAGCTGCAGAGCGCATGCTAACATACAGAAGATAAAGACGGCGAGCAGACACTTCCACACCTCCACAGACTGACAGAGAAAACAAACAGTGAAAAACGAGCAGATGGCATGTGGGTTCAGCTCATCTGAGACTAAAGCAAACATTTGCATTTCATACATCTAATATTGCCTAAATGTGAAGGCAAAAACCTAAAAAGTCCTAGATCGGATATTATATACATGACCACTGGACTCTTTGGGACAGAAATGCCCATAACAGCAGCAGAAACAGAACATAGAGCTCAACAATAAGCGCTGTAACAGCAGATCAACATAACAGCTCCTTGCTGAGCCCGGAGTCTCTGGTTTTCCACCACCTCGCTGCTACAGGATTGCCCCAGCTGCAGTTTTATGTGGATGCATCTACGCAAACAGATACACCTTCATTCTTTTTCTCTGGGGACCGCTTTGAGCTGCCCTCTGATGAAGACATGATGGTCTCTGGGGATGAATATGGTTTTAGCCCTGCTGAGAACTCGGTTGATTTTCCCAGTCCCTCTCCTTACTCTCCACGCTCTTCTCCATCTCCTCCCTGCTCCCCAACTGATTATTCTAGTAGCAGCCCTCATCCTTAACCGGTGTACCCTTTTCCCTTAATAATATTCCCTTGTTTAACTCAGTTGTCTCCCTCGTGTTTAATTTCCATCATAATTTTCATCCAACATGATCGCATACTTTTATCTGCTGTATCAAATACACCAAACCAATAGAAGCCCGTTTCACACGTTACAGTCTCAAATGATGAATTCATTAGCTAACCCACCAGGTTAGCAAAGCTCCAAAGTGCTTGTCCTCTTCCGTTTTGTTGCCAGAAACCGACTAGGATAAAAAGATAATAAATGTTCAAGTGTATTATTACAGACTGAAAACAACAAATAGGTACATGAACATGTAGCACTCTGCATTTGTGCTCTTGGTGGGAAAAAAAAGCCGGATGTTTCTTCTATTTGGAGATTTGGTGTTCAGTCCTTGCATCACATACAGAAAGTATTATATGAGTCTAGATAGCATATTTAATTTCTCACCCTCTGCACACTCCTTTCACTCAGTTTTATCATCATTTCCATGTACCTACATGTTCCTGATTTTGAAAGTCATATGCTGTCCATACACACTAAATAATCCAGCTAAAATCATTCCGCCTGTGAAGTTTTAAACATACACTGAAGAAACGGGAATACGTGATCAGTCAGACTTAAGAGAATTATATTACAAAAATACAAGTTGCACCGAGTAAACTTAACTTAAACACATTTCTAACTTTTAGACTGAATTATATAGAGTAAACATGATCCATTCACATAGTATTAACGTAAACCAATTACAGTATAGCAGTTAAAGGAACTATAACTACAGTATTAAAGTAACTTGATTAACACATGTGCGGTAGAACAGTGTAGCGGTAATGTGTCCAATAGAAAATGGCTGAGGCCTGGGTTTGATCCTCAGTCCAGGTGACATCACAGAGTTCGAATTTATTCAGGGCTTTGAAAGTACCTCATAAATTCATGTTGTTTGACACTACGAAAAAACAAACTGCGTTAATGTAACTCAATTCGAATCACGTGAAATCGATGTATGCAATTGAATTAAGTGCACTCACTAAGCTTATTCTTCCAAAGTGCATACCAAACCGAAACTTTTATTCTGCAACAAAGGTTCTTCTGGTTGTTAAGTCTACTTATCTATATGTCTATGGAACAACTATGAATAAATAAACTAAAAACCCAGACAAGGGTTTTCTCTATTCTCTATTTGTCACAGGTGCTCAGGATGCTGATTTGTCCACTACTGAGCCTCATTCTCATCACTGAGTGAACGATGCCCATGCATGTGATCACAGGTGGGAAAAAAAATGGAGAGTTGAAATGCATTTGTTTCGTGCAGTGTCAGATTTATTCAAACACTTTCGGAGCTTTCACTTGGTAACTAGCCAGAATGAAGTGAGAATTAAACCTCATAGAAATGAACAATTAGTTCTCTTCACATCTGAGGAAAATAGAGTAGCTATGTCTAATGAGAAGAAAACAAGCCTGGATGAATAATGAATGAAATGTTCAATTAGAGCAAAACGAAAGGCTTTTACTGTGCAAAGGGGAGTCGATCAATTAGACACTTCACATAGCGACACTTCTGTGGCAATCATGATGGCTGGAAACAAGACTGCTTTTGGATACTTTTAATGATTGCAGAAAAAAGTTGACGCGGTTTATCTACAAGCAAACGTGATCAACACTGGAGGTCAATTTTAAAGGTCACAGGACAGACCTTTTCCTACACCAAGTGCTTCATGCACACAGATCTGTGCATACATGGAAATGCAGAGAACCATTCGAACTTTATGAAGCTTGTAATCAGAAAAGTGTACAAAATACATTCATGTAGAAAAAATAAGTACACCTCATGGAAATGGTTGGCTTTTTTGACATATCTGGAAAAGCAAACATTTGAACCTCTTTGAAACAGTCAGTGCCTATAAATAAAGTCGATACATTGAACAAAACCACAGGGGGAAAAATAGCTTTTTCAATTATTCATTCAAAAGAAATATCAATAGATGTGAAATTCTTCTTGGCCTCAGAAGTTAGTATTGCTACTTTTAGCAGAAATAACTTTTTGGCTTTTTGCATAGTTGTCCACCAGGCTTGTTGGAATTTTTGACCACTCGTCCATGCAATGCAATATTCTTTCAGTTGTAAGATGTTTGGGGGTTTTCTTGCATGTTCTGCCCATTTCAAATCTCCCCACAACATATCATTGGGATTCAAATCCGAGTTTCTACCTGGCCATTTCATAACCTTCCATTTCTTCTTTTTGAGCCATTCCTTGGTGGATTTGCTAGTGTGCTTAGGATCATTATCCTGTTGAAAGGTCCTTCGGTTCAACTTCAACTTTCAGACAGATGGAATCACATTATCTTCAAGCACTCTTTGATATGATGTGGAATTCATAGTTGAATCAATGAATGCAAGCTGTCCAGTCCATGAGGCAGCGAAGCAACCCCAAACCATAACATTTCCACCACCATGCTTCACAGTTGGTATGAGGTGCTTCTCCTGAAAAGCTGTCTTTGGTCTGCGTCAAACATGTCTGCTGTTACAATGGACAAACAACTCTGTCCAACCAAATGGCCTGGTCTTTGCCTATATGCTCATTGGCAAATTGTAGTCTTGCTTTAAATGTTCTTTTTAGACAGCAAAGCCTTTTTTTCATGGCACGCCTCCCATCCAGGTGAAATTTGTGCAATCTCTTTCTGAATGTAGAAGCATGCACTTTGACACAAACAGTTGCAAGACTTACTAGCAGATCCTGTGATGAAATGTTGGGATTCTTGGAGACTACTTTTTGCATCAGACGGTCTGCTCTTGGGCTGAATTTGCTGGGATGGCCAGTCCTGGACAAATTGGCAGTCTTTTGAAATCTGCGTTATTTTTACATGATTTTCCTTACAGTGGAATGATGTATTTCAAATAATTTGCAGATCTTTTTAAATCCCTAACCAGACTCATATACATCCACAACGTTTTTCTGAAGGCCTTACAGAACTCTTCAGATCTTGGCATGATAACACCACACACTTCAAGAACAAAGGGAACACCAGACACTAGATATGAGAGGGGTGTAAATAAGACAGGTTCCACCTGCACTCCCTAAGCAGGTTCTAATCACTGGCACCAAATCCTGAAATATGATTCTAATTTGCTGTATTTGAAGTTGTGATAAGTGTAGGGATGTACTTACTTTTTCCATGTGACTGATCTGTTTTTTGTTCATTTATATTGTGAAAATTACTACAAAATGTCAATTTTGTGTGTCATTTGACAGAGTGCATCACATTTATTAATAAGCACTTTTCAAAGAGGATCAAGCTGAAACTGATACTAAGCCAAAGATGCCATTTTAGATCAATTACTTAGCCTACTTTTAAACAAATTACATGGGTCGGACTTCATAAAAAGTTGACCTTAGCAGTTCTCCAAGCATAGATTCTACAGCACACACTGAGCTATGTCTAAGTGGGACATCAGTTGGATAACTGAGCTTACTGAATAAGCCAGGAGCCAACAGAGGGCATCTGGGAGATCATTCTGAACTGCTTCTGAATTGAAAGGAGCAAAATCCAGCAAGCAGCTATTCGAAATGGACAAACTCAGGACTGCACGATTAATCACATCTGTTGCTTTTCACACCATTCTGTGTCAACTCTAGAGACTGCTTTGCATGAAAATTCCAGGAGATCAGCAGTTTCTGAAATATTCAATCCAGCCCATCTGTCACCAACAATCATGCCACAGTCAAGGTCACATTTTGTTCCCCATTCTGATGTTTATTCTGATATACTCAGGACCTGTATCTGCATGGTTTTATACACTGTGCTGCAGCCAAATGCTTGAATAATTACATGAAGGAGATGGTGGACATATTTATTCCTAATAAAGTGGTAAGTGTATTATTTTTTATCAGTGTAATTGTCTTTATTTAGCATTCAAAAGTGCCACTCCATCAATGTGATGAAGCCTTATTTTCATTCAAATATGTCTACATTTGAAGGAATATAGGACAATAATGGAAAATAATTGTAAAACAATACTATTATTTGAGTCCTTTAACAGTGACAGTTAAATGAACATTGTTTTGCTTAAGTATTGACTAAAAGGGTGCCAATAATTGGTGCACACCTATATTTAACAAAGATATATTTGGATAAACCTATGTTGTGTTTGCAATTGTTTGATATCCATGAGAGCAGAGTATTTTTGTGAAATTTTAGAACAAAAGATCAAAAGGTTCAACAATACAGACAATTTTTCACAGCCTTCTTTTCTCGTATTTACCAAGGGTGCCAATATTAGTGTATGAGGTTCTCCCTTAAACTGTTGCCACAAAGTTGGAAGTACACAGTTATCTAGAATGTCTTGGTATGCTTTAGTTTTATAATTTCCCTTCACAGGAACTAAGAGGCCCAAACCTGTCCAAGCATGGCAATGCCCCTGTGCACAAAGCGAGCTCCATGAAGACATGGTTTGTGAAGGTTGGAGTAGAAGAACTCGAGTCTCCTGCACAGAGCCCTGACCTCAACCCCACTGAACATCTTTGCGATGAACAGGAACTCTGACTGCACTCCAAACCTCTTCAACTCGTCTGGCTGAATGATCACAAAATCCCCAACAGCCACGCTCCAAAATCCAGTGGAAAGTCTTCCCAAAAGCCAAAAGAGGAGGACTAAATCCGGTACGGGATGTTCAACAAACACATATGGGTGTGATGATTCCACAAACGTCCAAAATCCAGACTTGGATTGACATAATAATTATTATTATTATTATTATTATTATTATTATTATTATTATTATAATACATACAAATATTGTATCTAAATGATCGAATAACATGGGTAAAGATCAAACCGATCAGAGTTTCTGCGTCACACACACACAGTTATAGATGGTATATGACTTAAAATGAAATGAAATGAAATCCTGGCCTACTCCTCCTTAGTCTGTGCATTCAAAATAAAACAATGAATAAGAAATAAGTAGAAATACTACTAGTTGTAGTGCTATGACTACTATTAGTACTAGTAGATACAGGTTAAATCCTATAGGCATCTAAATAAGGAATAGAATGCACGATAAACTAAATAAAGTTTTGAAATTAACTTCTAATTAATCAGTAAACCAGATAATGTCCACTTAAAGCACTTTTTATCAGCCAACAGTTTTGAAGTTGTAGTCCAAATTGCCCCCCATCACACTACTAGTGCACTAGATACAGTGTAGAAGCGGTGACCTTGTGCTCTACATAGTGCGCCTATATAGGGACTATGGAGCCATTTGGAACCAAACCTACACTAGCGTTTAGCTAAGCATAAGGAGGCGGGGCCTGCAGGGAAATACAGGTTAAATTCTGCAAAACTCCAGCATGACTTACTTTCCCATCTGCATCAAAAAGGTCTCCGGTGCTGCTGTTAGCTGCTGAGGGTGAAGATGGGAGAACTCCTTGGTCCCAGTCGGGAAAGGGATTAGAAAATGAACGCTCCTCCATCTCCGACTCAGACGCCGTCACCAGCTTTAATCTCTTCGACATACTGTCTCCCATTTCTACGGCGGCTCACCGAGGACAAACGTGTCGCCCGCGGAGAATAAAAAACGCGTTTTTCCTTCTCTTTTTTTCTAGAGATGGGAAATGACTTGGTGCAGATGTTCGAGCTGGGTGTTAGTCAGCGCAGTGGCCAATGTCAAGAATCAGGGCAAGGATCTGGAGGAAAGGATCTCTGTCAGATTACAGTGGAAAGAGAAAGGGATTAGGCCGCGACGTGTCTGCAACTTCTATTAGGATTACGACCTACTGCTCCCATTCATCGACTGCACCCCATTCATTCATGGATTCGTTTTTATTCAATGCTGCTACAGCAATAGCGTGTTTCCTAATAACAACAGCAACCGTTCCTGCCTTATAATCCATGCATGCGGAATTGAATACCGATTTAAATCAAGAACAGGGAGCGGGTTCCAATCCTGTCAATTAATCAATACATGTTAATCTATGCGAAAATTAGCTAGAGCGTGTGTATTTCATTTCCTACTGCAATTAGAGCTTAATTATTATTATGTTTTTATTCTTAAAAAAAACTTTTCTCCAAAGAGAACAGCTTATTAATACTGATAAACAAAAGTAATGTGTGTCTCACCAATTTAGAGAAAAAGTGGAACATTTCCCGTTCAGCATGATATCCTTAGTGATGACCGCAGAGACGCTCCGTTTCTTTATTATAAGGGTTTGTTAGTTTATTCTAAGAGAGAGAGAGAGAGAGAGAGAGAGAGAGAGAGAGAGAGAGAGAGAGAGAGAGAGAGAGAGAATATCTACCCACGATCAGGTTAGAAACCCGTGGAATATGTGATACATCCTCCTTCTCCATCCCAGAGTAATTCAGCAAATGTCCCCTTTGTCATTTCCTCCTTTTTTCTTCACACAGGCTGCATCAGAACCGGGGAAAGCGCACACCGTCACCGGCGGCGAGCATAGATCTCTAACATTTGACTCACAGTCTCGGAGGAAACAGATGGCGACCCCGGTTTGCTCCAGGCACCGGATTGTACAGCAAACAAATCCATAACCACCCCCCACCTCTCTCTCTCTCTCTCTCTCTCTCTCTCTCTCTCTCTCTCTCTCTCTCTCTCTTCCTTCCACATTGATTTCTTTTAGACAACGCCACCATAACGCCCCAAAATATCATTTACCTTTATAAATCATTTACAAATATACAGCTGGTCCTTAAGGGCCACTGTTGTATCTTGAATCTTTAATTCGCTTTTAGAGTAATTCCTTAATGGTACACTAGAAGTACCTTTCCAGATGGACATTAAAGATACTCTTGATGGTACTACCCTGGTGTACAGGGTACATACA
Source organism: Ameiurus melas (assembly GCA_012411365.1). Taxonomy (NCBI): domain Eukaryota; kingdom Metazoa; phylum Chordata; class Actinopteri; order Siluriformes; family Ictaluridae; genus Ameiurus; species Ameiurus melas. Next base: position 16,092,938 of record CM022757.1, read on the forward strand.
GGGAAATAAGTATTTGATGGGTTGGGGATGGTGTTCTTGGGGTCATACAAAGAGGACAGATAGAGCTCCATTTTGGTCTCATCTGACCACAAAACTTTCACCCAGTTGTCCGCTGGTGGTCAGATGAGACCAAAATGGAGCTCTTTGGCAACTCAACTCGCCGTGTTTGGCGGAGGAGGAATGCTGCCAATGACCCCAAGAACACCATCCCCACCGTCAAACATGTTGGTGGAAACATTATGCTTTGGGGGTGTTTTTCGGCTAAGGGGACTAGACAACTTCACCGCATCAAAGGGACGATGGACGGGGCCATGTACTGTCAAATCTTGGGTGAGACCCTCCTCTCAGCCAGGGCATTGAAAATTAAAAGTAATTACTAAGTCATTACTAAGTACTAAGTCATGTTTTGCAGAGGGGTGAAATACTTACTTCCCTCATTAAAATGCAAATCAATTTATAACATTTTTGCCATGCGTTTTTCTGGATTTTTTTGTTGTTATTCTGTCTCTCACTGTTCAAATAAAGCTACCATTAAAATTATAGACTGATCATTTGTTTGTTAATGGGCAAACGTACAAAATCAGCAGGGGATCAAATAAGTTTTTTTGCCCTACTTAATTTAATCATGGCTGAAAGTTTCCAATGTTCCTTATTTGTCAGTTTTGGCATACTGTATGCATTGCATCATCATTATTAATACCACCAATTATCTTTTATCCATCCATCAATTTACCATACCACGTATCGTACACAGGGTCGCAGGAGAGCCTGGTGCCCATCCCATTGCAAGGCAAAATTGCATACACATTCACACAATCATTCACACACTACGGACAGCTTGGAAAAGCCAATCAGCCTACAATGCAATTTATTCCAGCCTTTGAGTTTAGTTATGGCTTTTTATTTGTTTCTAATCATTTTGTGGAAATCATAGGAACATTTCAACATGTTTATATGATTCAACATGTGTTTACTGATGCAGGTGCTAATTTGTTGGTTGTTGCTATATTTTCATTATTCCTGTGAATACTTTCTACAATCACAAGTGTAAGGGTTTTTTTTTTTTTCTTGGTGAATCCAAAGAAAAATCCAGAGAAATCCAGCATTGAGGTAGTGGAGACAGCAAATGCTGGATGGAAATTTCCAGAATGCAATACAGCTATACAACTCAGCTGTGCTCAGAACAGTTCCAGAAATTCGTTTTATATATATATATACAGTCATGGACGAAATTATTGGCACCCCTGGAACTTTTCCAGAAAATGCACCATTTCTCCCAGAAAAGTGTTCCAATGACAAATGTTTTGGTATACACATGTTTATTACCTTTAAGTGCATTGGAACAGCACAAAAAAGCAGAAGAAAAAAAGGCAAATTTGACATAATTTTACACAAAACTCAAAAATTAGGTCGGACAAAATTGTTGGCACCCTCAACTTAATATTTGGTTGCACACCCTTTGGAGAAAATAACTGAAACCAATTGCTTCCTACACCTCTCAACTGGAATTTTGGACCACTCTTCTTTTGAAAACTGCTCCAGGTCTCTCAGATTTGAAGGGTGCCTTCTCGCTACAGCAATTTTGAGATCTCTCCATAGGTGTTCTATGGGATTTAGATCCGGACTCATTGATGGCCTCTTCAGAATTCTCCAGTGCTTTGTATCCAACCATTTCTGGGTGCTTTTTGAGGTATGTTTCGGGTCATTGTCCTGCTGAAACTCCCATGACCTCTGACGCAGACCCAGCTTTCTGACACTAGGCCCTACATTATGGGCCAAAATCTTTTGATAGTCTCCAGATTTCATGATTCCTTGCACACAGTCAATGCACCCAGTGCCAGAGGCAGCAAAATAACCCCAAAACATCATTGAACCTCCACCATGTTTGACTTTAGGTACTGTGTTCTTTTCTTTTCCGTTTTCTGTAAACAATAGAATGACTTGCTTTGCCAAAAAGCTCTACCTTAGTCTCATCTGTCCACAAAACATTCTCCCAGAAGGATTGAGGCTTACTCAGGTACATTTTTGCAAACTGCAGTCTGACACTGATGCACCCTGAGTCTGCAGGACAGCCTGAATTTGCGTGGAAGTTGACTGAGGTTGTTTATCCACCACTGCGCACTATCTGCGTTGCATTCTTCATGTTACATTTGTTCATAATGGACTTAAAAGAGTAATAAAATGTACCATACCAAACATTTGTCATTCCAACATTTTCTGGAAAAGTTCAAGTGTGCCAATAATTTCGTCCATGACTGTATATATATATATATATATATATATATATATATATATATATAAGAGAGAGAGAGAGAGAGAGAGAGAGAGAAACAGAGAGAGAGAGAGAGAGTGAGAGAGAGAAGAGCATAAAAAGTCAAACTAAAATGAATTTGGTATTCATTTACTTAGATTCAGGATCAAGAGTCATTTCTAATGCAGTTTTGGTTTAATAAGCATTGCATTAAGACAGGGTTATTATGTATTATTATGTAGATTTATTACCAAATAATTGATAAATATATTTCAGGAAGCTATTATCACGTTTCGCTGACCATTATGGATATTTATTTGGTAGTTCAAATGACATACTTCAAAGCAATATGTGAATATAGAATCTTGTATCATGACAGTATTAGAAACATTCCCTGATTTTAATATCAGTGAATGACAAAAACGTGTTTCTTCAGTAAGAAGGAAAATAAACAGGGTTTTTGTTTTTTTTCCTTTCTATTTTTTTCATTATGAATAATGAAATTTCACTGGTCATAAGACATGATATCTCCTGACAGCTCATAGTGACAGAAGCTGTTCTGATATTCAGGTTCAAATCTGCAAGTTCAGCAGTTTTCACATTGCTGTGATTCATAGATATGAGTGACATGATGTGGAAACTTGAGGGGAGATGCAGTCATGTTTAGTTCTGTGTGTATTAAAAGCATATTTATGCTTCCACCCCCACCAACCTCATAAAAAATTTATGAGGTAATAACAAAATATAAGACCACTAAACGTCCTTCAATAATCCTATCAGAACTTTTTTGGAAGCTAAAAGACATTATTTATCCATTGAACACTTAACCATTTCATTTTTAAACATGCATATATTAACTGGATAATTGTATAGTATCCAAAGTATTATCTAATACCCAGAAACCTTCATTATTAATATAATTATTAAATATGGATTGTTGTGAATATGGGTCAGCACCTGTGGGTCGCTCATCAGTTGAAAATGCAAAGGAAGAAGGAACACTGTTTTCACCGCAAACACCTTTAACAGGAATGTGCAAATTAATGTGAGCTATTATTAAAACTAATCTGCAAAAATAAACTGAACATTGGGCCATACTGTGTCCATACTTATTTACAGGACTGTTGTATCGGCACATCTGCATGCCTACGCTCATGCCTACATCCGACTCACAGCCATGCTGGTATTCAGTATAACCACATGCTTGCCTGTACGATATGGCTAAAATAGTTAACTCCATTGCTTCACCTATTTTAAAAAAAACTACCAGCACACTGTGAAAATTTTAAATAGTCTCTACAGATAAGTTCACACCATCATTCTTACCATTACCACTACTCAGTTAAATAAGACTCTAATTAATGAAAAGAAAAGTCCACCCATCCATCCATTTTCTATATCACTTATCCTTCAGGTTCACGGGGAACCTGGAGCCTATCCCAGGGAGCATGGGGCACCAGGCACCAATCCATCGCAGGGCACAATCACAGTCACACACCCATGCATATGGTATGGACACTTTGGGCATGTCAATCAGCCTACCATACATGTCTTTGGACTGGGGGAAGAAACTGTAGTACCTTTAGGAAACCCCCACAGCACAGGGAGAACATACAAACTCCGCACACACATGGTAATGGCAGGAATCAAGCCAAGAAAAAAAAAAAAGAAGTAATCTTTCTTTTTTCATCTGGCACCATGAATATAATAGAATAGGACATCTGAACATATATTATCTTCCCTACTAACCAGGAATAATGGGTAACACCAGATCCACTACTATCACCACTGTGGAGATGTCAAATCATCTGCTGTCATTTATAATGAACTTGCACAGTGGGATACTGAAACATTTCGCGTGAGTTAGAGCAAGAATGCTGAGTGAGCTCATAGAACCTGATTAATGATATATTTCACCACATAATGAGAAGATCAGACACCTCCATAGCTGAGGGCTTGTAGCTCAGCAGCTACTCTAATTTTTCAGAAACATTATCAGACTTTTTCTACTACAGCTTGATTTTCCAGGGCTGTGGGATACTCAGACACTTTTCCTGATGTGATGCTTAATTGCATCTCAGAACTGAAGGAAATTTGGTGGATTATGAGAAAAATTGTGAAAGGACTGTGCAAAGGTCTTCAACTGTCGATAGACAAGTTTTCTCCCCTGACCTGAAATGTTATCGAGCCCTACGCTCTCAGAAATAAAGGTACTAAGAGTACATATTTTGTACATTATGTATGCAGCTCTTAGCTGAGAAAGTCTACATGGTGTACCTTTAATTAGTTTGTGGTTTAGTGGCCTTTACAGTCCAGTTGTGTACCTTAAATAATTTTTTAAAAAGTTTTTCAAAGATACAAAAGATTAATTTCTGAGAGTGTGAATAACCTGTCACTTTCTATTCTTGTCAACAGATTCCATGCAGGAGAATTTAGGAAGATAGAACTTTATTTCTTTGGATGGACCTCATGTGTATGTAATCACTGGCTATGTTTGGATTTTGTTGGAGAAATCATGGCTGTCAGAAAGCTACCAAACACCTGCAATTCCCAATCGGTAGGTGTAATAAATTCAATATTAATTTGTTGGTCAGTTATGATTGACACCTTCAAATATGAATGAGGTGAGGTATTAAGTCTTTTAGGTTTGCCCAATAATATTGTTTCTGACCCAATTCATATGCTGCATAATGAATTTGTACTTTTACCATCTAATCATCAGTATGAGGTACCGGGATTTAATCGAGTGAGACTAAAGAAGTCTTTCGTGCATCAAGCCGTTCTTGAACTGAATAAGGCAAAAAAAATAAGAACCTCACTAACTGGAATGTGTTTTTTTGGGGGTTTTTTGTGCAATGTGTATTTGTTGTATTTATCTATTTTTGTATGTGCTTGTGAAGGTTTAATGATTTATGAATTGTGAATGAACATACTGTCATACAAGAAAAATTTCAAACCTTGTCTGGCAATAAAGTCAATATCAATATAAATTAGGTACGTTTTAAAACTTGTGGGCATTATTTTATAAGGTGGTATTTTCTAAACTTCAGGGCGATTCAAATTCGTTTCAAGTATAATTTCTTTCAAGACTCAATAAAGGAACTCAAAAAAAGCCAAAGAGATATCAAAGTTGGAGCTGAAAGCCTTGAGTGACAAGCTGATTGTGTTTGAACTGTTGACTCGATCTGTGATGGCAGATATTGATCTAAAGAGGGAACCTTGAAGCTATGAACTCTCAGAAATGCTCAGAAAAAGGGATTTGAGCTGAGTTTGCCGATGATGATCAGAAGACCTGGCAGGAGCCGCAAGGCAAGAAAAAGACTACACGGTAATCAGAATGGGATACAGAAATGAGACTAAATTTGCTGAACAAGTAAGTAGTTTGGATCTCACTGACAGTATACTATGCTCTGAACAGGGATTAGGAGAAATACTTTTTCTAAATCTTTCTCTCTTTTGTTTTACCTTGTTATGAAGGCTTTTTTTTTTTTTATAATTTGCTACCATGGATGAAGGAGTAATATGGAGGCATGAGCTGCATTTAGTCTTAAACTGTGCATGGATACATGGTTTGCCAAGGTTGGTTTGGAAGAACTTGAGTGTCCTGCACAGAGTCCTGACCTCAACGCCATTGAACACCTTTGAGATGACTGCACTCCAGCCCTCCTCATCCAACATCACTCCCTGACCTCACTGATGCTCTTGAAGCTCAATGTCCAAAAATCCCCAGAGCCACTCTCCAAAATCCAGTGTAAAGCCTTTCCAGAAGAGTGGAGGTTATTATCACAGCAAAGGGGGGACTAAATTTGAATGGGATGTTCAACAGCACATAAGGGTGTAATTGGTCATTTGTCTACATACTTTACGCCATACAGTGTAGATGAATTTGATTATAATCAAGATATTTTAACCCAATATATTTTACAGCACATAGCATGGAATGCAAGAACCAGCATCTACTGAATGACAGAAACTCTTAAATTATGTGCATTATGTGTAAAAATGGTAAAAAATCCCTTTAATTATAATTTCTCATACATATCTTATTGTAAATTGGACAACTTATGGATTTACTTTCTATATTATCCACTATATTACTGGTTTAACATTCAAAAATACACTCACATGATGTTTATTGGAATAACCAAGATTATCTGGGATTAATTTAATAGAACCAGTAGGATGACAATTGATACTCAATAATTCATAGGTCCACTATGCAGTTGCAGGTTAACAATGTAAAACTCATAAGCCTTTTGGGAGTTAAACATCCAAATCATGCTACAACTAGAAATTACAGAGCCCTAGTGAATGGAAAGATGACCTTTGATCAACAGGAAACTGACTATAAGAGGCTTAGGTCAGATGGGATGGCAAGTATTTTATATTTGTGAATTAAAGCGAATGGTACATTAGCCTATACACAAGATCATGCTGTAGTTGATGAACCATGCTTTTCTATTTCCTGTAGTCCTTAAAAACTGATCACACTCTAAACCCAACTGGATTGGAAGTTTAGCACATTTCTCATTAAATCCGAAATGACAACTAAGATGCATTTATACTTTCCCCGTGAGAGTCATTGACTCATTTGTTTTTCTCTCCTGCTTTAATTAATGCCTTATCAAAGGAGCTTACTCAGTTGGTGAGAACAACTGGGAGTTGCACATTATAATAATTGGCTTTAGAATACTTAATTGTACATCTCATTTCAGAAAGCCAGATAAATTCGAAGGGTGCACTGGTAAATGGTCTTGGGAGACCTGGGATTAAGGGTATTTGCAGAGGCATCCGAGAATGCCATGTAAGATTCAGGTAGATTAGGGTGAATAATAGTGTTTGACATGGATTACTTAATATAAACTTAAAAAAAAATAATAATAAAAGTAAGCGGCTATTCTAATTTTAGGAGAGAAATGTGAATATAGATGTTCTGGCAAAGGATTATTAAGGTGATTATTAAAATAAATTATTAAAATAATTATTAACTCCTTATCATATTAAATGGTAAATGTGCACTTATATAGCACTTTTATCCAAAGCGCTTTACACTGTGTCTCATTCACCCATTCACACACACACACACCAATGGTAGCAGAGCTGCCATGCAAGGCGCTAGCTTGCCATCAGGATCAACTTGGGGTTCAGTGTGTTGCCCAAGGCCACTTCGGCATGTGGAGTCAAATCGAACCGCCAACCCTACGATTAGTGAACAACCTCCTCTACCAGCTGCGCCACAACCGCCACATATTAGTGTAAAGGACGTGACTAAGACAACTGACAAAGTGCTTAGAATTTGGGGGAGGGTGTCCTTTGGTAGCGTGGTGGTGAATTGTCCCAGATAGAGGTCACAGAACTCCCTCCCTCTTTGCTGATTTAACATACTGTACATAAGGATTTGGAATTGGTGTAATCCCATGACACCCAATGTCGCTACTCCTCGAGTACTGGTTTGATGGCCTTCTGGGAGGATTCCACTAACAATGAGAAAGCACAGTCCCAACTCCACTCCCTGAAGCACCAACCTTCACAATTAAAGGTAGCAAAATGTTGGAATGGTGCAATAATGAGGCCCCAATTAACAATTTTTTCAGTTTTTCAAATGCTTGAGTCATTTCTTCTGTTCACTTAAGTATCTTGGGGGTTTTCCTTCTGCAGGGGAGTTGATGGAGCATCCATAGAGCTGAGGTTTCAGGTAAAATGTCTGAAAAACCAAATAATCTTTGCAGATCCGTAGTAGTGCAAAGTAGCTGCCTCTATTTTGAACTTATCCATCTCTACTCCCCTGTCATTGAGCACGTAGTCCAAACACTTTACTGACAGATAATCAAACTAACATTTTCCTATTTTGACGAAAAGATAGCTCTCCAGCAATTTTGTCATCACTTGTCAGACATGTTGAACATGTTCTTCTTCTGTGGTTGAGAAGATAGGGGTGTCATCAATGTTGACGATCAACTAGTTCGGGAACTCTCTGAGGACTTCATTTAAGAAGGGTTTGAAGACTGATGATGTGTTGATGAGCCCATATGGCATATCCAAGCACCAGGCATGGAGAAGAGAAAGAAGAGCCGAGAATTGTCTGAGGAATTAAAAAGCAAAATTGTGGAAAAATATCAACAATCTCAAGGTTACAAGTCAATCTCCAGAAATTTTAAAGTTATTTTGTCCACTGTGCGCAATATGATCAAGATGTTTATAGCCCATGGAACTGTGGCAAATCTCCCTGGACTTGGACGGAAGAGAAAATTGATGAAAGAATGCAACGCAGGATAGTTCAAATGGTGGATAAACAACCTCAGTCAACTTCCCCACAAATTCAGACTGTCCTGCAGACTCAGGGTGCACCAGTGTCAGCTCAAACCATACGTCGTCATCTGAATGAGAAGAAGCGCTATGGCAGGAGACCAAGGAGAACCCCACTTCTGACACAGGCATAAAAAAGCCAGACTGCAGTTTGCACAAATGTGCCTGAGTAAGCCTCAATCCTTCTGGGAGAATGTTTTGTGGACAGATGAGACTAAGGTAGGCTTTTTGGCATTCTACTGTTTACAGAAAACGGAAAGAGGCCTACAAAGAAAAGAACACAGTACCTACAGTCAAACATGGTGGAGGTTCAAGGATGTTTTGGGGTTGTTTTGCTGCTTCTGGCACTGGGTGCATTGACTGTGTGCAAGGAATCATGAAATCTGGAGACTATCAAAAGATTTTGGCCCATAATGTAGGGCCTAGTGTCAGAAAGCTGGGTCTGCGTCAGAGGTCATGGGAGTTTCAGCAGGACAATGACCCGAAACATACCTCAAAAAGCACCCAGAAATGGTTGGATACAAAGCGCTGGAGAATTCTGAAGAATTCAGAATTTGACCTATGGATTTGACCTATGGAGAGATCTCAAAATTGCTGTTGCGAGAAGGCACCCTTCAAATCTTAGAGACCTGGAGCAGTTTTCAAAAGAAGAGTGGTCCAAAATTTCAGTTGAGAGGTGTAGGAAGCTTGTTGATGGTTATAGGAGCAATTGGTTTCGGTTATTTTCTCCAACGGGTGTGCAACCAAATATTAAGTTGAGGGTGCCAACAATTTTGTCCGACCTAATTTTTGAGTTTTGTGTAAAATGATGTCAAATTTCCTTTTTTTCTTCTGCTTTTTTGTGCTGTTCCAATGTACTTAAAGGTAATAAACATGTGTATACCAAAACATTTGTCATTGCAACACTTTTCTGGGAGAAATTGTGTATTTTCTGGAAAAGTTCCAGGGGTGCCAATAATTTCGTCCATGACTGTATGTGCATGAGACAAGAGAAATTTTCAATGTTTAAGCAATTTCTTCATCCAAAAAGTTTCCATCTGTACCAGAATCTGTGAACACTGGAAAGTATTTGGATTGTGAACACCAGAATAAACATACAAAGATAGATATTTTCTTGTTCTCTTTTCCAAATATATTTTCTTGTTCTCTATCATGGGTGTAAAGGGGTGGCTCACCTGGTTATGCTGGATGTCCTTAGGCCATGGTTGTCACTCAGTGCAGAAATGTCTCTTTCCCCTTGGTTGAACATAGCGGTGGCCCATGTGAGCGCTTATCCGGTTTGCATGGATAGCTTCAGTTGAATTTTATCCACTTCTCTATGATAGACAGATGCAGAACTTTCGAATAAAATAGAGTATTGCATCAGAAAGCCCTTGCATTTACCAAAAGAATCATCATATTTGTCAGGTTGAGCAATACGAGGCCAGAACTGATTTACTCGGATTATGAGGTGAACAGGGTTACCCACAATCATATCCGGCTGTAGTAGTGGTAAGGGCTGTGAATCCCTCTTACAGTTCTTCCATGATAGAGAGATTTGATATAGTTTGTACCTTGATTCGACGGCTGATTGAAGGTTGTGTACCCCTGATGGATCCACATTGTGAGACAAAGCCTTCTGTAGCATAACAGACCCAGTGATTTTGGGAGGATCTATTTGCAGAAGGTTTATTGACAATATACTCCACAATCCAAAGTTCAGAAACATTAGACAGTCTAAGGTCATGCACAGGAATCTGAATAACCTCAGAGCCAGAACGCAGATCCAGATAGTACAGTAGATGAGCGAACAGACAGGGGTTAAATACAATGATTTTTGGTAATATCCAGAACTCAGAGGGACAAGCCAAAGGCAGAGATATATGGGGTTAGAATTGTTCCATAATTCCAAATAAATAGATTACGATCCACAAATAAAAGTAGAGAGATAAATAATTAAATTGACAAATAAATAAAACAACCAATCACATTTTGTTTTACAATCAGGACGGGAACAGTCATATTGCACTGAACTCGCACATATCATCTAACAACATCTAAAAGAAAACCAACAATGTTATGGGTCATACATGCACTGTTACTGTAGATGAGTTGTCTGCTGGATTAGTAATGATTGATTAAATGATTCAGTAAGGATTCATTAGACTGATTCAAACTGGTAACTCCTAAGGTTCCTGAGTCTTTTTGCACGGTTCGTTTAGACAATGGTATCATTAACCCGTGAACTGGATGACACTGGTTGTGCTGTTTTGGCAGGCTGCTTGTAAGGACAACCTTTTCTTGCCAATATTTTCCTGATACACTGTCACCACACTCAATTTACTGCAAAATCACAACTCGGGTTTTGAATTAGGTAGTGATGCAGGAAACACTGGTGAAAACACATATATTTCATTAAATCAAGAATTTATGGCCCATAATTTTGCTTGTTTTCTTTTCTAATTGTAAATCTCACTACATTTCTTCGCGGATTGTAATCTATTTATTTGGCATTATGAAACAATTCTAACCCCATAGAGATACATGGTAAACCTGGTACAAGGTATACATAGAAACAGTGTGACCATGTGCTTTATATAGTGAGTGTACAGGAAGTGACTGAGACAAACTGAGGAAGTGCTAGAATTCTGAGGAGGGTGCCCTCTGGTGGCGTGGCAGTGAATCGTTCCGGACTATTGTGACAGGAAATCGTTTCTGAACTACCACTGCTATTTTTACAGCATAAACAAGTTGTATTAAGAAAATAACTACAGAGAAAGGCAATTCGAAATATTTACTGATCATTTCAGTCAATTGTAATAAATAATCAATTAAATAATTCATGGAAAGCTGTGGATTCTATTGTAATAGTTGGATTACACTATACTAATCGATCAGTAACACTAGAAACATCAGCAATAGTTACATTTTAGTTGCCATTACAGTTTGTAGTTTCAGGCCACAGTGTGTGCCGGAGGCAGTGGGAAGTCCTGTCTCCCTCAAAATTTCATAAAAAATGCAGCAATGAAATGTTTCTATATTAAAACTAAAACTGGGTCTTTATTATTCATTACTCAATATTTTAGCGAATCAAATGATCAAATTTCTCACTGCAATGTCATGCTGTTTGTTAATTTAACACAAACTGTTTTCAGTAGACAGCACAGCCTGTGTGAAAATCTTCTTTGATGCCCCCCAACAGAACTGCTTTAAAGCTGGGCTTCTTTTGCCTTCTCAGCAGATTAAAATACAGTGTGTTTTAATGGGAGCAAAGATTAACACTCATCGGACAAAATGCTTTAATACATCATTCTTGGTTCTGCCAGGACGCACAGCTTCTGTCGGGGTGAATGGGAGTGTGAGTGGGTGGATTTTCATGGAAAAAGTTATCTCAATGTTTATCAAATAGTGTGCTCTTCGCATGCACGTCTTCTCCATATGATGATTGGGAGAATTCTCAAAGGGATTGAACCTTGTAACAAACTGCCAGTCAGTGGAATGGTAATGAACATGACTGACAGCTCCAATTTAAACATACAGTATCAACGCCAGACTTTCAGAGTGCTCAGAGCTGCAGCAGTCGATCAGTAACTGAATCCATAACAGTTCCTTTATTATTGTAGCTGTAAAAATTGTAAATTACTTGTAAGTATAATGTTGTGTTTGATTATTTGATCATTAATCATAACTAGCTAGTTAGCCGTTTAGCTGGCAAACACTACTAATTTTGTTGACCAGATTTTGGAAATGTCTTTTGATGCTCTTACTTATGAGGAGAGATTGAGTATTAAAATGGAGGGCAGACCAATAGAGGAACAGATAAAACAGAACATACAGAGATATACCCTTCAGTAACAGACATCAGTGCTTCCTCTGTTTTAAAAACCACCATATGTCACTGATGGATTCTAAGTATTCAGATCAGATACACTTTTGGACATTTTGTTATAGATTTGGTCAAAAATGGGTTATATTTATAATGGGTTAAAATATAGTCTTTGCAAGTTTTGCACCCCTGGATTTGGGCAGTTTATCCCATTAATACTCGCAGATCCACTCAAACTCAATCCGATTGGATGGGAAGCATCAATAAACATCCATCAGCAATTTACCATCTAAAGATGTTTTTGGGTTTCTGCACTATGGCTGAGTCACTCAAGGACATTCAGAGACTGGGCTATGGCTGGGCCACTCTAGATGAATGCTTCAGATTGTTGTCTTGCTACAAAGTGAAACTTCTCCAAAGTCTTAGGTCAAGTACACTGGTTCAGCAGGTTATCATCCTTTCCTCAGTTTTCCTGTCCCTGCTGCTGCACCCAAACAGCATAATGCTGCCATCGTGCTTCAGCATAGGAATGCTGTTATCAGTTGATGAACAGTACCTGATTTTTGTAAGACATGGTGCTTGGGGTTAAGCCCAAAGTTAAATTTTTGTCTCATAGTGACTCATATTTTTTCCTTGTGCTGTCAGAGTCCTTTAAGTGCCTGCCATATACTTTTTACTCAGGAGTTGAGTCACTTTGGAGTGCCTTATTCAAGGGTTTAAATAATTATCTAAATGAAGTATTTCAGTTTTTGATTTCTGATAAATTTGCAAATGTTATTTAGTGGTCAAGCACAGAAGGTGCGTAGGCACCTATTGTGTCAGTTAGTTTATTCTCCTTCTTATTGTTATTCTGCTTCTTCTCCTTCCCCAATGGGATTCTATGGAAGCCCTATGAACCGTAAGTAGGAAAATGAAGACATTTGGCACACTCATAGATATGAGCATGAGTAGTATGAGGACCAATTATGGGGTCTCTAGGACCAACTCTATAGTGCTACCAGAAGTTCAAATAAGTCACTTTTAAAATGGTTTTAATTGTTGAACACTTTGTCCTAGAGAAAAGCAATTTAGTTCCTCCGATTACTCTCCTAATGTTGATCACAAGATCCTCCATATACCTGAGAAATCTGAACACAGCGCAATTTAGTGTTCTAAAGATATAAGATTTTTTTTGTTAAAAAATAAATAAATAAATAAATAACTTACCAAAATTAGCTCAGATGATTAGCACACAAAATGAAAACAGAATTTTGATATTTGTGTTTGTTCAAAAGTTATGATCCAGTATCTGTTGACGTTCTAACTAATCATTTTCACCTCGGAAGCTGTCCTCGGCATCTAAATAAATGGACGTACCTTCTCTGTGTGGTGCACTGTGATAAACGATTTGAAAGTCTGGGGTTCGATTCCTGTCTGGTGCAAGTATTTAAAAGTTTGTGTAATGCTGTGTCTTTTGATTCCATTCTTTTGTGACTAAGCATTGCACTAACCTTTCAACCTCTTGGCATGCAAATAAATGCCTCTGTTCTGTTCATTTCCTGTTCAATCTTACACCAAGCTGTGCTTCTGAACTTATATTTTATTCATTCATATACATTCTATTTCTCCTCTTCGTGTTCTTCAGGCTCCGCATTGCACTAAAAACAATAGACTTGAATAGAGACAAAAGAATAAACAGAACAAGCATAGAATAAGCACTGATGAGAATAACTCATTAACCCAACAGGTGTACTGTCAACAAGCACCTTAGCAACTAACTAACTTTTTATCTTTGCTGTTAAAATTGTTACAGGGAAAATACACATTCAGATTCTTTCCACTGCTATCTAATCTCGTCAGTCTTCCAGCACCTGAAATTCATTTTTGACCTTGACCGTTAATTGTTTTTTAATATATTAAGATATAAGATAATAAGAAATCTCATAACCATGCACAAAAGAGCAATGAGCAGCCAGTCTTTTAAATAGTGCTTGTTTCTTCTTCAAATTTCACTTTTTTCCATTATCTAACAAACAGGTGTGTTTGCAACCATGTGTCAGTCTAATACTTCTCGTAGCTTATTGATTCGAATATCAAAATAATGTACATGTTTTTAAGCATGCTATATTTGAAGGCAACTATAAAACTATCAAGATAAATTATGAAAGGGATAGAGTGAAACATATAACTATTTAAAACCTAATTACAAGTGATCATGGCTAGAAGTGTGTATTACAGAGAAGACATGTTGCATTGGCAAAGCAACAGTACCCCCTGCTGGTTGCTTGTATACAACAAGAAGCACTCAGTTTCAGGGTTATGAGGGTTTACACTGAAAAAAAAAATTGGTTTTAAGCCATAAAAAAATGTAACCAGCAAACTGTTTCAAAAACCTTTTTCAGTTTGTTTAGTAATTATTAGCAGTATTTTCTTGCACACTGCATTGTCCATCTCCTCTGTAATGAAAATGTCAGAATGCCTCAATCTTTCTCCAGCTTCACAGAAATACGTTACAGCCTGACCTTTAGAAAAAGACAAATCAATTCTTCAGTTATGCCTGCATGTTCCGTGTAAGCAGTTTTTTAAAGCCAGATTCTGAGTAAGATGGAATAAAAAGAATTCACAGTCAGTAGATGCGGCTTACAATTGACCAGATGATAAAGGCACCAAACCCGTAAATCCAGGATAAAAAATGTTATTAAGGTGGATTTGTAAAATATCCTTTTGGTATTATGTGTTTAATCTTCTACTATATTTTTTACATTATCCTCCTTTTATTTATTATTAATCTTTCGCATAGTACCATGTAAAGATTGCTTTCAAAGTTCCAGTAAACATAATTTGAAGTTAAGTAATAAATTTGCCTTGCATAAAAAAATTTAAAGATTTACAAAATCTGTTCTGAATGCAATTAACATGTTTTTATTTTATTTATTTATTTATCTATCTGTTATTTGTCTACAAATAACAAAATAGCCAGGATTAAAATCAAATCAAAATATTGTTCCAGAATGCTGATATTACAAAACCTTGTTTTTAGAGTCTGGATCATTTCGGTCATCTCTGCCATTTTGAATGCTGAGTATTTCTTTGTGGGGTTTGATTAATCCTTGTCATTGACATTCAGCACACGTTTGGTCACATGATGCAAGCGCAGTCTGTAATTCCATCACATCAGGGGTCCACTACTGTGCTATACTACATCAGTGTCAAATGAATGCTCGATATTGATTCGTTAGAAGCTGGTGATTAATTTTCTATAACAGCAGCTCTGACAATAATTCTGGCTACAAGGCAAATCACAGGTTTATACTAATGCACTGGTTCTAACACATTATCATTTCTAAAGCACCAACTTCTACATTCCACTCTGTAACAGTCAGAGCAAAAGCTGTACGTTCTCCAACTAGGGAAAGTTTTAAGGATGAAGGGCTTTGTGGTTTCTCAGTAACATGACAAAACTGTATTTATGTCTCATTAACGTCAAGAGAGAGAGAGAGAGAAAAAGAAAGACTGCTGAGGGGAAGACAGTTTATAGACATCAGATATAAGGGACGTTATAACAGGAGCTAACATTTATGATCAATGTTCCACAAAATTAAATATTACTACTATAATTGGATAAAAAACATACCATTGTTTAATTAAGAGGAATAAAACATCAGGACACACTGTTATTGGAAATTAATGAACTTTGGACTCTTACTTAATATTTGTAAGACCAACGGAAACATGCAGCAGTATGGTATTTGGTCTGCTTCACAGCACTGTAAATTAGGCAGTAATGAGAGGGAACTGGAGACAGTGAGAGCAAGACAGAGACGGTGAGGGGGCGGCTGTGGCTTGTATGATTCAGCTATCGATTTTCTCATTTTGTTATTGACCTCAGAAGTCAGCGGCTCCCCGGTGACTTTATACAGAAGAGCGGCTGTGGAGGAGGCCACAGGGTTCAACATCTCCCACAATCCACAGCTCAGCATGGCATGTTTATTAAACTAGGAAATATCTTATTCTATGTTCTTGGCCTTGAACAGTGAATCAGAGCTTCAGCCAGTGCAGGGTATCAATAATACTAACTTATTACACTGTCAAGGAGCTGTCTTCTTTTAAGGTCAGCTTCTTTCAAATAAATGTATGGTATAGGCCGATTACAAACTCAGAAACGTTTTGAATGAACTATATTTCTTATTATGTACTGCCGGATATATCTTGTTGGTTTCTGACGATGCTGTATTTCTCATGTCTTGTGTTTTGGGGTTTTGTGTCACTGTGAATGAACACACCAAGGTCAGAGGAGATAGCATTCCCAGAGACAGGCGACAATATGCCTCCTTCCTTCTATTTTATCTGTTCTTCTTTTTCTCCTCCATATACAAGGCCTGTTCAAACTGTAGATTTGAGCTGTTGAAACTTACTGAAGTTCTGCTCTTCTGTTGATAAAAGGCTGATCTGAAGATTTTTTAAGCACACAATAGACATCAGAGCCTGAAGATCAGTACCATTCTCCTAGTTCCTGACTCAGAGTTGTTGAATTTTTCACACCATAGACAAAGCACAAAGCTGAGACCCTGCATTCAACAGGTCAAGGAGATGCATGTGTAAAAGCAGGCTCAATTATTAGCACAAATGACTAATCTTTTATAAAGCAATGCTGGAGAATTTACATGACCCTTGTAATAAAATATTCAACAGAGGTGAAGAGCTGATTTGAGGAATGGAGAATGAAGGAGTTTTGGTATTAGAGGTAACCTCTAAAATGGTTAGCACATTTGCTTCGCACCTCCAGGGCTGGGGGGTTTGAATCCCGCCTCGACTCTGTGTGCATGGAGCTTGCACTTTCTTCCAGGTATGCCAGTTTCATCCTTCAGTCCACAGACTTGCGTTGTACGCTGATGGCATCTCTACCAAAATCAGGGTCTTTATATCCAGGTTGTGAGTGCAAGACACAAGTGTCTAATTGGCTGCAGGTAGTTTACAACTAGATCGCAGATCATATTTTGAAGCAAATAATTGAAATGAAATAGTCTCAATTTCTGCAAACATAGGTTATAGCAAAGAAAGGGAACATACAATGCCGGCAGTGTATCTATGATGAACTATGTACAGTGTAAAGTTTATCAGTGAGAAAGGGGGATTATGGAGTGAATAATACTCATACTACGCGATGACAAAAAGGCAAATTGCAGATATTACACATCAAAAATCCCTGCACACCATGCTGAACTTGTTTCTCACGAATGAAGAAAAATATATCTGACTTTTCCAATGCCATAATTTCTGGCTTAGTTTCAGGTCTATTTGTGTAGTTTTGGAAATTTTGCTGAGACCTGACACCCCTGGTTATAATTCTGACCCACACACGTGTAAGAAATGCAGCAAATACATTAGCAAGACATGCCATGATGACTAAACACTCATGAGTATGAACACACAAATGCACAAGGACTGGCTGGATTTGTTAGGTTTGGAGATGAACTTTTTTACTCTGTAAGTTTAAATACATTACATGTAGCGAGCTACTGTCCGTGATATTTAATGTTAATGTTATTTGATGTTAGCTATAATATTAGCTTTTCATTGTGACAAAAGACTTTCGAATGTGACGAAAGACTTTCTAATGTGACAGACTGATGACTAATGTTTCGTCTCTCTCACACACACACACACACACACACACACAGTATATACTTAACACATTTATGACCGAAATGCCAGAAACTTATCATACCGATGTCATGTTCTATGAAACCTCATGAGGTGACAGAGGTTTTCTCCTCACATGTTTTTGTCTTCAGATGAAAAAGAGGAGAGGAACAAACCTCAAAGGTCATTATGCAACCGATCAAGATTTTACTGGAATTATTATTATTACAGAGTAAATGTACATTCTAGGCTTTTTAAATTTTATTTAAATAACAGCACACTGATGACACTGATGTTGAGAAAGTTGTAGAAGGTAGTATTTTATAAAGTTGTTAAAAATGCCCTTTAGTTTGAAGGCATTTATATAATTCATTTTGATATAGTCTTTATGAATAACCAAAGCTTATAGTGGAATGGTGCTTCGTAATAGTTTTGAATGCAAACCGCGTGTCAGTACTCCTGTAAGAACTGCTACAGGAAATACATCTCCCAAAAGGATTGTTTTCTAAGATGATAGTTTTCCACTTTATAGAGGATTTCTCAATATTTTATGAATGTCTAGTTCATAAAGACGAACAAAATACCTTTAAAAATAAGGCCATACAAATACAGATAGATCAGTCTCAAATCTATAAAGGTAACCAAAGATTCAGTCATGCAAAGACAGAGCAATGTATTTCAGATTTTGACTTCAGAATCTTCAAGTATCACTTTATAAAATATTTATATACAGTGGTGTTCGATTTCTTCTGTTATTTTTGTGTGTATATCTCATACTAAATAGTTTTAGACCTTATACAACCATAGTTTTAAACCATATACAACATAAAACAAAGGCAATCCGAGTAAACACACAATACAGTTTTTTTTTTTTTTTTACTGAAGCAGAACAAAGTTATCCAACACCTATCACCCACGTGAAAAACTATTTGCCCCTTACTCTGGTTGGTTTGAGGAGCATCAAGGCATGTTTTGGCACAATTCAGACAAGTATTTATGTTCTTCTGGGTTAGCAGTGGTTTTCACCTCCCACTCTACCATGGATGTCATTTTTGCCCAGTGTCTTTCTGATAGTGGAGTCACGAACAGTGAACTTTATTGATACAAGAGAGACCTGTAGGTCTTTTGATGTTGTCCTAGGCTCTTTTGTGACTTCTTGGATGAGTAGCTGTCCTCTTGGTGCAATTTTGGAAGGTCATCCACTTCTGTGGAAGGTTCACTACTGTGCCGAGTTTTTCCAGTTGGAGATAACGGCTCTCTCTGTGGGTTTTTAGAATCCCAGAGCATTTGAAATAGATTTGTAACCCTTCCCAGACTGATGCATTTCAATCACCTTCTTCCTCATCATTTCTGGAATTTCTTTCAACTTTAGCATCGTGTGTTACTGGGTAAGAGTTTTAATCAACTTTATGCTGTTGAAAAAATCATATGTTACACTTACACTTAGTTATTTAAGTGTTTGATTGAACAAGGTTTGCAGTAATCAGGCCTGTTTGCGTGTAGTCCAGCTGAATCCCATTATGAATGCAGTTTCATAGATTTGAGGAATTAGTAACTATGGGGGCAAATACATTTTCACACCGGACCATTTGGTATTGGATAACTTGTTTGCTTCAATAAACAGTAAACAACATTATCATTTAAAATCTAGTTTTTGTGTTTGCTCAGCTTGCCTTTGTTCCATCTTAGATTTTGTTTTCCTTTATGAAAAAAAATGAGTGTGAGGGGAAAAAAAAGCAGAAGAAATCAGAATGGAGGCCAATCCTTTTTGACAGCACTGACATTCTTATAAATGTGTTACAAAATCCAAAGGCCTATAACCTTCAAATAAAATGTTCTCGAACTTTCAATAAGCACTGAAAAACCAATTAAAGGCATACATTACAAAAATGCAGACAGGGTCAGCATGGCCACTGCTCTTTAATCTGAGTGAATAAAATGAAACTATTTTTAATTTTAATTATACATAATGATACATACAGTCATGTCTGTTAAGTACAGTCACTTCTTAGGAAATTCAAAGTGGCTTTTTAAATAACTAATTTATTTATTTTTAATTCTAAAACGAAAAAGAAAAATGTGCAATATCTTTACTAGTCAATATTCAAGATGAATTCCTAGGTCCCTATTTAAATGGAAACAAATGTGTGATGTTGACCATGTTAACCCCTGAGTACAAAAGATCAGTTTTTCCATGAGGTTTATCCCTTCAAGTGAAGCATGTATTCAGACGACACATCTATGGATTTGATCTAACATGCATCATCAGGTTTTATACAAATTCATGTAAATCATTTATAATATATAAAGTCAGGGCACACGGTGGCTTAGTGGTTAGCACGTTCTCCTCACACCTCCAGGGTCTGGGGTTCACGTCCCGCCGGGGCCATGTGTGTGCGGAGTTTGCATGTTCTCCCCATGCTTCTGGGGTTTCCTCTGTGTACTCTGGTTTCCTCCCCCAGTCCAAAGACATGCATGGTAGGCTGAATGGCGTGTCTAAAGTGTCCGTAGTGTCTGAATGGGTGTGTGAATGTGATTGTGCCCTGCGATGGACTGGCACCCTGTCCAGGGTGTACCCCGCCTTGTGCACGATGCTCCCTGGGATAGGCTCCAGGTTCCCCGTAAACCTGAAAAGGAGTAAGCGGTAGAAAATGGATGGATGGATATATAAAGTCAGGATACATGGAATGCATATGTCTGAAGAACACGTGTGAGACACATTCAATCAAGCCTCAACTTGATTAAAACAAGAGGGACGTGGATAGAGAAACTTAAGATTATTGATAATATGCCACTTGCATACTTTAATGAGGTAGGAAGGAGGACGCCTGAAATAGACTACGGTTTTAATTTACATTACATTAACTACTTTAATCGATCATATACACTCTACTTTATTAGGAACACCTGTACACATGCACATTCATGTGGTTATCTAACCAACCAATCATACATCAGCAGCACAAATGCAAAAAATCATGCAGACCAAGAGCTTCAGTTCATATTATTTGTGTGAGAAAAACAAAAAAACATTGAGTGAGTGACAGTTCTGTGGATGGAGACACCTTGTTGATAAAAAGCTGCCTGGAAGGATATAGTAAGGATCTGCTGTAAGGATCCTTCCACCTCAAGGTTTGATGTGTTGTGCATTCTGAGATGCTTTTCTGCTCACCATGGTTGTATATAGTGCTTATTTGAGTTACTATAGACTTCCTGTCTGGTCATTCTCATCAACAAGGTGTTTCAGCTTGCAGACCCACCGCACATGGGATGTTTTTCGTTTTTTGCACCATTCTGTATAAACCCTAGAGACTGCCATGTGTGAAAATCCCAGGAGATCAGCAGTTTCTGAAATACTCAAACCAGCCCATCTGGCACCAACAACCATGCAACAATCAAAGTCACAGAGATCACACTTTTTCTTCATGCTCATGTTTGATGTGAACATAAACTGGAGATCTTGACCTGCATGATTTTATGCTTTGCCCTTCGGCCACATGATTGCATGGACTGCATGAACATGCACGTGTACAGCTTTTCCTAATACAGTGGACGGTGAGTGCAAGTCCCTGTGTATGTTGTTATTATAAAAAGAAATATGTATTCAAACAAGTGCATTAATATAAAACTAGAACTCAATATTACAATAGTTTAAATAGTATACTGAACTATTTACTGTTACAAATGCTCCAGTTGGAACCAGAAATATAAATGAAGGTGTACTAGAGCAGTGGTTCTTAAACTGGGGGCCGCCAGATGGCGCCAGGGGGGCCGCAAAGAAATTCTAAATCATTATTTTAAAAAAAATAATTTTAACTGTATGTAAGTTGGGATTGTCAACCTTTGAACTATAATGTACATAAAAATGAGAAATATTAATAAATTAAATCATACACCAAGACACACACCAAACAGAGACATCCGTTGGTATACTAGCGTACTGTTAGCTATATGCTGATAAGACTTAAGACTAAGACTATATAAAAAAGGATACGTTTTTAGATGGAGGACGTAGACTCTTAGCTGAGAAAGTTAATACATAAGAGCCTAGCGTGGAAAAACAAAACACGAAATTGCGAAAATTTGATGACTGTAGGGAGCCACAAAGGGATGCACCTTACAGAAGGTCTACATCCAAATCCATGGTGATTAACATGTGTGTTAATCAGCAAAGTGCTCGCATTGACCACATGCGTTCATTCTGGTGGGGGGTTGGGGCAGGTGTTATTGGGATACAGAACCATACAAAGTTTGCGGGTAGGTACATTTAAAAATTAATTTCAGAAGAATTTCTGGAGGAAAAAATAAATATCAGGACTTTCTGTGAAAAGTTTTTAACAAAATTCAGTCCTTCAATCATTCATCTTTCAGTAACCATCAGGGTCACA
The DNA here is from genome assembly GCA_012411365.1 of Ameiurus melas. Lineage (NCBI taxonomy): Eukaryota > Metazoa > Chordata > Actinopteri > Siluriformes > Ictaluridae > Ameiurus > Ameiurus melas. The sequence continues at coordinate 16,115,310 of CM022757.1, forward strand.
ATGGATCCGGAGCTTATCCCAGGAACACAAGGCACAGTCTGTTGCAGGGCAGCATTCATACATATTCAGACCCTCGTTCACACCTACGAGCAATTCAGCATAGCCAATCCGCACCCAGACGAAATACAGGGTTCAAATCAAACCCGAGACCCTGGAGTTGTGCGGGGGAAATGCACGAATGTTACTACTTTCTCTCTATGAGACAATTTGTACTGTGTGTAGGAACAGTATTAAGTTTGGACATCTTTATACATTTCAGGCAAGCTAAACTATCTGCAAAAACTATCTGAGTTTGTGCCACAGGAATGAATAAAACGAAATATTGCCTATAGACACTCGTACACCAGGATAAAGGACTTTTTTGTTTAAAAGAAAGGCCATCATTTGTGCATCATTCATGTCATCCAAGACAGGTGTTGGAGCAATTTCAAACAAACTACAAAAACACAAAGAGAACATTATGAAATTTGAATTTTATTTATTTTTTTATTCACACCCACTACTAGTCCACTATGTTAGAATGGCACATCAGCGTCACTCCCCTACGTTCCTATGTTGTTCGTTTGTACTTCTGTACACGCTATAAAAAAGTCTATAAATAATGCTTTAAAAATCAAGTGGGCCACAAAGCCTTTATGAGAGCTCTCTCTGCCACCAATCTCTACTGACCAGCTCAGACTTTTTTTTTTTTTTTTTTTTTTTTTTTACAAAAAGGCCCATAATGCATTTTCGACACAATTGAGAAAGAGGCATTAAAATACATGGTCTGATAAAGCACTTAAGAACTAAAGAACAGAACAGAATGAGAAACAACATACAGATGATGGTTTAAAAACAAAACAAAAACAAAACAAAAAAAAACCCAGTTAATTTAGACACAATTAAGAACAACACAAGGCCACGTAAAAGTACCACTGACAAAATGTGAATTCTTCAATTTAGCATTTCATAGAAACAAATTTGCAAACTTGAAGTAAACAAATATATATATACACTGAGGTAAAAATACATTGGTCTTTGAAGGAGGTATTTTTTTTCCTCTGGATTACTTTCTGACCTTTTTTTTTGTTTAAAACTAATTAAGCCTTTAAACCCTTTTTTTCTTCTTTTAAGAATTTCCTTAAAAACCAAAATGATGCAAACATAAGAAATCAGTCACATGCAGTGCATCATTCTACATGGAATACAAAACACAATATAGTCAAACTTAGGCACCAAATAAAACTTGATAAAGCTTTCTTCTGCCTTTCTATAATGTACGAACCACACACACACACACACACACACACACACACACACACACACATGCACACGCACACACACAGAATGAAAAAGCACCTTGGCTGGCTCCGCAGTCCTTTAATGACCCAGACTCCTGCTTTCTCTATGCCGATCCATTTCCTTTAAATCAAATCAGCTACACTGTTTCATTACCTACTCACATGATTTTTGGTGATACCGGTCCACCGTCCCTCCAGGATCTTTCTCACAGTGTCCGGATGTTGGCATAGATAAAGAATCAAACTGTAATAAATAACTTGGCAATTGCCAGTAGAAAGCCTGAGGACTGTGTCGCCGTACACATTTGCATAACTCACCAACCCGTCTGTACGCCCATATGAGTGACCTTTTTTGCTCAGCAAGTCGTGCTCTAATTGGTGGCACAAAAATTGGTGGGAATGTCGAGTTTAAAGTTTACGTTCACGTCTGTTGCATTCAGAGGAGACATTTACCTTTCCAGAATTATTCCACTTTAAAAGAAAAAAAAAAGGCATGAATTAAACTGAGTTAGTCTTTTGTGCAAATACTGTGCATGGTTGTATGAAAAAGCTGCATAATAAAACTTGCACCAAAAAAATGCACCATAAAAAGCAAACGCGCAGTAATTCATCAGCAGACGGTCGTTCAGGAGTCTGGGCCACATAACAGGACCCCTAATGAAAACACTGCTGCTTAAAATCACCCGGGATGAGTGTATCCTCGCACGTGTTCGAGGGTGCAGATGGGTTTGGAGGCACAGAAGTAAGTGACATCGAGAGCAAAAGAGCGGGAGAGAGGTCGAGGAGCCTGTCCCAACAGCCCACGCTTTCCTACTGTACGTAATACGACGTTAAATGTATGAAAAAATCCCCCAGCTACAAGATGGTACACAGTGAGGGGGTGAGTGTTATAGAGAGAGTCCTCTCGCTCTCACCCGCACGCATGGAACCAGAGGTGCAGCGGTATGGATTTCCTGTAAAAAGTCATAGCTGGTGTGGTTTGACCTGTCAAGGTCAGGAGGATACCTGCATGTCACTGTGAAGAAATACCTGGATATGCATGTTTTCGCGTCTAAATAGGTCACTGCTGAATCCGTAAAGAAAAAAAGGCTGCTGGTGATTTAAGACAGAAATGTGTCGGACGAAAGAAAATGCACGTCGGCCCAGTAACGTCTGCGGTGGCACGATGAAATAAATTTCGCAGAAAGTATGATTACACTCGCCTTCGATGGACCTTAGCAATAATAAATGACCAAAATCTAATTTTCTTCCCTTTTAGACTCTATAATACCTTCTGGAGGGGATGTGCTCGATCCTTGACCATACTGGGTTCACTTTAACTTATTCAGCTGTCCAATCTTTCTTGACCAATTGTACGTGCCACAGGGCCACCAAGCTAACAGACAAGTTACATACACTTAGATACTTATTTACAATGTACATATTTATACACACTTCCTTCATCAGACATATACTCCACGCAGGATGTTTCTTAGCATATAATAATTTTTTTTGGGGGGGTGGAACAAAAGTGATAGATCACTGTACTGGAGCAGAAAAGGGAAGTCTGTGTCCTCAAACTAAAAATGCAAGAAGAAAAAAAATAAAAAAAACACAACAACCCTGAATATGGTCTCATACCTTTATCTAAAACGAGTGAATTGATATTTCATATGAATCTAGTGTAAAAACAGAAAAAAAAAAAAACTCATTGAGCAAAACCCGAAGAGAGAAGAATGTCCAAATATGTATATGTGTGGATATATGTATATAGATAGATAGATATTTATATAGATATAGATACATACACATACATATATGCATATACTTTTTGTTTGCACATACTAACTGGCAAAATAATTTTTTGAGTTTTAATGACCCCCCCTAACAACCACTATGGAATCAAAAAGATTTCAGGAACAGGCCTCAATGTGAAAAAGTTATTCGATTCAAATTTTGCTAACTAAATGACCAATCACAGTGAGAACTGAAATCCTATTTTTTGCTCCTGTACAGAGGCCTGAAAATGCAGCAAAGTTGCCTTAAGACATAATCAATCAAAATTTTTGACCAGTGAAAAGAAGCGACACAAATTAACATCCGTTTGCCACACCAATAAACATGCACAGGGTGTTGTGTCTAATAAAGGAGTATTTCTATCCCTCACCACCCATATTTTGGCTGAAGGCTATAAAAGTTTGTATATAATCAGTACAATCACAGTACAGGAATGCACTGTAAACATGCCATGCGATTCAGAGGTCATCTTGGCCACTGGGTGTTCACTCTAAAGTGCAAAAAAAACAATAACAACCCACCAGACAAATCATGATGAGCATGCTAAGTACCATAATGCTTCAACCAGCACTGTAGTCTTAGAAAATTGAAGCTTCAGAGAAAGCTGACATTCCTCAATCTTCCAAACAATATATTTTATAACTTGGATTATAGCACAGAAGCATTAAGTGGCCAAGCATCATGTCCTTCTCTTTCTTATGATCATGAATTCCCTTTCCCATGATCTTTTATTGTTCTAGAGGCTACAAAAGCTTAGCGCAATCCCACAACTAATTATAATGGATGAACAAATGAGTTTTGACTGTGATCAGGGACTCAAGCTGAAACAGCTCCACGCATGTCAGCAATGGACAACTTCCACATTAGTGTCCAATACTTGAGAAGGACGTCAACGTTCATGCGACACCAGTCCCATTCACAAGGCTTGAGATTTCTCACGATGAAATTCCGTCGTGCAAGAACAGCCTTTTTGTTATGTCATGCTCACGAGAAAACGAGAAAGAAAATAATAACAACAATAATAATAATGCGTGATATCTTAGGGCTTCCGTACAATTCTGCTCAGAAGATGTTGAATTCTTTTCTATAACAGCAACTCAGACAGCAATCCTGGCTACAAACTTAACGTAATTGTCCCAATATGTTATCGTTTCTATACGGTGACTTGTATGGTGGAGGCGCCACATAAATGGATTTTCTTTTTAAAACGAACGTGGTGAAGTTTTCTGTGTTTGTTTAGCATTTTTGAAAGGAGACTCCGGTGTCAGAAGTCAGAGGTAAAGCTGTAACAAGAACGTCTTCAGACAGAGGACTTTCCGGTGGTTGTTGTTTGTTTTTTTTTGTATGATTAACACAAACTAACTTGTAACATAAAAATGTAACTATAAACAAAAATTCTAATCGTGGTAAACTGCTACTAGTGAAAGAGGAATGGAACCCATCAGGACGTGCTGTTATAGGAAAATAATTCATTTCAGTGCAGCTCACAACAACCCATTGTTGGTCTTTTGCCTTTCTGACTGGAAAGCTTATTTGTGTGGCAAAAAGGACGTCCTTCTACAGATATAACAAACAAAACTACATTTGCTGCTACATTTAATCCTTCCATTATACAGAATATTAACCCTACTGTTTAAGCACAGTTATCTGAAACATCACTTTCTTTCATTTTTTTGCTTTGTTTGAATAAAAAACCAGGAACATCCAATGCTATTGGTCCCTTAAGGCTTGCTCAATGGAGATCTGAAGCAGTCAACAGGATTTTTCTTACAAGTTACATTCTACACACACACACACACACACACACACACACACAGAAAGAGACAAACAAAAAAAAAGTTGCCATAAAATGTTGGAAAGTCTATGGCTTAGTAAAGATCTATTTGCTATATAGATAAATGAATACACCAACACCGAAAACCAAGAGTACCATAGGAAAGACAATTTTTTTTACACGGCAACTTGCGTAATGCTGATGTGTTCAACTTCAAACACGGCAATGAGTTTTTATTTAGTCATACTGCTCATAGGTTCTTTTTAATTTTTTCTTCTTCTTCTTTTTTTTTCTTTTTTAAATTTTCGTCCAGTTTTTGTGAATTTAAGCAGTCTATGAAACTAGTCCGTTTTTTAAAATTTAGGTATTATTCTCTCTTGAGCATCCTTTTTCCAGATCAGTGTCAAGGAGGAGCATACACGTGCCAGTTAACCCACGGCTGGAGTTCAGCAACACGGACCGGTGATCAGCTTTACTGGAGATGAACTGAAGTCTGAGCTGAAATGTCCCTCTGTGCTGCACTGAAGATGATGACGAAACGGATAAAGATGATGTAAAACTGAAGAAATGGCACCAGCAAGTTGTGTGTGGTGGCCCCTTGCTAACTTTCGCTGCGTGTGCATAATAACGACGGACTCGACCGCGAGCCTGCGATGCTCGTTCTTGCGTTCTTTCTTTCGTTTTAGACGGACAGTGAAAGGTAAAGGGGCCGAGCCACGGCATGAGGGAACGTTGGTTTAAAGCAGTGGCACTTTCCGGTAACACCTGGCTTGGAGGGCATGGATGCCATTGTAGCTGTTGAAGCTGTTGTAACTGTTGCCGTAGTAACAGAACACATTAAGATATAAAATATAGGATAGGATTTCTCTATATTGCATATGTTGCAGCATGTTTGCCAAGACTGAATGAGGTCATGTCCAGTTTGTTGGAAAAAAACAAAAAATAAGTTAAAAAAAAAAAAGTGTTGAGGAAAGAGAAAACACAAGGTGCAAATTCCCTAGAGAGCTATGTCTCCAGCAAATCTCATTTCTCCCAGGCTAACAGGGAAAAAAAATAAAGTACCTGACCATTAAATGACCTTCACTGGCTAAAGCCACTCATTCAAAGCTAAAGAAAAAAAATCCAAACAAGCTTTGATGCTTAGTGCTCATGTCCTCCCTCTCGTTCTCTCTCTCTCACGCACGGAGGACGCGAAAAGTCGTAATGCGATAATCATGGATAATCAGAAGAATGAGCATGATCGTTATAATGAACAGATATTTGAAAACAAAAACAACAACAAATAAAGAAAGAAACAAAAATAATAATATGCCACGGTGTGTAACTCTCCCAGAGCACAGGCCTACATTTTAATTCCCTCCTGCTGGCTGAGCTGAGAGAGCGTCTTCTTGATGCGCAGGGCGGTGAGGCGAGCAGCTCCGTTGGCGTACCAGCATTCTCGCATGATCTTCGCCATCACCCGCAGAGCCTGAATGCAGTGAGACACAGAAACATCCAGTGAGGCTCATAGGAACAGACAGTCAGTAAACATGGGTCTGTCTCATAATTTCACAAGTTCAGGAATAACTGGGGAAAAAACAGAATAGTTATAGGTATAAAATCCTGTTAAAGTCAAGTGCAAAAGTTTGCACACCCTTAGAACAAAGCAGTGAATTTTACAGCAGCAAGACATTTAGTGTGTAAGGTTTCACTAACGCTCCTTCATTATCACAAAAATAGCCAATAGTGTACGTTAAGATATTAATAATGAAAAAACTAAAAAATCATAATGATACTTGTAGCAGGCTGAGCAAATGTTCTATTATATTAGGTTTTCCTGAATTGAAATGGTGCATGTATCTCGACCAAATGTGAAGTTCTAGCATTTTAAAGTTCCTTTCCAATTCCACTGAAGGACACTGTGCCAACCTCTACATCCATCCACTCATTTTCTGTACCGCTTATCCGACACAGGGTCGGAGGGGAGCCTGGAGCCCCTCTCAGCGAGCTCAGGGCATGGAGCAGGGGACACCTTGTATGGGTGGCCAGTCCATTGCAGAGGACAATATCGCAATAATTCACACACACACACACTACGGACAATTTAGAGATGCCAATCAGCTTACCAACGCATGTCTTTGGAATGGAGTGGAAACCAGAGTACCCGGAGGAAACTCTTCAAGCACGGGGAGAACTCCACGCATGCAAGGCTGAGGCAGGATTCCAACCTGTTTTTATGAATTTTTAAAGAATTCTCAGGAATTCTCAAGAATTCTTACAACGGGAAATTTATGTGGGCATTATCACACTAATTATCAGCATTACCCGTCTCATCACCTAAGGTAGAAATCACTCATGGCATTTAAACACGAGTCTCGTAGTCGGCAGTTATCACTCAACTAATCTCATAACATCGCTGGGGAAATAATGGCTGATTAAATCCTTCTGTTCTGTTGGTTAAATTTCATGTCGTTAATATATATTTATTAAGCCGTTTAAACGTTTGAAAAAACCGAATTGACTCGGCTTATGTATGTTTCTCTACGGACACTATCCAACAACCAGATCAAAACATAAAGCTCACTGTGAAAAGAAAGGTTTTCACTGCTGCGTTTGGTATAACTGGCGCCATACCATGGAGACCACCTAGGGCTAGAAAGTAACCAATTTTTAAACTTTTCCGCATTGTTTCCTTAAAGTAGAGGTTTCAAAGTTTATTACTGGCAGAAGTTAACTTACTTACTCAAAATCTTACTTAAATTTTAATTTTTTTATTTTTATTTTTATCATTTATATCTGGTAAATGGTCTGCACTTATATAGCACTTTACACTGTGTCCCATTCACCCATTCACACAGACACACACACACACACATTGGATCAGAGCTGTCATGCAAGGCGCTAACTTGCCATCGGGAGCAACTTGGAGTTCCGTGTCTTGCCCAAGGACACTTCGGCATGTGGAGTCACGTGAGCCGGGAATCAAACCGCCAACCCTACGATTAGTGGACAACCCGCTCTACCACCTGAGTCATAGCCACCCATTTGTGGGTGTTTGTCAGAAATTCAGCCGCAGTGACGGTTCACGGCGTTTCTCATACCACTACACGTATTAGTTAAAAGTTTGCATCTTCCTTTTTTGAATGTGATCTAATGCCTTAATTGTGCTTATTTATTTAAGCTGCATCTCCGTGGGTGGCTAAAAGCCCGATCATTATCATTTTGCTGTTGCCCTGAGGTTGTGTCTGAAGCCAAACAAGGCTAATTAGATTTTTAGTGTTGTGCAAAATATTTGGTAGCTGTGAACAAAATGTGTCGGTGTGAATAATTCGTTTTATGAAAACAGCCATACTGTCTTATTACATTGGAGTCATATTACATTGGAGGGGTCACACATATCCAACTTGCTCCTGCTGGTATTTGACATCTAGACCAACATACACTAACGTGTCCAATCTTCCAGCAGGAATCGGAAATGTACTTGACAAGAGGAAGTCAAAATGATGAGATTCGTCATCGATTCTGTGTTTTGTCCATTAAATATACAGGAGTAAAGACTACAGAGTAAAACTACTAATTTACAACATACAGTATGCTCTCCATGTTGGTCGTTGCTCGCAGTTTCTCTTCCTCTGGGTCATATTTTCACAGATTTCGCTCGACATATTTGACGCGCTGTTGTATAACGCGCTGTGGAATCCTTCTGTTGTGTGTCATGACGTTAGAATGAAGCGCAGGTTTGCAGTGAACCCTTCTGCTGTCTTGAGCCGACGACCAAACTGCACAAAAAAAATCTATATTGATTTGGTCAGTTCTGTACTTACGCTACAGGCATGTGTTCGCCTCACTCAAACTTCGTATCAACAACATTTATAATTGATTTGAGCTCAGATGTTACTGCAGGCAGGAACAGAGTGGAATTTCTTCTTATATTCATTTTGCTTGTGGATATCTCAAAAGATCCCAATCTGTTTCCATCCCCATAGCTTAATATGAGCTTAATAAAAAATATAATAATAATAATGCCATAATACAGTTGAATGGAAAGAGGGAAATGTACCTCTGTTTTACAATTTATCTAACAGAACCGTGGGCGTACCTGTGTGACCAGGACTTCGGATGCGGATTCATGTGGCCTAAGTCATAAGTATTTCTTTGAAATGAAATACGAATTCTACTATGTTGCTGGAAACACTAGGTAGAAGTGCCAGCACTATCAGCATGGTCTGTGAATTCTGCTAAAAATAAATAAATAATAATAATAAAAAAATAAAAATAATAATTTTAATTCCCACTCACAGGGTTATTTCTGTTTGTACCTGCCCATGATATTTTCTAACAAATTTAGCTGGTTCTATTTCTCAAAATATAAACAATGTAGTAGCCTAATTTAAACCATCACAGCCATGTCCAGGTAGTTAAGGGCACTATAAATACATCTTCCTTTGCCTGATGAAATTCAAGTGCTCATACTCGCAGGAAATTAAAAAAATGCTTCATACGAGCCCAAAGGCACACCTCCAGTCTCAACCAGATGTTCTGTGAACCTTTCTGATAAGTCTTTTTAAAAAAAAAAAAACTATCAAAAAAACCTCCAACATGGTAAATGCTCTGCACTTATATAGCGTTTTTTTTTTTTTAACCTTAGTGGTTCAACAAAGCGCTTTTTTCCCCTCATTCACCCATTCACACACACACACACACACACTCACATACCAGTGGTAGCAGAGCTGCATGCAAGGCGCTAACTTTCCATCGGGAGCAACTTGGGGTTCAGTGTCACTTCAGCATGTGGAGTCATGTGGGCCAGGAATTGAACCGCCAACACTACGCTTAGTGGACAACCCGAACTACCACCTGAATCACAGCCGCCCGACATGAATAATGCACCAACTATTCATACATGTATTTGTATCACATTCCGAATACAGTACTATAGATTCATTTTTAAATGCTGTAAATTACATTTTTTGGCCATGATCCTATACATAATAACCAACCATGACAACAAAAATGTATTATTTTATTATATATATATATATATATATATATATATATATATATATATATATATATATATAATTTTTTTTTTTTTTTTTAGAAATCTTCTTAAAGTATTCAGACCCTTTATTCTGTACTTTCTAGAAGCACCTATGGCAACAATCACAGCTTTGTGTCTTCTAGGGTAAGTCTCTTCAAGCTTTGCACATTTGGATTGCCGTTATTACTCTCATTAATTTTTTCTGGCAGATAAGCTCAATAAGATTATATGGGTAGTGTCTCTGAGCTGCTATCTTCAGGTCATTTATAGATGTTCTCACAAGGATATAAGTCTAAGCTATGGCTGGGCAACTCAAGGACATTCAGAGACTTGACCCAGTGTTGTCTTGGCTGTATGCTTTGGATTGCTGTCATGCTGAAAAGTGAACCTGAGACGTACACTCAGGAAAAGGTTTTCATCAAGGACCTCTCTGTATTTGATTGCAATCTTCCTTGCCCCAATTCTAACCCTGACACTGAGAAGTATCCACATAGCATAATGCTGGCACCACCATGCTTCTCTGTAGGAATGGTATTAGCCAGTTGATGAGCAGTAGCTGGTTTTTGCCAGACATAGTGCTTGGAGTTCAGCCCAAAAAAGTTCAATAAGTTCAGCCCCCCTTCCCAAAAAGAAAAAAATATTTTTTTTAGTATGCTCTCGGAGCCCTTTCAGTGCCTGAGATGGCAAATCCATCTATCCAATCTACCAGAAAGGCCAGACTGGTGGAGTGTTTCTGTGATGGATCTCCTTCTAGTAGATTCTCAAATCACAGTGGAGGACGTCTGAAGCCAGTAGGTCCTTGGTAACATCGCTGGAGAAGGTCTTTCTAGCCTGGTTACTGAGAATATTCCTTTCATGTTCCTGTTTTACATGTTATAGAACATAGATCGATTAATAGCACACGTCGTTACATCACCGCGCCACGCCGTCCGACGTTCCCTCCAGAATTCGTTATGGTAACGTACTATATACAGTTTGGGGAGTTTAATTTTTAACTTTACGAAAGCTTCAAGTGCGGTTAATTATTTGTCATGCTGTACGTGCTAATAGACGACTGCTTGAAGTCGTGGGCTGCGTCCCAAACCGCGTACTTAGCGTCTATATAGTAGCTCAGCTGTGTATGTAAGTACACAGTTTCGGACGCAGCCGTGCTCTCTTGTCTCTCTTGCTCGGGTTAAATATCGGATTATTGCTGTCCATGTAAACGTACTGAATGTTGCTACGGATATGTCAGGTGCACTTTCATGCTGCAAATCTCCCATTCTAATACATCCCAAAGGTGCTATACTGGATTCAGATCTGGTCACTGGGAACGACACTGGGAAGTACACTAAACTCTTTGTCATGTTCATGGAACCGGTTTGAGATGGTTTGTGCTTTGTGACATGGAGTATTATCATGCTGGAGGAGCCATTAGAGGATGGGTAGATTGTGGCCATAAAGGGATGCACATGCTCAGCAACAATGCTCAAGTTGACTCAGGTTGTAACATTCAGATGATACTCAAGTCGAAAGTGTGCCAAGAAAACATTCCCCACACCATTACACCACCAGCACCAGCCTGAACTGTTGCCCCAAGGCAGGTCGGGTCCATGGATCCTTGCTGTTGATGCCAAATTCCGAGCCTTCATATGTTACTCTTCATTTGCAACAGTATAGCAGGTCTTTTGAAACCAAGGCATGGCTTGCTTGATGAATATCACTACTCTACTGACTACCTGAAATCATGTTTGTAGCCAAATGAGTGAGTGAGTGCTATAAGCCGTCTTCATGAAAAGTGAAACGTCTGTAACAACGCTGGCAAGGTTGCAGTGCAGCTTCTATGTTTAACCATTAATTTCTTCATTGATATTCAGTCCAATCCCCGGAACACTGGGCACATGGCAGGAATACATATCGGATAGGACACAAGTTCATCGCAGGGCACCAGACACATTCATTCACACCTAGCAACAATTTGTGAATTTCCACTGGGATTAATAATACCATCTATCTGTCTGTCTCCCTGTCTGTCTGTTCGGCTGTTACCTACAAGCTGACATCCTGTTAACTGTCACATTATCATTAGTTTTTTGTTCAAGCACGAGAGACACCTGATTCTGCCTGTTTAATGAGCTGATCTTGGCCTTCAATGACCTATTATCTGTGGATCCTGCTTGGTTGGAATTAAAATCAGCAGCCACGCCGGCACTTTTTGGATACGTTTGCAGACCCCTGATGTAAATAAAAGTCTAAATCTCTCTAGTCGATGAAATGTTTCCTGTACAAATCGAGAAAAGTATTAAATAAATAAATACTACGTTTCCATACATGGCAGAATTAATGTTGATATTAAGAGGTAAAAAATAATAATAATCATCATGTTTTGTATGAATAGGCCATAATTTAAAGCCATTATATTTTAAAACTACTTTAACCTTCCCCTTAGATAATAAACTTAAAACACCCCATGAGGTGGCAGTAACCTCTGCATGAAAGCTTCCACTGTAATCACATAGAAATTGAGCACATTTCAGGCATAACATAATGACCCCCCATGTCACCCATGTTACACCATGTCTGGGAAATAAAGTTTCTTGTTTGTTGCGACATGGTGCAACACCTGGCCATAAGGCACAAACTGGTCAATTCAGAATGAGCTCCTTGGAGAGGTCATTAAAAAACTGGCGTTTTCAGTATTCCCATTTTAGAAGGTAGTCCTGGTGAAGCAAGAGTGTGTAAATGTAATCTCAGCCCTTTCGCTGTCCCAGCAAGCCTGAGACAGCCATGGCTGAGACACCTGCATGTGTGTGTGTGTGTGTAGGCGGCCGAGTCGTAAACACAGGCAGAATGCACCATCTGCTTACATTACTCCACCAAACGCTGCACACGTCATGCGCTAAATCACACCCCACAAACACTGCAGGCGATCAGCCAGGTTTACAATAAACTCGTCTAGGAAGCAGAGCAAATGTGGCACGTTAGTCAATTTGATGCTCTTGAGAAAAAAAAAAAAAAAACCCTGAACGAGATCGAGGTCGAGCAGACGCTGATTAGATTACGGAATCGCATTATGGTGAATTAGGCCTAATGTAATTGTGTCTCTTTTCTGTGTAATAAAAAGGACACTAATAAAGGTGCAGTGGAGGACGTGGCTGCTGTGGGCTTGATAGATGGCAAATGATAGAGGAAGGAAATTTGAGAGTGCTCCAAAAGCTGCAGTCTCTCTCTCTCTCTCTCTCTCACACACACACACACGCACACACACAAACCGAGACACACACACACACACACACGCACCTCTCCTGGGGGATGCGATTTGATCCCATCGTTTGGCTCTGATAACAGCAATAAACACACATCTAGGAATTTCGCTCGTCCCTGAACTGCAGATTCAACACTACGACATCCTCTTCGATGTCTCCAAGAGCCATGAGGGTTGTTAGTAATTGTGGAAGAGACATGTCTCACAGCAACACGTCTCGCGCTGCGGAAGAAAGGGCGCGACTATGAAATGCTTGGTAAGTATGTAGGATTGACGGCGTACCTCGCAGCTCTGCCATCTGTTGGGAATGTTGGGCCGTAATTTCTGCTCACACACCACCTTCCTCATTTCCTCCACTGACGGATCTGACTGCACCAGATCGTAATACGGCAACTGGTAGTCTTCATGAATGCCTGAGAGGGAGAAAGAAAATAAGGCTCAGGTGCTGTACTAAAAATTAATTTACGCAGATTTTATTCATTAAAAAAAATGTAAATATTGATTTGGTTAGTAACTAAATATATATATATATATATTTACCTGCTAATAATTGATAAAATGTAGGGTAAACCGGTAGAATTTAGGGGGAAAAAACCCCCCAAAAATTATAAAGTAAAATAATATCTGAAAGTATTAGAGACACATCCTGGCTAATAGTTGTTAGAAGACTCGCTCTAAGGGTTGTAGACAAATGGAGTTGTATTGTTAAGACAACTTTGTGCCCCATGCCAGGATGCGAACATGAAGAAACAATTGAATATTTCCTTCAAGATTGCTAATGGTCAAAGGAGGTGTGGAAAAAAATGAAAACAATAGGATTAATGTTTGTTTTGTTTTTTATGGTAAGAAAAAGTGTCTAAAAGTGAGCATGACATTTTATGGTACATCGTGTGTATGATTAAAACCAAACTATGTAAAACATTATGCAGAATGTCTATTGACCAACAGTTTGTATCAAGTGATGTAGTTATTAAAAGCATTTGAACACAACTGAAAAGGAAAATAAAAATTAACAAATCTCAAAGACCAAAGTGTATGGGACTCTTATTTTATATTTGGACTTTTCATATTTCACTAACATATGTGTGTATGAATCTCTACTGTTTTTGCTGACAATTATGTAAATGTGTGAAATGTTCTTCCAATAAAGTATATTAAAAAGAAAAAAGAAAAGAAAGAAAATAATATGTAGTCAAAGGTTACGGTAGGTTTCACCCATTTATGTTAAACATTGCATTGAAACCTCTCTTCATTAAATGCTGTTAAACATACATTGCTAAAATTAAATCAAAGGCACAGAGAGGGAAAATATAATCTATCTAATGCACTACCAAAGTTCAACGCGAATATGAAAAACTAGTCATTTTAACTGAAGTACCTCCAATCGAACATCTGCTTGCAATTTCCCAGAAGACTAAACCCATGGCGTAGATATCTGCTCGCTTGAACGACTCAAAATGTTTCATATTTATTGAATCGTCAAGGACCTCAGGAGCCATGTACCTGTTAGGAGACAGTTTGGAGAATTTAATTAGAACACACACACACACACACGCACACACACACACATGCACACGCACGGAAAAAACCCCCAGCAAATAGTACTTAACATATTAAAATTCTAGCTCTGTAATGACAACAGATTCTGCAGAAAGCATCCAATTAAAAATAAAAATGTCCATTTTTAAAATAAATTAGGGTTTGTTGTTGTTTAGAACATTGATACAGAGACTACACTGCAGTTCAGGAGACACCATCATCCTGTAAGAATAAAAATGGTTGTTATTATTACAAGTTATACAACACCCAGTTCCGGTTCACTCAGCCATGCGTATTATAGTACAATAGCACTGGTCCATTTCACTGTGTGTACCACTCCACTTGTCTGTGTTTGCTACAGAAAATTTCAATTCTAACGATAGTTCATTATGCCGAAATGGTTACTAGACTTACTACGGGCTGTTAGTCGGTCAGTCGGCCTGCGCGTTACCATGGCAACACTGCACGACACAATAAAACTATCCAGCTGGGACTTCTTTGGGAACGATTTTCGTTGACGGAGCAAAAACAAACAATATTTGGTCCTATTGTGTCTACCAACTAAATGACTCGAAATTCTTGTTTAGTTTAGCTTATTTATTTATTCGAAAAGGGACCATGTACATAAATGTTTCCATTTTATGCATTGTACCTGGATTTAGCCAAAGGCTAATTTTCATCCGCAGTCCCCTGGCAGAGTTTAGTCGATTTGAAATAAGATTTCCACCTCAATTTAAAAAGACCAATAGATGTACACCCTTTTATATCCTCTGGTAAGGCATTCCAATGAGTAGTAGCGTGACCATGATCCAAACACAGAATGACGATAAGGAACGACACGATCACTTAAGGATGATAAACTTGCATTTCATTAGTCATGAATAGATTAAAACCTTGACCCTAATCAGCAATCGGAAGAACATATATATCTTCTTGCAAAGTTTCCCCCTAATTCGTTAACGGAATTAATAATAATAAAAAAAACTATTAAGTAGCAATGGCATAACCATCTTCAATTTGCTTTCCCTGAACTTTGAGCTTGAAATTGGGTTCCTTCCATAAAAGAGTATTTAATGAACGTGGCAAAAGGCAATAGCAAGTAAGATTGTAAAAACGTAAATAAAGACAACTGGATTTTAGTTACTCTCAACTCTTTAATAACTTTATTTCGGAGACCTTTATAACAGAGCCTATGATTTAATGATTTATTTCAGACGTAACAGCATTCTTTAATGCTAGGTCCCTATTCTTCATCAGCTTCCATAAATTGTCATTGAGCCATGGTAAATTATTGCTTGAATTTTTTCTGAACTCTAACAGAAAATTTCTCTCTTACAGAATTTATTCTATAAAAAATGTATTACAACCATAATCTATACCCTTAGAAGATAATATAATCGTTCCACTTTAAACCAGATATTTACGCATCAAATGCTACTAACCTTCCTTTAGGTTCTACAATGAAAAAAACTGAACTCTATAGAACTGTCGTATGGAAACAACATCACACTCACCATCGTGCTGATATTCAGTACAACAACACTCTTGCTCGTGCGATATTGAACACTGTTTAATTCTCAAATCTGATTAGTCAGAAGTTGCTTATATCAATGGCATCTACAGTAACTGCTAATTCACAGGGACTTGTACGCTGGACCGTCAACATAATCAAAGACTACTAAAAAATAAAGAAATTAATAAACCATGTCTAATCATTGAGGAGGAGCATTTCTCTAAGAAGATGCTTAACATCTATGGAAGGAGTCTCCGGTGTCAGTTCTTTGTAACAGCGAGTTTTACGCCATGGGAAAAGAGGTTTTCTTTGTCTTGTTAATTTCAAGAGAAGCTGGTGAAGGAAAGACTATAGCTTCTATAAGACCAGTGATAACAGGAACTTGACATTACAGGCCACTAAAGATGGATTTAAAAAAGTATGACGTGCTGTAATTAATAAATAATTGTAACAGTTTTTCAAATTGTTGTAGTAAAAGAGGAATGAAAGACTTTGCGATGAGCTGGTCTATGAATTTAAATCAGCTCCACTTCCCGTTTCACACCACACTGTCATCGATTATTTTCTTATACCAGCACTCCCCATCATATTTTACTCCTTCCTTAATTAAGAATCGAAAGCAAGGGGAAATGATTGTACTTGAAATAACTGTGATCAAAATGAGTGTGGTCAAAAGTATGTGGACACCTGACCACCGTACCTGTATGAACATCCCATTCCAGATTTAATCCTCCTTTACAGTTACAATAACTGCCACTCTTCTAGGAAGGCTTTCCGCTAGATTTTGGAGCATGGCTGTGGGAATTTGTGTCCATTCAATCACAAGAGTATTAGTGATGTCACTGATGATGGGTGAGGAGTTCTTCGGTGCAGTTGGAGTTCTAATTCATATCAAAGGTGTTCAGTGGGGTTGAGCTCAGGGCTCTGTACAGGACACTCGAGTTCTTCCACTTCAACCTTCAAAACCATGTCTTCATGAAAGAAGAGATGCTCATTTTGTGAACATGGGCATTGTCATGCTGGACAGGTTTGGGCCTGTTTTATTCCAATGATAGAAATGATAAAACTAAAGCACGCCATGACATCCTAGTAAACTGTGTGCATCCACGTTGTGTTAATAACTTAGGGAAAGTCTACATGTCTGTGATGATCGGGTGTCCACAAACTTTAGGCCACGGTGTAATTATGAATCTATCTAGCCAGGAATTCAATTAAAAGCAAAGGGGGGAACAAAATGGTTTCTAGAAATGCATGTAAGCTAAACAAAACGAGGTTGTTGTTCCAGCAGGGGTGGGGTTTGATATAAGATAAGAGCAAGGCTCAGTTGGAGTTTCCCTGTAGCTTATGTCAGGAAGGAAGGGTGTCGGCTCAGCTAATCTCTCGAAATTTAGAGCAGGGTGAAGTAATGGCTCTGAGCCTGATTAATCCAGACAAACTCCACAGCCGAGAAAGGAGGGGCATCGGCCTGGCGCCCAGATAATACCCGCCTCTCAGCTGACGCCTTTGGCCCAGCCATAAACTGAGAACTCTCAATGACACTCCATCTGAAACCAACTTCAATAAATATATCTCGATATGCCCGGAGAGCTGTCCGGCATTTCACACCATTACATTCAATCACGGTGTCCTCTTGACTTCTAAATGAAGCGAGTGTTTACTTCGACTATCCACGCAAAGAGGCTTCACGACGTGCCAGCTCGCTAAAGTGAGTGAGAATGGCGCTCAGCAGTGGTGTGGATCTGACAAGCAGGCAAACTGTTCTTCTGGCTGCTCAGAAGTGTCAGGACTTAACACCACACAAAACACTCGAGACCATGCCATGCGTCCTGGATGACACAATGCCACGCTGACACTCTCCAGCAGTCATTTAATGCCCGAGAGACGTCGAGCCAAATTCCGGCGCGTTCACCGGGCCCTGCTGGGTAACAACTATGACTGAATATCGTCTTGTGAATTACCGTCTCCCGCGGGTTCATTAGAGCGATTTTCTACGTGAATTAACAGTGAAAGAACGACGGCACACAAAATCGGGGCTCATCTGCAATTGTGCTAATTTTCAGTCATGGGCATGTTTGAAGAATAATATCATCCTTTCAAAACGGTGGGAAAAATAAAGAAAAGAACTCAAACTCCTGTTCTTCTCTGAGAGCAGAGAGGAATGTGAGGTGTGTGTGTATGTGTGTGTGTGTGCTCTCCTGCAGTGGAGAGACGGTGTATTTGTATGAGCTGTGTGTTACTGTGCGGTGACTCACACGTTGGCTGTCTTCTCCTCGTTCACACGCTGTTCTTGCTCCACATTCACTACCTACTGCTATAAAAGAAACTGGAAACTACTGAGAGACAAAGTGGCTTCCTATTGAGGTAAGAGGTGTGTTGTGTTTGCAAGAATTACACACTAACTATCAAAACAACCGCAGGTGGACGATCTGCATCCATCAAAACATTTCACAGCTCTGTAAGTGCATTTCCAAAAAAGTGTCCAGTGTGTTTCCAAAGCTTGCAAATAAAGAATGAAACACAACAGGACATGCTAGTAGAGGAAAATAATCATCAGAGGGCGTGTGTGATGCAGCTCGACACAAACCCGAATTACTGTCAATTATTTTCCAATAACAGCATGGCTCTAAGCGGTTTCTTCCCATCATACAACAGTGATACGGCAATGCTCACAATCTTCATAATGAAACACAACGGACCATGTGGATTATTTTCCTATAACAGCCCGGCCCACTGTGCTGTTCTTCTTAAACCACCACAACAATTTGCCAGCGAGCTTTCGTTTCTTAAATGGACAAAACCGAGAAACTGGAAAACACAAACTCGTTTCCGGTGGCAGAGTCAGAGAAATTCACAACGTTTTCTTAATTACATGCCCTACCTCTGGATGGAGCTCTCATCTACTCCAATTCCACATGGACATTCTCACTGTGGTTGCTGTGACTATGGTTGTAATTATGGCCCTGGGACTGCGATTACCACATGCAGTTTTGCACTCCTCTGAACAGTGGACTAGTTCTACAAACAGACTTCATATTAAAACTACCGTATAAACTGCCCTTTACTTGCACACTATCCGTTGTTACCCAGATGAGGACGGGTTCTCTTCTGAGTCTGGTTCCTCTCAAGGTTTCTTCTTCATATCATCTGAGGGAGTTTTTCCTTCACCACCGTCGCTACCAGCTTGCTCAATAGGGATAAAATCCCACACTTAAAATCTGTATCCTGTGTTTATATGCTTCTGTAAAGCTGCTTTGAGACAATGTCCATTGTTAAAAGCGCTATACAAATAAAAACTGAATTGAATTGAATTAAATCACAACTCCATCCATGCATCCATCCATTTTCCATACCGCTTATTTTACACAGGGTTCAGGGGAGCCTGGAGTCTTAGGGAACTCGGGACACAAGGCAGGGGGACACCCTGGACCGGGTGTGAAACCCATCGTAGAGCACAATCGCACACGCACTCACACACTAAGGGCGATTTGGAAATACCAATCGTGTCTTTTGGACTAGGGGGACGAAATCAGAGGACCCGGTGGAAACCTGCAAAGCAGGGGGGAGAACGAGGCGGGAGTCGAACCTCCGACCCCGAAGGTGCGAGGCAAACGTGCTAACCATGTTAGTCACTGTGCCCTAAATATCACAACTCTTAAAAAAAAAGATCAGTTTATTATTAGTCTTAGATTATGTGGAGCGTTCACTATGAATGAGTCCCTGTGAATGAGATAGTAATAAAGATAGAGATGTTGCTATAAAGTACAAATCACTTATAAAATACAAATCATTTACGTTACAGTCGGAACTAGGGTCAGTGTTGCTTTTATAGAAACTCATTAACACATTCTGATTTGAGAATTCAATAGCGCTCAAGCCGTGGCTTGAAGTCTTGATGGAATAAAGATGTAATGATAGTACAGTGGTGTGAAAAAGTGTTTGCCCCCTTCCTCATTTCCTGTTCCTTTGCATGTTTGTCCCACTTAAGTGTTTCGGAACATCAAACCAATTTAAACAATAGTCAAGGACAACACAAGTAAACACAAAATGCAATTTGTAAATGAAGGTGTTTATTATTAAAGGTGAAAAAAAATCCAAACCATCATGGCCCTGTGTGAAAAAGTGATTGCCCCCTAAACCTAATAACTGGTTGGGCCACCCTTAGCAGCAACAACTGCAACCAAGCGTTTGCGATAACGTGCAATGAGGCTTTTACAGCGTCCTGGAGGAATTTTGGCCCACTCATCTTTGCAGAATTGTCCTAATTCAGTTACATTAGAGGGTTTTCGAGCATGAACGGCCTTTTTAAGGTCATACCACAACATCTCAATAGGATTCAGGTCAGGACTTTGGCTAGGCCACTCCAAAGTCTTCATTTTGTTTTTCTTCAGCCATTCGGTGGTGGACCTGCTGGTGTGTTTAAGATCATTGTCCTGCTGCAGAACCCAAGTTCGTTTTAGCTTGAGTACACGAACAGATGGTCGGACATTCTCCTTCAGGATCTCTTGGTAGACAGCAGAATTCATAGTTCCTTTTATCACGGCAAGTCTTCCAGGTCCTGAAGCAGCAAAACAGCCCCAGACCATCACACTACCACCACCATATTTTACTGTTGGTATAATGTTCTTTTTATGAAATGCAGTGTTCCTTCTACGCCAGATATACTTGGACACACACCTTCCAAAGAGTTCCACTTTTGTCTCATCGGTCCACAGAATGTTGTCCCAAAAGTCTTGGGGATCATCAAGAT